>CM056049.1:432484133-432571633 GCA_029574335.1 Rana kukunoris
CTTCCCACGACCACAGAGTGAAAAAAACACTTATTGTGTACTGGTACTACTACACTGCTGATGCTGCTGCCAGTGCTCACCGTACTATGTGACAAGTTCTTTGGCACTATATGGCTACAATTATCAATGCTGCTTGCTCCTATGCTGCTGCACCTCTTCCACGACCACGAGTGAAAAAACACTTAATTGTGTACTGTACTACTATCTGCTGCTGCTGCTGCCAGTGCTCCAGATACTTATGTGTCAAGTTCTTTGCACTATATGCTAACAATTATCAATGCTGCTGCTCCTTGCTGCTGCCACCTCTTCCCACGACCACGAGTGAAAAAAACACTTAATTGTGTACTGGTACTACTACACTGCTGCTCGCTGCCAGTGCTCACTTACCTATGTGACAATTCTTGGCACTATATGCTACAATTATCAACGCTGCTGCTATCCTGCTGCACCTCTTCCACGACCACGAGTGAAAAAAAACACTTATTGTGTACTGGTACTACTACACTGCTGATGCTGCTGCAGTGCTCACTTACCTATGTGACAAGTTCTTTGGCACTATATGCTACAATTATCAACGCTGCTGCTATCCTGCTGCCACCTCTTCCACGACCACGAGTGAAAAAAACACTTAATTTGTACTGGTACTACTATGCTGCTGGCTGCTTCCAGTGCTCAGATACTTATGTGTTTCCAAGTTCTTTGGCACTATATGCTACAATTATCAATGCTCTGCTTCCTATGCTGCTGCCACCTCTTCCACGACCACGAGTGAAAAAAACACTTAATTGTGTACTGGTACTACTACACTGCTGCTGCTGCCAGTGCTCACTTACCTATGTGACAAGTTCTTTGGCACTATATGCTACAATTATCAAACGCTGCTGCTATCCTGCTGCCACCTCTTCCACGACCACGAGTGAAAAAAACACTTAGTTGTGTACTGGTACTACTACACTGCTGCTGCTGCCAGTGCTCACTTACCTATGTGACAAGTTCTTTGCACTATATGCTACAATTATCAACGCTGCTGCTATCCTGCTGCCACCTCTTCTCCACGACCACGAGTGAAAAAAAACACTTAATTGTGTACTGGTACTACTATCTGCTGGCTGCTGCCAGTGCTCACTTACTTATGTGACAAGTTCTTTGGCACTATATGCTACAATTATCAATGCTGCTGCTCCTATGCTGCTGCCACCTCTTCCACGACCACGAGTGAAAAAAACACTTAATTGTGTACTGTACTACTATGCTGCTGCTTCTGTCTTCTTGTCTGCCAGTGCTCAGATACTTATGTGACAAGTTCTTTGGCACTATATGCTACAATTATCAAATGCTTGCTGCTACCCTATGCTGCTGCCACCTCTTCCACGACCACGAGTGAAAAAAACACTTAGTTGTGGTACTGGTACTACTCACACTGCTGGCTGCTGCCAGTGCTCACTTACCTATGTGACAAGTCTTTGGCACTA
Source organism: Rana kukunoris (assembly GCA_029574335.1). Classification (NCBI taxonomy): domain Eukaryota; kingdom Metazoa; phylum Chordata; class Amphibia; order Anura; family Ranidae; genus Rana; species Rana kukunoris. The sequence continues at coordinate 432,485,606 of CM056049.1, forward strand.
TATGCTACAATTATCAACGCTGCTGCTACGCTGCCTGCTATCCTGCTGGCCACCTCTTCCACGACCACGAGTGAAAAAAACACTTAATTGTGTACTGGTACTACTATTCTGCTGCTTCTAGTGCTTTCTTCTTCTGGCATGCTACAGATACTTATGTGTCAAGTTCTTTGGCATCTATAGCTGACAATTATCAATGCCAGCTGCTCCTAACTTGCTGCCACCCGCTGCTCTTCCACGACCACGAGTGAAAAAAACACTTATTTGTGTACTGGTACTACTACACTGCTGCTGCTGCCAGTGCTCACTTACCTATGTGACAAGTTCTTTGGCACTATATGCTACAATTATCAACGCTGCTGCTATCCCTGCTTCGCCACCTCTTCTCCACCACGACCACGAGTGAAAAAAACACAATTTATTGGTGTACTGTACTAACAACCTGCTGATGCTGCTGGCCAGTGCTCACTTACCGTGATTGTGACAAGATTCTTCTTTGGCACTATATTGCTACAATTTATCAACGCTGCTGCTGCTATCCCTGCTGCCAACCTCTTCCACGACCACTTAGTGAAAACAGTAACTAAATAGGAAGTGCGATGCATGCTGCTCAGTGCTACCTTGTCAGATGATTAGTAGGGGGGGTGCTATTGATATTGGCATGTTGATATTACGGTCGAGGCAGGTACTGACTTAATTGCTGCTGCTATCTGCTGCTGCCAGTGCTCAGATACTTATGTGTCAAGTTCTTTGGCACTATGCTACAATTATCAATCTGCAGCTGCTCCTATGCTGCTGCCACCTCTTTTCCACGACCACGAGTGAAAAAAACACTTAATTGTGTACTGGTACTACTATGCTGCTGCTTCTCTGCCAGTGCTCAGATACTTATGTGTCAAGTTCTTTGGCACTATATGCTACAATTATCAATGCTGCTGCTCCTATGCTGCTGCCACCTCTCCTTCACGACCACGAGTGAAAAAAACACTTAATTGTGTACTGGTACTACTATGCTGCTGCTTCTGCCAGTGCTCAGATACTTATGTGTCAAGTTCTTTGGCACTATATGCTACAATTATCAATGCTGCTGCTCCTATGCTGCTGCCACCTCTTCCACGACCACGAGTGAAAAAAACACTTAATTGTGTACTGGTACTACTACTAATACCTGCTGATGCTGCTGCCATTGCTCATATACCTATGTTGTCAAGTTCTTTGGCACTATATGCTACAATTATCAATGCTGCTGCTGCTGCTATGCTGCTGCCACCTCTTCCACGACCACGAGTGAAAAAAACACTTTATTGTGTATTGGTACTACTACACTGCTGCTGCTGCTGCCAGTGCTCACTTACCTATGTGACAAGTTCTTTGCCACTGTATGCTACAGTTATCAATGCTGCTGCTGTGCTGCTGCCACCCTCTTCCATGACCACGAGTGAAAAAAACACTTTATTGTGTACTGTTACTACTACTATACTGCTGCTGCTGCTGCTGCCATTGCTCATATACCTATGTGTCAAGTTGTTTTGCACTATATGCTACAATTACCAATGCTGCTGCTCCTATGCTGCTGCCACCTCTTCCACGACCACGAGTGAAAAAAACACTTAATTGTGTACTGTTACTACTACTATACTGCTGATGCTGCCAGTGCTCACTTACCTATGTGACAAGTTCTTTGCCACTGTATGCTACAGTTATCAATGCTGCTGCTGTGCTGCTGCCACCTCTTCCATGACCACGAGTGAAAAAAACACTTTATTGTGTACTGTTACTACTACTATACTGCTGCTGCTGCTGCCATTGCTCATATACCTATGTGTCAAGTTGTTTTGCACTATATGCTACAATTACCAATGCTGCTGCTCCTATGCTGCTGCCACCTCTTCCACGACCACGAGTGAAAAAAACACTTAATTGTGTACTGGTACTACTACTATACTGCTGATGCTGCTGCCATTGCTCATATACCTATGTGTCAAGTTCTTTGGCACTATATGCTACAATTATCAATGCTGCTGCTGCTGCTATGCTGCTGCCACCTCTTCCACGACCACGAGTGAAAAAAAACACTTTATTGTGTATTGGTACTACTACTACACTGCTGCTGCTGCCAGTGCTCACTTACCTATGTGACAAGTTCTTTGCCACTTTATGCTACAGGTATCAATGCTGCTGCTGTGCTGCTGCCACCTCTTCCACGACCACGAGTGAAAAAAACACTTTATTGTGTACTGTTACTACTATACTGCTGCTCAGATACCTATGAGACAAGTTCTTTGCCACTATATACTACTATTACCACTACTGCTGGTGTCAAGTCTTGGCCAACTGTTCAGATACTATATATGACTATTACAACTACTGCTTGTAAATGTTGTGTGTGTGATTATTAGTTTATATTTGAATACTACTGACTAGCTGCTGCCTTCATGCTGGTTAATGCTTTATGACCTCTCTGGCACAGCGTATCCACCAACAGCCTCCGCTACAAGCTACCAGACCGGATCGTAACAGCAAGTGTGACTAAAACAATAAACTTTATCTTAAACCCTGGTTTGCGGCCTGTTGCAGTTGATGTGGATGTTGATGTGTTAGATGTGAAGTTAGATGTGTTGAAACACCTAACAATCTCAATAAGAAAGGAAACATTTGAAAAATAAAAAAAATGTTTTATTAAAAAAAAAAAAAAAAAAAATCAAACACAATCATGCATCTGCTTTTGAAGATCTGCCAACTCATTCATAATTTTTCCCTGCTGTTGCACCAGCTTTTCGTTTTCGCGGTCTAGAAACCGCATCTTGCATTTGTTTACAAGGATTTTGTCATATGTCCTCTTCAACTCATCAAACTTTTGGTCAATCTTTTTTAAAACTGTTAGGATATAAGAAAAAAACATTTGTATTTCAGAGACCGTTACAAAATCAATATAATATTTATGTTACTTAATAAACAATCATTATCATGTCTATACAATTGTTATGTGTCTAGCACATATACTTCTTGATAGAAGTATATGTGCTAGACACATAACAATTGTATAGACATGATAATACCATATACCATATTACCATATTATTGTTCTGAAATCTGACGTGCGCGCTTTAAATGCTGTCCATTTTAATATCTACATCTTATTGTTGAAATGTTATTAATTTTTGTGCACATATTTACCCTCCTGACCGATGCTCACAGCAACGGTGTCATCCTCCTGCTCCTCTTCTCTCCGATTGGGTACACCACCAGAAGTTTGGGGGGGGTGGGGTTGCAGCTCCTTCTCTTGGTCCTCCACAAGAGCTGGGGGTGGCGAATGGGAGGTCCCTGGCTGCTCGTCATCCCTCTCCTCAGCATCCTCCTCCTGCTCCTCCTCCTCCTCTTCATCCTCCTCCTCTGCGGCCTGTCGCCTTGTGCGCTTGGGGCGCACAGATGGTAGAGGAGCATCTATAATAACACAATGTTCATATATGTAAAAAAAATTTCTAATAACATATGCAAATTCTGTGTACTCTGCTGTATTGTATATGAATACAAATACATTTATATAGACAGTTAACCATAAACAATGGGATAATGTTATATTAAAGGGTCTTGCGGGCACTACAGGGGACTGAGCGTGAGCTGGGCTGCCACCATGGTAAAATGAACTGTTTTTGTTTGCTTTGTTTTGTTCACACAATCTCATGTTTAAATAAAAGGGCCTGATGGAGTACACAGGATTACTATGATAACCCCACGCCTACCACAGGAATTTAGTGGTAATCTATCTATATATATAAAACTCAACGTGTGTGTGTATGTATGTATGTGTGTTCCAGCATCACGTCCAAACGGCTAAAGATATTAACATGAAACTTTGCACACGTTACTTATATGTCAGCCACAAACATAGGATAGGTGGTTTTACCCTTACCCACCACCATTTGCCACGGTCGGGGTTTTTCTTTAAAGTCCCATTCAACTCTATGGGAAATACATGTTACTTTATAATGGCTGTAGATATTTCGATAACACTTGGTCACATATTACTTATATGTTCATGTAAACTATAGGATAGTTAACTTATCCCTTGACTACCCCCATTTGTGATTGTCAGGGTTTTTTGTTTAAAGTCCCATGCAAATCAATGGGAAATGTATGTTCCAACTAACTTCTGTACGCCTGGAGATATTTCAATAATACGTGGTACACATATTACTTATATGGCAAATAAAAATATATGAGCGTTACATTAACCCTTGCCTAAACCCTTATAGAAAAGATGGGTTTTTGTTTCAAATCTCCTGCAAGTATATGGGACTGTGGTCTCTTCATTTTCCTACACAAAAGATTAAGATAGGAAGACCGGGCAACGCCAGTTATTCAGCTAGTTGAGTTATAAAATATCACCCCTTCCCCTTTAACCCACCACAACACCACTTAAATTCCATGGTTTAACTTGATGGAATAATGATAGAAAAGGGGGAGAAGGTTTCAATTCCCCCTTTTCTCATGGGAAAGCGGCAGGACTAAATAAAATTAGTAGTGACGGATTCAAGTTCCCCTTTTGGGAACCTAATAGGGCTCTTTAGGTGTAAGCTGGTCCTCACGTGGCCAACTTAGCTGGAAAACGTGTTTTTCCCCCGTTTTTAGTTAGTTGAACACGAGGTGATCACGCGGCCTACACGTGCTTTTCCCTCACTTTTTAGGCCTGTGGGCCTGCTGGTTCTGGAAAAATCCAGTGTTACTTAGGGGTATATACGTAGGGTTCCGTCAGCCATGATCTCAGTCGCCGCAGTAGACGGGACTGTTGTGTCCCCCCCCCCCCCCCTTTTTTATTTTCTTTCTGTCGCGGCTGCTAATTATGTGGGATGGTCACCTTTCTTTAAAAAAAAAAAAATACATTTTACAAAGAATGACAAATCTGTTTAGTTTAGTTGTTGTTGGCTACATTTTAAAGTTGTAATATATTTAGGTACAGCATGAGCCGTAGTGACTAGGCTGTTTTTTAAGTTATTAAAGTATTTATTTAAAATATATGTCTGAAACCCAAAAATAAAGCAGCCTCGGCCAGTATTAGTACATTAATGGGGTGTCTTGTTTATTTAGTTTAATTAGAGTTAGTAAGTGTTCCTGTCTGCTGTCCCATGTCTTTTTTCAACAGTACTATGAATACCTTGGGTTGTGATATATGTTACCACAACATGGCGTCTGGGTTAACAACATCTGCCCTAAGGTTAATTACATATGACCTTACATAACTGTCACCGATAACTTACCTGGATGAAATTCATCTCGGATCTGTTTGACCTGGGACATGTGGCGCCTTTTTAGGTCCGACCACTTTTTAAGGATGGCCATGCGCTCATGTCTGCCCCCATGCACCTCCTGTAACTCCCGCCTAAGGGAGCTGACAATAATTTTTTTTTCCTGCTGACTGCGCAAATGATCATATCCATGTAGCAGGAACGTCTGCAAGATGAAGAAGAAAGTATATTTTAATACTTTTTTTTAAACCCTTATGGATATATGATGAAAATGTATGTTATTTAACAATTGGAAGCATTCTCGCCTTATTAATCAATGACAGGGGTAACATGACAGATTGTATATCTTGCTATTTTGGTCGCCACCTTTTTTGCATAAATATAGCAGCCATTATCATTTGCATAATTATGTATATATGAGTAACACAGGATACACGTATAGGGGGGAAATGCATTGCTATTCATCTGACTGCTCTAATTATTTATTGACCCTTATACTGGAGTTGATGTTATTTAAAAACTACACAACTACCAGCATGCTCTGATACACCATTTAGCTCACCGTCACCACCAGCTGTACAACTACTTTACTTTAACTCCCAGCATGTCTGGACAGTTAATGGCTGTCCGGTAATACTGGGGAGTTGTTTTTGCAAAAGCTGTAGGCTGCGTTTAGTAAACAGTGCCGTACCAGACTTTTTGGTTTTGATTGTGGAGGGGAGGATGGCTATGTAGGGGTATGTGTATATGTTGTGTTTTTTAATTTTTATGTAGTGTGGTGTAGTGTTTTTATGGTACAGTCAGAGGGGCGTGGGGTTCACAGTAGTTTCCCACTGAGGGTTTAAGCTGCAGCGCAAAATTTGCTTCAGCTAGAGGCACACTGTAAGCCACAGCCCATGTGAATGTACCCTGTACATTCACATTGGGGGAGGGGGGGGGTTTATTGCTGCCAGTTGCATGCAGGGAGTTGTAGTTTTGCAACAGCTAGAGGCACAATGGTTGCAAAACACTGCGAGTTTGTTACCTAACTCAGGGTTTCAAGACCAGTGCGCCTCCAGCTTTTGCAAAACTACTACTCCCATCAGGCATGGTCTGTCAGTGCATGCTAAGAATTTTACTTTTGCTGCATCTAGAGTGCCACAGTTTAGAGACCCGTGTATAGTGGTCTGAAAATTGTGAGCCTGCAGAACTTGCAAAACTAGAAGTCACTGCATGCCCAGGCATGCTGGAAGTTGTAGTTCTGCAAAAATCAAAAGGCCAATATGTATTCGAACGACCTTGGGCCTTAAGGACCCTGAAGTCAGGACGTTCGCATACGTCCAGGGGCGGACTGGGGTTGGTGGCAGGCATGCATTTTCCCCCCAGGCCGCTCTTATTCCCTCTAAAAAGGCCGATTTTCTGGCAGCTGAGAACTGAGCATGTGCAGTTGGCCGAGTGTTACTGCTGCTGTGGGTGACTCCGGAGGGAGGCTGGCAGGGCTGGATAACAGCCCAGGAGCATGCAGGAACGTGCGTGCTGTGAGCGGTCATCAGTCCTGTCACAGTGCTGTTCCCGGCTGCCTCTAAGCTGACATTCTGTGACACTGTATGCTGAGAACAGCCGATGAAAGGGGGAGGATGTGCTCTGCCTCCTCCAGCCCCCTCTCTCACTGTGCCCGCCCACACTTTGGCCAGCCTGTGCGATCCATCTGTGAAAGTGTGAATTGGATGTGTGTGCGGGAACGTTTAAACTGAGATCCGACGGTGCTCAATGTCACTGCTCTGTATGGGATGCTCTGGAACCTGATACCAAGCTAGTGATATTTTGCCTGCTTCCTTCCAAGTGAGTAAGCTGTGACCAGCTTCCCCCCTTTCTCCCAAATTCCTCTCCACCCCCTCTCTGCAGATAAGGTTTCTTTCAGTAGCCTAAGTTGTGCAATACCTGGTCCTGTGTCATATGATTTGGGCTCACGCTGGTCTGCTACAGGTTGGCTGCAGTGTTGGTGATCTGCATGTTACCCTCTATTACACTTCTATTAGTTTGCACATTTTTGCTCCATTTTCTTAAATTGCACAAACAAGACTGCATCTTTGGTGCGCTTAAAAAAAATGCAGCAAAAACGCACAATCTAAAATAAGTCTATAGTACTGCAGCTAAGGAAAACTGTGTACAGTGGCCAAACTGCAGCACACCAGTGTGCGCCCAAAGGCTTGTACACACTTGCAGCAGGCACTGCTCAGGTCACTTTTGCTCATGCTCAGCGGCTCCAACCAGAGCTCTCTTTTTTTTTTTCTACTTGATGGATTGAGCAAAAAAATAATAAATAAAACTAGTGGTGTGTAATGGTGAGCTCTCTCCTGTTCGCAGAGCCCGGCAGGAGGTCGGCGCTGTGCTGCGCTAATCACAGGCAGGGAGACATTTCCCGAAGCGCGGCTGCAGAGATCGGGGAATGTCTCACTGCCTGTGATTAGCTCAGCGCCAACTGCCTGTGGTGTGTACAAGGTTTTACTATGTTGATAAAGGAATTAAGCACGTTTCTGTAGTGGTCTCTGTGCGGACAATTTGGAGCAATGTCTCTCTCTGTTAGTGGTGGCTGGTGCTCAAATTTTATTTGGGGGGGTTACAAACTAAAAAATACTGAATAAAACACCATCAATTGCAGCCTCACTCTGCCATTAAATGCACACACTGTGGCCCATTAATTGCAGCCTCATTGTGGCCATCAAATGCAGCCAATGTTACCCCCCATTAGCATTTAACCAGCAGCCCCCCCCCCGGCTCGCTGTCTGACCAACACTTACCCCATCTTGGTGGTGGGTCAGGTAGCAGGTGACGGTGGTAAGCTGTGGGATGGGCAGCGTCTCCTGTGTTCTCTATGCTTCCTCCATGCTTTTCCTCCTGCTAGACATCCAATAGGAGAGCCTGTCCTTTCAGCCAATCAGGTGATGGGTATCAGACCCGCTCTTCCTGATTGGCGGAGAGGCGGTTCAGTGTTACAAAAGCAAATAATAATTTGATTTTCTAACACACCTGGGTGCGCTCTGAGTCCATCATATCTTGAAGCTTGTTAGAGCCTATGGCTTCAATCAGGTGCTTAAAAAAACACCCCTGCTGCTTCAGGCACCCAGCATCCTAAAAGAAACCGGAATAGGGGATGGCTGCAGCGGTCATGAATAGATTTATGCTGTGCATGAATCTATCCATTGAGCATATAGGGAGTGGCCTGGACAAGGGGGTGGCGCCCCTAATGGACAGGCCGCCCCTGCTTTTTCTGTAGGGAAATGTGGAGTGGGGTCTCTGTGCAGGGAAATGTGGAGCGGGGTCTCTGTGTCTGTGCAGGGAAATGTGGAGCTGTGTCTCTCTCTCTGTGCAGGGAAATGTGGAACGGGGGTCTCTCTTTGTGCAAGGAAATGTAAAATTGGAGCCTGCATGATGGAAGGGAACTGTCACTGACAGTGCCAGAAATCAGTTACGCTGCCTGAGGTGAGGTTGGGAGAAGTGAATGAATTAGAACATATATGTGTCATGGGAGCATGAGTCGGCAACAGAGGAGGAGATCACATCTCAGCCGGGGTTCATGCTGGGAGTTGTAGTCCTTAACTTTTGGGGATGTGAACCCCTCAGAGCTCAGTCAGGATGTGTCTCACACACCACAGCCCGCCACCCCCCCAAATAGTGAAAGACTACAGGTCCCACTGTCCCAGCTTAAACCCCTAGTGAAGGACTAACTACAGGGCACAACATGAACCTGTGGTATCTAAGGGGACACATCCTTAGGTCTCAGGGGTTCATGCTGGGACTTGTAGTTCGTCAGTAGTTGGGGGGGTCACATCCTTAGAGCTCAGGCATTAATGCTTGGACTTGTAGTCCTTCACTAGTTGCAAAATGGGGGGGAGGCAGGTCTTCAGCTGAGGGATTCTTACAGGGACTTGCTTGCAACATTGTCCTCTCTGCTGCCCCCCCCCCCCACCTTTGTGATCATCAAAAACCTTAGACAATGTTTTCACGGTCCATCATTTTGCCTTCACCGGGTCTATGGGCCACTTGACTGGACTTGCCCCCCAGGCCTAATGCTGCCAGTCCTCCCCTGCATACGTCCTATGTCCACAACATGTTAATTATGCTAAATAGCAAGAAAAGTGCCTAAATACACATTTACCAACCAGGGTGTCTGCAGCTGTACAGGCATGCTGGGAGTTGTAGTTTAGCAACAGCTGGAGCCACACTTTTTGGGAAATACTAATATCTGATCTTAAATTGTAACTTTTAAAATAGTCTAAAATGCAGTTACAGGTAAATGAAATAACACTATAACAGTGGTGAAATTACTCACATTGATCAACAGGTTTTCCTCACTGGGTGTAAAATTACTTTGCACCATCTTTGCTTCGCAGGGGCAGCACAGTAAAGCGATCCAGAAATAGACTGGCAAAACTCCAGGAAATGTGCTCCGTTATCGCGTGTTGATCGCGTGCATGCGCATGCGCGATGACGAGAATTTCGCAATTACATTTCGCAATTGTTTCGCAATAGCGTTAGCGAAATTTCGCAATGTTGTTATTTTGATAAAATATCACGAATATTCGGTTTTAGCGAATATTTCTCGAATATTCTCCAATATATTCGGAATATATCGCGAAATCGAATATGGCGTATTCCGCTCAACACTAATGTCCTGAACCGACTAAGCTTAGTTTGGTGTCCAGGGGACCAATGACCGTGGAGTTATCGTGTCTCAAGATGAACCTGTTTCCCCATAGACTCTCATGTTAAACGGTCCTTCTTTAGAGACCCAGAACTGGCCAGCATTAGGTGCCAGTGACCCCACCTTCGGTAGACATGTAGCCGAGAGTCTCCCCTACGTGGGTAGTTTGAAGGTCGAAGCACAAAAACATTTTTTTTTTTTTTTTTTGAAAAAATTTTTTTTTTTTAAAAAATATTGTTTTGGGAAAAAAAAATTCATACTCTCCAGTTTCTATTTAGGAAAATGCCCGCCAAGTTTGAAGGCTCTAGCTCCCTCCATTCAAAAGTTATAGCCCAAAAACCGATTTTTTTTTTTATTTTGAAAATTTTTTTTTTTTAAAAAAATATTGTTTTGGGGGAAAAAAAATCATACTCTCCAGTTTCTATTCAGGAAAATGCCCGCCAAGTTTGAAGGCTCTAGCTCCCTCCATTCAAAAGTTATAGCCCAAAAACCGATTTATGCCACTTCCAGGTTAAAGTCCCAAACCACCCAACTTTGGACGGCCAGTTCTCCCGAACCATAACCAGTAGCGACTTACTTTCTTTGTCATATTGTAGCCCCATATGTCCTGAACCGACTAAGCTTAGTTTGGTGTCCAGGGGACCAATGACCGTGGAGTTATCGTGTCTCAAGATGACCCTGTTTCCCCATAGACTCTCATGTTAAACGGTCCTTCTTTAGAGACCCAGAACTGGCCAGCATTAAGTGCCAGTGACCCCACCTTTGGTAGACATGTAGCCGAGAGTCTCCCCTACGTGGGTAGTTTGAAGGTCCAAGCACAAAAAATGTTTTTTATTTTTTTTAATTTTGAAAAAAAAAATGTTGAAAATTTATTTTTTTTAAAAATATTGTTTTGGGAAAAAAAATTCATACTCTCCAGTTTATATTCAGGAAAATGCCCGCCAAGTTTGAAGGCTCTAGCTCCCTCCATTCAAAAGTTATAGCCCAAAAACCGATTTTTTTTTTAATTTTGAAAAAAAAAATTTTTTTTAAAAAAAATATTGTTTTGGGGAAAAAAAATCATACTCTCCAGTTTCTATTCAGGAAAATGCCCGCCAAGTTTGAAGGCTCTAGCTCCCTCCATTCAAAAGTTATAGCCCAAAAACCGATTTATGCCACTACCAGGTTAAAGTCCCAAACCACCCAACTTTGGACGGCCAGTTCTCCCGAACCATAACCAGTAGCGACTTACTTTCTTTGTCACATTGTAGCCCCATATGTCCTGAACCGACTAAGCTTAGTTTGGGGTCCAGGGCACCAATGACCGTGGAGTTATCGTGTCTCAAAATGACCCTGTTTCCCCATAGACTCTCATGTTAAACGGTCCTTCTTTAGAGACCCAGAACTGGCGAGCATTAAGTGCCAGTGACCCCACCTTTGGTAGACATGTAGCCGAGAGTCTCCCCTACGTGGGTAGTTTGAAGGTCCAAGCACAAAAAAATTTTTTTTTTTTTTTTAATTTTGAAAAAAAAAAATGTTGCATTTTTTTTTTTTTTTTTAAATATTGTTTTGGGAAAAAAAATTCATACTCTCCAGTTTATATTCAGGAATATGCCCGCCAAGTTTGAAGGCTCTAGCTCCCTCCATTCAAAAGTTATAGCCCAAAAAACGATTTATGCCACTACCAGGTTAAAGTCCCAAACCACCCAACTTTGGACGGCCAGTTCTCCCGAACCATAACCAGTAGCGACTTACTTTCTTTGTCACATTGTAGCCCCATATGTCCTGAACCGACTAAGCTTAGTTTGGGGTCCAGGGGACCAATGACCGTGGAGTTATCGTGTCTCAAAATGACCCTGTTTCCCCATAGACTCTCATGTTAAACGGTCCTTCTTTAGAGACCCAGAACTGGCGAGCATTAAGTGCCAGTGACCCCACCTTTGGTAGACATGTAGCCGAGAGTCTCCCCTACGTGGGTAGTTTGAAGGTCCAAGCACAAAATTTATTTTTTATTTTTTTTAATTTTGAAAAAAAAATGTTGAAAATTTTTTTTTTTTAAAAATATTGTTTTGGGAAAAAAAATTCATACTCTCCAGTTTATATTCAGGAAAATGCCCGCCAAGTTTGAAGGCTCTAGCTCCCTCCATTCAAAAGTTATAGCCCAAAAAACGTTTTTTTTTTTAATTTTGAAAAAAAAAATTTTTTTTAAAAAAATATTGTTTTGGGGAAAAAAAATTCATACTCTCCAGTTTCTATTCAGGAAAATGCCCGCCAAGTTTGAAGGCTCTAGCTCCCTCCATTCAAAAGTTATAGCCCAAAAACCGATTTATGCCACTTCTAGGTTAAAGTGCCAAACCACCCAACTTTGGACGGCCAGTTCTCCTGAACCATAACCAGTAGCGACTTACTTTCTTTGTCACATTGTAGCCCCATATGTCCTGAACCGACTAAGCTTAGTTTGGTGTCCAGGGGATCAATGACCGTGGAGTTATTGTGTCTCAAGATGAACCTGTTTCCCCATAGACTCTCATGTTAAACGGTCCTTCTTTAGAGACCCAGAACTGGCCAGCATTAAGTGCCAGTGACCCCACCTTCGGTAGACATGTAGCCGAGAGTCTCCCCTACGTGGGTAGTTTGAAGGTCCAAGCACAAAAACATTTTTTTTTTTTTTTTAATTTTGAAAAAAAAATTTTTTTTTAAAAAAATATTGTTTTGGGGAAAAAAAATTCATACTCTCCAGTTTCTATTCAGGAAAATGCCCGCCAAGTTTGAAGGCTCTAGCTCCCTCCATTCAAAAGTTATAGCCCAAAAACCGATTTATGCCACTTCCAGGTTAAAGTCCCAAACCACCCAACTTTGGACGGCCAGTTCTCCCGAACCATAACCAGTAGCGACTTACTTTCTTTGTCATATTGTAGCCCCATATGTCCTGAACCGACTAAGCTTAGTTTGGTGTCCAGGGGACCAATGACCGTGGAGTTATCGTGTCTCAAGATGACCCTGTTTCCCCATAGACTCTCATGTTAAACGGTCCTTCTTTAGAGACCCAGAACTGGCCAGCATTAAGTGCCAGTGACCCCACCTTTGGTAGACATGTAGCCGAGAGTCTCCCCTACGTGGGTAGTTTGAAGGTCCAAGCACAAAAATTTTTTTTTATTTTTTTTAATTTTGAAAAAAAAAAATGTTGACATTTTTTTTTTTAAATATTGTTTTGGGAAAAAAAATTCATACTCTCCAGTTTCTATTCAGGAAAATGCCCGCCAAGTTTGAAGGCTCTAGCTCCCTCCATTCAAAAGTTATAACCCAAAAACCGATTTATGCCACTTCCAGGTTAAAGTGCCAAACCACCCAACTTTGGACGGCCAGTTCTCCTGAACCATAACCAGTAGCGACTTACTTTCTTTGTCACATTGTAGCCCCATATGTCCTGAACCGACTAAGCTTAGTTTGGGGTCCAGGGGACCAATGACCGTGGAGTTATCGTGTCTCAAAATGACCCTGTTTCCCCATAGACTCTCATGTTAAACGGTCCTTCTTTAGAGACCCAGAACTGGCCAGCATTAAGTGCCAGTGACCCCACCTTTGGTAGACATGTAGCCGAGAGTCTCCCCTACGTGGGTAGTTTGAAGGTCCAAGCACAAAAAATGTTTTTTATTTTTTTTAATTTTGAAAAAAAAAATGTTGAAAATTTATTTTTTTAAAAAATATTGTTTTGGGAAAAAAATTTCATACTCTCCAGTTTATATTCAGGAAAATGCCCGCCAAGTTTGAAGGCTCTAGCTCCCTCCATTCAAAAGTTATAGCCCAAAAACCGATTTTTTTTTTTAATTTTGAAAAAAAAAAATTTTTTAAAAAAATATTGTTTTGGGGAAAAAAAATCATACTCTCCAGTTTCTATTCAGGAAAATGCCCGCCAAGTTTGAAGGCTCTAGCTCCCTCCATTCAAAAGTTATAGCCCAAAAACCGATTTATGCCACTTCCAGGTTAAAGTGCCAAACCACCCAACTTTGGACGGCCAGTTCTCCTGAACCATAACCAGTAGCGACTTACTTTCTTTGTCACATTGTAGCCCCATATGTCCTGAACCGACTAAGCTTAGTTTGGTGTCCAGGGGACCAATGACCGTGGAGTTATCGTGTCTCAAGATGAACCTGTTTCCCCATAGACTCTCATGTTAAACGGTCCTTCTTTAGAGACCCAGAACTGGCCAGAATTAAGTGCCAGTGACCCCACCTTCGGTAGACATGTAGCCGAGAGTCTCCCCTACGTGGGTAGTTTGAAGGTCCAAGCACAAAAACATTTTTTTTTTAATTTTGAAAAAAAAAAAATTTTAAAAAAATATTGTTTTGGGAAAAAAATTCATACTCTCCAGTTTATATTCAGGAAAATGCCCGCCAAGTTTGAAGGCTCTAGCTCCCTCCATTCAAAAGTTATAGCCCAAAAACCGATTTATGCCACTTCCAGGTTAAAGTGCCAAACCACCCAACTTTGGACGGCCAGTTCTCCCGAACCATAACCAGTAGCGACTTACTTTCTTTGTCACATTGTAGCCCCATATGTCCTGAACCGACTAAGCTTAGTTTGGGGTCCAGGGGACCAATGACCGTGGAGTTATCGTGTCTCAAAATGACCCTGTTTCCCCATAGACTCTCATGTTAAACGGTCCTTCTTTAGAGACCCAGAACTGGCGAGCATTAAGTGCCAGTGACCCCACCTTTGGTAGACATGTAGCCGAGAGTCTCCCCTACGTGGGTAGTTTGAAGGTCCAAGCACAAAAAAAATTTTTATTTTTTTTAATTTTGAAAAAAAAAATGTTGAAAATTTTTTTTTTTTTTAAATATTGTTTTGGGAAAAAAAATTCATACTCTCCAGTTTATATTCAGGAAAATGCCCGCCAAGTTTGAAGGCTCTAGCTCCCTCCATTCAAAAGTTATAGCCCAAAAAACGATTTTTTTTTTAATTTTGAAAAAAAAAAATTTTTTAAAAAAAAATATTGTTTTGGGGAAAAAAAATCATACTCTCCAGTTTCTATTCAGGAAAATGCCCGCCAAGTTTGAAGGCTCTAGCTCCCTCCATTCAAAAGTTATAGCCCAAAAACCGATTTATGCCACTTCCAGGTTAAAGTGCCAAACCACCCAACTTTGGACGGCCAGTTCTCCTGAACCATAACCAGTAGCGACTTACTTTCTTTGTCACATTGTAGCCCCATATGTCCTGAACCGACTAAGCTTAGTTTGGTGTCCAGGGGACCAATGACCGTGGAGTTATCGTGTCTCAAGATGAACCTGTTTCCCCATAGACTCTCATGTTAAACGGTCCTTCTTTAGAGACCCAGAACTGGCCAGCATTAAGTGCCAGTGACCCCACCTTCGGTAGACATGTAGCCGAGAGTCTCCCCTACGTGGGTAGTTTGAAGGTCCAAGCACAAAAACATTTTTTTATTTTTTATTTTTATTTTGAAAAAAAAAATTTTTTTAAAAAAAAATATTGTTTTGGGAAAAAAAAATTCATACTCTCCAGTTTCTATTTAGGAAAATGCCCGCCAAGTTTGAAGGCTCTAGCTCCCTCCATTCAAAAGTTATAGCCCAAAAACCGATTTTTTTTTTTTTTTTTTTTTTAATTTAAAAAAAATATTGTTTTGGGGAAAAAAAATCATACTCTCCAGTTTCTATTCAGGAAAATGCCCGCCAAGTTTGAAGGCTCTAGCTCCCTCCATTCAAAAGTTATAGCCCAAAAACCGATTTATGCCACTTCCAGGTTAAAGTCCCAAACCACCCAATTTTGGACGGCCAGTTCTCCCGAACCATAACCAGTAGCGACTTACTTTCTTTGTCATATTGTAGCCCCATATGTCCTGAACCGACTAAGCTTAGTTTGGTGTCCAGGGGACCAATGACCGTGGAGTTATCGTGTCTCAAGATAACCCTGTTTCCCCATAGACTCTTATGTTAAACGGTCCTTCTTTAGAGACCCAGAACTGGCCAGCATTAAGTGCCAGTGACCCCACCTTTGGTAGACATGTAGCCGAGAGTCTCCCCTACGTGGGTAGTTTGAAGGTCCAAGCACAAAAATTTTTTTTTATTTTTTTTAATTTTGAAAAAAAAAATGTTGACATTTTTTTTTTTTTAAATATTGTTTTGGGAAAAAAAAATCATACTCTCCAGTTTCTATTTAGGAAAATGCCCGCCAAGTTTGAAGGCTCTAGCTCCCTCCATTCAAAAGTTATAGCCCAAAAACCGATTTATGCCACTTCCAGGTTAAAGTCCCAAACCACCCAATTTTGGACGGCCAGTTCTCCCGAACCATAACCAGTAGCGACTTACTTTCTTTGTCATATTGTAGCCCCATATGTCCTGAACCGACTAAGCTTAGTTTGGTGTCCAGGGGACCAATGACCGTGGAGTTATCGTGTCTCAAGATAACCCTGTTTCCCCATAGACTCTTATGTTAAACGGTCCTTCTTTAGAGACCCAGAACTGGCCAGAATTAAGTGCCAGTGACCCCACCTTCGGTAGACATGTAGCCGAGAGTCTCCCCTACGTGGGTAGTTTGAAGGTCCAAGCACAAAAACATTTTTTTTTTTTTAATTTTGAAAAAAAAATTTTTTTTAAAAAAAATATTGTTTTGGGAAAAAAAATTCATACTCTCCAGTTTATATTCAGGAAAATGCCCGCCAAGTTTGAAGGCTCTAGCTCCCTCCATTCAAAAGTTATAGCCCAAAAACGATTTTTTTTTTTAATTTTGAAAAAAAAAATTTTTTTTAAAAAAATATTGTTTTGGGGAAAAAAAATCATACTCTCCAGTTTCTATTCAGGAAAATGCCCGCCAAGTTTGAAGGCTCTAGCTCCCTCCATTCAAAAGTTATAGCCCAAAAAACGATTTATGCCACTTCCAGGTTAAAGTGCCAAACCACCCAACTTTGGACGGCCAGTTCTCCTGAACCATAACCAGTAGCGACTTACTTTCTTTGTCACATTGTAGCCCCATATGTCCTGAACCGACTAAGCTTAGTTTGGTGTCCAGGGGACCAATGACCATGGAGTTATCGTGTCTCAAGATGAACCTGTTTCCCCATAGACTCTCATGTTAAACGGTCCTTCTTTAGAGACCCAGAACTGGCCAGCATTAAGTGCCAGTGACCCCACCTTCGGTAGACATGTAGCCGAGAGTCTCCCCTACGTGGGTAGTTTGAAGGTCCAAGCACAAAAACATTTTTTTTTTTTTTTTTAATTTTGAAAAAAAATTTTTTTTTAAAAAAAATATTGTTTTGGGAAAAAAAAAATCATACTCTCCAGTTTCTATTCAGGAAAATGCCCGCCAAGTTTGAAGGCTCTAGCTCCCTCCATTCAAAAGTTATAGCCCAAAAACCGATTTATGCCACTTCCAGATTAAAGTCCCAAACCACCCAACTTTGGACGGCCAGTTCTCCTGAACCATAACCAGTAGCGACTTACTTTCTTTGTCACATTGTAGCCCCATATGTCCTGAACCGACTAAGCTTAGTTTGGTGTCCAGGGGACCAATGACCGTGGAGTTATCGTGTCTCAAGATGAACCTGTTTCCCCATAGACTCTCATGTTAAACGGTCCTTCTTTAGAGACCCAGAACTGGCCAGAATTAAGTGCCAGTGACCCCACCTTCGGTAGACATGTAGCCGAGAGTCTCCCCTACGTGGGTAGTTTGAAGGTCCAAGCACAAAAACATTTTTTTTTTTTTAATTTTGAAAAAAAAATTTTTTTTTAAAAAAATATTGTTTTGGGAAAAAAAATTCATACTCTCCAGTTTATATTCAGGAAAATGCCCGCCAAGTTTGAAGGCTCTAGCTCCCTCCATTGCAAAAGTTATAGCCCAAAAACGATTTTTTTTTTAATTTTGAAAAAAAAAATTTTTTTAAAAAATATTGTTTTGGGGAAAAAAAATCATACTCTCCAGTTTCTATTCAGGAAAATGCCCGCCAAGTTTGAAGGCTCTAGCTCCCTCCATTCAAAAGTTATAGCCCAAAAAACGATTTATGCCACTTCCAGGTTAAAGTGCCAAACCACCCAACTTTGGACGGCCAGTTCTCCTGAACCATAACCAGTAGCGACTTACTTTCTTTGTCACATTGTAGCCCCATATGTCCTGAACCGACTAAGCTTAGTTTGGTGTCCAGGGACCAATGACCGTGGAGTTATCGTGTCTCAAGATGAACCTGTTTCCCCATAGACTCTCATGTTAAACGGTCCTTCTTTAGAGACCCAGAACTGGCCAGCATTAAGTGCCAGTGACCCCACCTTCGGTAGACATGTAGCCGAGAGTCTCCCCTACGTGGGTAGTTTGAAGGTCCAAGCACAAAAACATTTTTTTTTTTTTCTTTTAATTTTGAAAAAAAAAATTTTTTTAAAAAAAATATTGTTTTGGGAAAAAAAAATTCATACTCTCCAGTTTCTATTCAGGAAAATGCCCGCCAAGTTTGAAGGCTCTAGCTCCCTCCATTCAAAAGTTATAGCCCAAAAACCGATTTATGCCACTTCCAGGTTAAAGTCCCAAACCACCCAACTTTGGACGGCCAGTTCTCCCGAACCATAACCAGTAGCGACTTACTTTCTTTGTCATATTGTAGCCCCATATGTCCTGAACCGACTAAGCTTAGTTTGGTGTCCAGGGGACCAATGACCGTGGAGTTATCGTGTCTCAAGATGACCCTGTTTCCCCATAGACTCTCATGTTAAACGGTCCTTCTTTAGAGACCCAGAACTGGCCAGCATTAAGTGCCAGTGACCCCACCTTTGGTAGACATGTAGCCGAGAGTCTCCCCTACGTGGGTAGTTTGAAGGTCCAAGCACAAAATTTTTTTTTTATTTTTTTTAATTTTGAAAAAAAAAATGTTGACATTTTTTTTTTAAATATTGTTTTGGGAAAAAAAATTCATACTCTCCAGTTTATATTCAGGAAAATGCCCGCCAAGTTTGAAGGCTCTAGCTCCCTCCATTCAAAAGTTATAGCCCAAAAACCGATTTATGCCACTTCCAGGTTAAAGTCCCAAACCACCCAACTTTGGACGGCCAGTTCTCCCGAACCATAACCAGTAGCGACTTACTTTCTTTGTCATATTGTAGCCCCATATGTCCTGAACCGACTAAGCTTAGTTTGGGGTCCAGGGGACCAATGACCGTGGAGTTATCGTGTCTCAAGATGACCCTGTTTCCCCATAGACTCTCATGTTAAACGGTCCTTCTTTAGAGACCCAGAACTGGCCAGAATTAAGTGCCAGTGACCCCACCTTCGGTAGACATGTAGCCGAGAGTCTCCCCTACGTGGGTAGTTTGAAGGTCCAAGCACAAAAACATTTTTTTTTTTTTAATTTTGAAAAAAAAATTTTTTTAAAAAAAATATTGTTTTGGGAAAAAAAATTCATACTCTCCAGTTTATATTCAGGAAAATGCCCGCCAAGTTTGAAGGCTCTAGCTCCCTCCATTCAAAAGTTATAGCCCAAAAAACGATTTTTTTTTTTAATTTGAAAAAAAATTTTTTTTTTAAAAAAATATTGTTTTGGGGAAAAAAAAATCATACTCTCCAGTTTCTATTCAGGAAAATGCCCGCCAAGTTTGAAGGCTCTAGCTCCCTCCATTCAAAAGTTATAGCCCAAAAAACGATTTATGCCACTTCCAGGTTAAAGTGCCAAACCACCCAACTTTGGACGGCCAGTTCTCCTGAACCATAACCAGTAGCGACTTACTTTCTTTGTCACATTGTAGCCCCATATGTCCTGAACCGACTAAGCTTAGTTTGGGGTCCAGGGGACCAATGACCATGGAGTTATCGTGTCTCAAGATGACCCTGTTTCCCCATAGACTCTCATGTTAAACGGTCCTTCTTTAGAGACCCAGAACTGGCCAGCATTAAGTGCCAGTGACCCCACCTTCGGTAGACATGTAGCCGAGAGTCTCCCCTACGTGGGTAGTTTGAAGGTCCAAGCACAAAAACATTTTTTTTTTTTTTTTTTTTAATTTTGAAAAAAAATTTTTTTTTAAAAAAAATATTGTTTTGGGGAAAAAAAAATCATACTCTCCAGTTTCTATTCAGGAAAATGCCCGCCAAGTTTGAAGGCTCTAGCTCCCTCCATTCAAAAGTTATAGCCCAAAAACCGATTTATGCCACTTCCAGGTTAAAGTCCCAAACCACCCAACTTTGGACGGCCAGTTCTCCCTGAACCATAACCAGTAGCGACTTACTTTCTTTGTCACATTGTAGCCCCATATGTCCTGAACCGACTAAGCTTAGTTTGGTGTCCAGGGGACCAATGACCGTGGAGTTATCGTGTCTCAAGATGAACCTGTTTCCCCATAGACTCTCATGTTAAACGGTCCTTCTTTAGAGACCCAGAACTGGCCAGAATTAAGTGCCAGTGACCCCACCTTCGGTAGACATGTAGCCGAGAGTCTCCCCTACGTGGGTAGTTTGAAGGTCCAAGCACAAAAACATTTTTTTTTTTTTTAATTTTGAAAAAAAATTTTTTTTTAAAAAAAATATTGTTTTGGGAAAAAAAATTCATACTCTCCAGTTTATATTCAGGAAAATGCCCGCCAAGTTTGAAGGCTCTAGCTCCCTCCATTCAAAAGTTATAGCCCAAAAACGATTTTTTTTTTAATTTGAAAAAAAAATTTTTTTTTAAAAAAATATTGTTTTGGGGAAAAAAAATCATACTCTCCAGTTTCTATTCAGGAAAATGCCCGCCAAGTTTGAAGGCTCTAGCTCCCTCCATTCAAAAGTTATAGCCCAAAAAACGATTTATGCCACTTCCAGGTTAAAGTGCCAAACCACCCAACTTTGGACGGCCAGTTCTCCTGAACCATAACCAGTAGCGACTTACTTTCTTTGTCACATTGTAGCCCCATATGTCCTGAACCGACTAAGCTTAGTTTGGTGTCCAGGGGACCAATGACCGTGGAGTTATCGTGTCTCAAGATGAACCTGTTTCCCCATAGACTCTCATGTTAAACGGTCCTTCTTTAGAGACCCAGAACTGGCCAGCATTAAGTGCCAGTGACCCCACCTTCGGTAGACATGTAGCCGAGAGTCTCCCCTACGTGGGTAGTTTGAAGGTCCAAGCACAAAAACATTTTTTTTTTTTTTTTAATTTTGAAAAAAAAAAATTTTTTTAAAAAAATATTGTTTTGGGAAAAAAAAATTCATACTCTCCAGTTTCTATTCAGGAAAATGCCCGCCAAGTTTGAAGGCTCTAGCTCCCTCCATTCAAAAGTTATAGCCCAAAAACCGATTTATGCCACTTCCAGGTTAAAGTCCCAAACCACCCAACTTTGGACGGCCAGTTCTGTTCTCCCTCCCGAACCATAACCAGTAGCGACTTACTTTCTTTGTCATATTGTAGCCCCATATGTCCTGAACCGACTAAGCTTAGTTTGGTGTCCAGGGGACCAATGACCGTGGAGTTATCGTGTCTCAAGATGACCCTGTTTCCCCATAGACTCTCATGTTAAACGGTCCTTCTTTAGAGACCCAGAACTGGCCAGCATTAAGTGCCAGTGACCCCACCTTTGGTAGACATGTAGCCGAGAGTCTCCCCTACGTGGGTAGTTTGAAGGTCCAAGCACAAAATTTTTTTTTTATTTTTTTTAATTTTGAAAAAAAAAATGTTGACATTTTTTTTTTTAAATATTGTTTTGGGAAAAAAATTCATACTCTCCAGTTTATATTCAGGAAAATGCCCGCCAAGTTTGAAGGCTCTAGCTCCCTCCATTCAAAAGTTATAGCCCAAAAAACGATTTATGCCACTACCAGGTTAAAGTCCCAAACCACCCCAACTTTGGACGGCCAGTTCTCCCCCGAACCATAACCAGTAGCGACTTACTTTATTTGTCACATTGTAGCCCCATATGTCCTGAACCGACTAAGCTTAGTTTGGGGTCCAGGGGACCAATGACCGTGGAGTTATCGTGTCTCAAAATGACCCTGTTTCCCCATAGACTCTCATGTTAAACGGTCCTTCTTTAGAGACCCAGAACTGGCCAGCATTAAGTGCCAGTGACCCCACCTTTGGTAGACATGTAGCCGAGAGTCTCCCCTACGTGGGTAGTTTGAAGGTCCAAGCACAAAAAATGTTTTTTATTTTTTTAATTTTGAAAAAAAAAATGTTGAAAATTTATTTTTTTTTAAAAATATTGTTTTGGGAAAAAAAATTCATACTCTCCAGTTTATATTCAGGAAAATGCCCGCCAAGTTTGAAGGCTCTAGCTCCCTCCATTCAAAAGTTATAGCCCAAAAACCGATTTTTTTTTTATTTAAAAAAAAAAAAAAAATTTTTAAAAAAAATATTGTTTTGGGGAAAAAAAATCATACTCTCCAGTTTCTATTCAGGAAAATGCCCGCCAAGTTTGAAGGCTCTAGCTCCCTCCATTCAAAAGTTATAGCCCAAAAACCGATTTATGCCACTTCCAGGTTAAAGTGCCAAACCACCCAACTTTGGACGGCCAGTTCTCCTGAACCATAACCAGTAGCGACTTACTTTCTTTGTCACATTGTAGCCCCATATGTCCTGAACCGACTAAGCTTAGTTTGGGGTCCAGGGGACCAATGACCGTGGAGTTATCGTGTCTCAAAATGACCCTGTTTCCCCATAGACTCTCATGTTAAACGGTCCTTCTTTAGAGACCCAGAACTGGCCAGCATTAAGTGCCAGTGACCCCACCTTTGGTAGACATGTAGCCGAGAGTCTCCCCTACGTGGGTAGTTTGAAGGTCCAAGCACAAAAAAAAAAATTATTTTTTTTTAATTTTGAAAAAAAAAATGTTGAAAATTTTTTTTTTTTTAAAATATTGTTTTGGGAAAAAAAATTCATACTCTCCAGTTTATATTCAGGAAAATGCCCGCCAAGTTTGAAGGCTCTAGCTCCCTCCATTCAAAAGTTATAGCCCAAAAAACGATTTTTTTTTTTTTTAATTTTGAAAAAAAAATTTTTTTTAAAAAAAATATTGTTTTGGGGAAAAAAAAATCATACTCTCCAGTTTCTATTCAGGAAAATGCCCGCCAAGTTTGAAGGCTCTAGCTCCCTCCATTCAAAAGTTATAGCCCAAAAACCGATTTATGCCACTTCCAGGTTAAAGTGCCAAACCACCCAACTTTGGACGGCCAGTTCTCCTGAACCATAACCAGTAGCGACTTACTTTCTTTGTCACATTGTAGCCCCATATGTCCTGAACCGACTAAGCTTAGTTTGGTGTCCAGGGGACCAATGACCATGGAGTTATCGTGTCTCAAGATGAACCTGTTTCCCCATAGACTCTCATGTTAAACGGTCCTTCTTTAGAGACCCAGAACTGGCCAGCATTAAGTGCCAGTGACCCCACCTTCGGTAGACATGTAGCCGAGAGTCTCCCCTACGTGGGTAGTTTGAAGGTCCAAGCACAAAAACATTTTTTTTTTTTTTTTTTTAATTTTGAAAAAAAAATTTTTTTTAAAAAAAAATATTGTTTTGGGAAAAAAAAAATCATACTCTCCAGTTTCTATTCAGGAAAATGCCCGCCAAGTTTGAAGGCTCTAGCTCCCTCCATTCAAAAGTTATAGCCCAAAAACCGATTTATGCCACTTCCAGATTAAAGTCCCAAACCACCCAACTTTGGACGGCCAGTTCTCCTGAACCATAACCAGTAGCGACTTACTTTCTTTGTCACATTGTAGCCCCATATGTCCTGAACCGACTAAGCTTAGTTTGGTGTCCAGGGGACCAATGACCGTGGAGTTATCGTGTCTCAAGATGAACCTGTTTCCCCATAGACTCTCATGTTAAACGGTCCTTCTTTAGAGACCCAGAACTGGCCAGAATTAAGTGCCAGTGACCCCACCTTCGGTAGACATGTAGCCGAGAGTCTCCCCTACGTGGGTAGTTTGAAGGTCCAAGCACAAAAAACATTTTTTTTTTTTTAATTTTGAAAAAAAATTTTTTTTTTTAAAAAAAATATTGTTTTGGGAAAAAAAATTCATACTCTCCAGTTTATATTCAGGAAAATGCCCGCCAAGTTTGAAGGCTCTAGCTCCCTCCATTGCAAAAGTTATAGCCCAAAAACGATTTTTTTTTTAATTTTGAAAAAAAAATTTTTTTTTAAAAAAATATTGTTTTGGGGAAAAAAAATCATACTCTCCAGTTTCTATTCAGGAAAATGCCCGCCAAGTTTGAAGGCTCTAGCTCCCTCCATTCAAAAGTTATAGCCCAAAAAACGATTTATGCCACTTCCAGGTTAAAGTGCCAAACCACCCAACTTTGGACGGCCAGTTCTCCTGAACCATAACCAGTAGCGACTTACTTTCTTTGTCACATTGTAGCCCCATATGTCCTGAACCGACTAAGCTTAGTTTGGTGTCCAGGGGACCAATGACCGTGGAGTTATCGTGTCTCAAGATGAACCTGTTTCCCCATAGACTCTCATGTTAAACGGTCCTTCTTTAGAGACCCAGAACTGGCCAGCATTAAGTGCCAGTGACCCCACCTTCGGTAGACATGTAGCCGAGAGTCTCCCCTACGTGGGTAGTTTGAAGGTCCAAGCACAAAAACATTTTTTTTTTTTTTCTTTTAATTTTGAAAAAAAAAATTTTTTTAAAAAAAATATTGTTTTGGGAAAAAAAAATTCATACTCTCCAGTTTCTATTCAGGAAAATGCCCGCCAAGTTTGAAGGCTCTAGCTCCCTCCATTCAAAAGTTATAGCCCAAAAACCGATTTATTTATGCCACTTCCAGGTTAAAGTCCCAAACCACCCAACTTTGGACGGCCAGTTCTCCCGAACCATAACCAGTAGCGACTTACTTTCTTTGTCATATTGTAGCCCCATATGTCCTGAACCGACTAAGCTTAGTTTGGGGTCCAGGGGACCAATGACCGTGGAGTTATCGTGTCTCAAGATGACCCTGTTTCCCCATAGACTCTCATGTTAAACGGTCCTTCTTTAGAGACCCAGAACTGGCCAGCATTAAGTGCCAGTGACCCCACCTTTGGTAGACATGTAGCCGAGAGTCTCCCCTACGTGGGTAGTTTGAAGGTCCAAGCACAAAATTTTTTTTTATTTTTTTTAATTTTGAAAAAAAAAATGTTGACATTTTTTTTTTTTAAATATTGTTTTGGGAAAAAAAATTCATACTCTCCAGTTTATATTCAGGAAAATGCCCGCCAAGTTTGAAGGCTCTAGCTCCCTCCATTCAAAAGTTATAGCCCAAAAACCGATTTATGCCACTACCAGGTTAAAGTCCCAAACCACCCAACTTTGGACGGCCAGTTCTCCCGAACCATAACCAGTAGCGACTTACTTTCTTTGTCACATTGTAGCCCCATATGTCCTGAACCGACTAAGCTTAGTTTGGGGTCCAGGGGACCAATGACCGTGGAGTTATCGTGTCTCAAAATGACCCTGTTTCCCCATAGACTCTCATGTTAAACGGTCCTTCTTTAGAGACCCAGAACTGGCCAGCATTAAGTGCCAGTGACCCCACCTTTGGTAGACATGTAGCCGAGAGTCTCCCCTACGTGGGTAGTTTGAAGGTCCAAGCACAAAAAATGTTTTTATTTTTTTTTAATTTTGAAAAAAAAAAATGTTGAAAATTTATTTTTTTTAAAAAAATTGTTTTGGGAAAAAAAATTCATACTCTCCAGTTTATATTCAGGAAAATGCCCGCCAAGTTTGAAGGCTCTAGCTCCCTCCATTCAAAAGTTATAGCCCAAAAACCGATTTTTTTTTTAATTAAAAAAAAAAAAAAAAATTTAAAAAAAAAATATTGTTTTGGGGAAAAAAAATCATACTCTCCAGTTTCTATTCAGGAAAATGCCCGCCAAGTTTGAAGGCTCTAGCTCCCTCCATTCAAAAGTTATAGCCCAAAAACCGATTTATGCCACTTCCAGGTTAAAGTGCCAAACCACCCAACTTTGGACGGCCAGTTCTCCTGAACCATAACCAGTAGCGACTTACTTTCTTTGTCACATTGTAGCCCCATATGTCCTGAACCGACTAAGCTTAGTTTGGGGTCCAGGGGACCAATGACCGTGGAGTTATCGTGTCTCAAAATGACCCTGTTTCCCCATAGACTCTCATGTTAAACGGTCCTTCTTTAGAGACCCAGAACTGGCCAGCATTAAGTGCCAGTGACCCCACCTTTGGTAGACATGTAGCCGAGAGTCTCCCCTACGTGGGTAGTTTGAAGGTCCAAGCACAAAAAAAAATTTTTATTTTTTTTAATTTTGAAAAAAAAAATGTTGAAAATTTTTTTTTTTTAAAATATTGTTTTGGGAAAAAAAATTCATACTCTCCAGTTTATATTCAGGAAAATGCCCGCCAAGTTTGAAGGCTCTAGCTCCCTCCATTCAAAAGTTATAGCCCAAAAAACGATTTTTTTTTTTATTTTGAAAAAAAAAATTTTTTTAAAAAAAATATTGTTTTGGGGAAAAAAAAAATCATACTCTCCAGTTTCTATTCAGGAAAATGCCCGCCAAGTTTGAAGGCTCTAGCTCCCTCCATTCAAAAGTTATAGCCCAAAAACCGATTTATGCCACTTCCAGGTTCAAGTGCCAAACCACCCAACTTTGGACGGCCAGTTCTCCTGAACCATAACCAGTAGCGACTTACTTTCTTTGTCACATTGTAGCCCCATATGTCCTGAACCGACTAAGCTTAGTTTGGTGTCCAGGGGACCAATGACCGTGGAGTTATCGTGTCTCAAGATGAACCTGTTTCCCCATAGACTCTCATGTTAAACGGTCCTTCTTTAGAGACCCAGAACTGGCCAGCATTAAGTGCCAGTGACCCCACCTTCGGTAGACATGTAGCCGAGAGTCTCCCCTACGTGGGTAGTTTGAAGGTCCAAGCACAAAAACATTTTTTTATTTTTTTTTTAATTTTGAAAAAAAAAAAAATTTTTAAAAAAATATTGTTTTGGGGAAAAAAAAATTCATACTCTCCAGTTTCTATTCAGGAAAATGCCCGCCAAGTTTGAAGGCTCTAGCTCCCTCCATTCAAAAGTTATAGCCCAAAAACCGTTTTTTTTTTTTTTTTTTTTTTTTTATTTTGAAAAAAAAAATTTTTTTTTAAAAAAATATTGTTTTGGGGGAAAAAAAATCATACTCTCCAGTTTCTATTCAGGAAAATGCCCGCCAAGTTTTGGAAGGCTCTAGCTCCCTCCATTCAAAAGTTATAGCCCAAAAACCGATTTATGCACCACTTCCAGGTTAAAGTCCCAAACCACCCAACTTTGGACGGCCAGTTCTCCCGAACCATAACCAGTAGCGACTTACTTTCTTTGTCATATTGTAGCCCCATATGTCCTGAACCGACTAAGCTTAGTTTGGTGTCCAGGGGACCAATGACCGTGGAGTTATCGTGTCTCAAGATGACCCTGTTTCCCCATAGACTCTCATGTTAAACGGTCCTTCTTTAGAGACCCAGAACTGGCCAGCATTAAGTGCCAGTGACCCCACCTTTGGTAGACATGTAGCCGAGAGTCTCCCCTACGTGGGTAGTTTGAAGGTCCAAGCACAAAAAAAATTTTTTTATTTTTTTTTATTTTGAAAAAAAAAAATGTTGACATTTTTTTTTTTTTAAATATTGTTTTGGGAAAAAAAATTCATACTCTCCAGTTTCTATTCAGGAAAATGCCTGCCAAGTTTGAAGGCTCTAGCTCCCTCCATTCAAAAGTTATAGCCTAAAAACCGATTTATGCCACTTCCAGGTTAAAGTGCCACCCAACTTTGGACGGCCAGTTCTCCTGAACCATAACCAGTAGCGACTTACTTTCTTTGTCACATTGTAGCCCCATATGTCCTGAACCGACTAAGCTTAGTTTGGTGTCCAGGGGACCAATGACCGTGGAGTTATCGTGTCTCAAGATGAACCTGTTTCCCCATAGACTCTCATGTTAAACGGTCCTTCTTTAGAGACCCAGAACTGGCCAGAATTAAGTGCCAGTGACCCCACCTTCGGTAGACATGTAGCCGAGAGTCTCCCCTACGTGGGTAGTTTGAAGGTCCAAGCACAAAAACATTTTTTTTTTTTTAATTTTGAAAAAAAAAAAAATTTTAAAAAAAATTATATTGTTTTTGGGAAAAAAAATTCATACTCTCCAGTTTATATTCAGGAAAATGCCCGCCAAGTTTGAAGGCTCTAGCTCCCTCCATTCAAAAGTTATAGCCCAAAAACCGATTTTTTTTTTTTTTTGAAAAAAATTTTTTTTTAAAAAAAATATTGTTTTGGGGAAAAAAAAATCATACTCTCCAGTTTCTATTCAGGAAAATGCCCGCCAAGTTTGAAGGCTCTAGCTCCCTCCATTCAAAAGTTATAGCCCAAAAACCGATTTATGCCACTTCCAGGTTAAAGTGCCAAACCACCCAACTTTGGACGGCCAGTTCTCCTGAACCATAACCAGTAGCGACTTACTTTCTTTGTCACATTGTAGCCCCATATGTCCTGAACCGACTAAGCTTAGTTTGGTGTCCAGGGGACCAATGACCGTGGAGTTATCGTGTCTCAAGATGAACCTGTTTCCCCATAGACTCTCATGTTAAACGGTCCTTCTTTAGAGACCCAGAACTGGCCAGCATTAAGTGCCAGTGACCCCACCTTTGGTAGACATGTAGCCGAGAGTCTCCCCTACGTGGGTAGTTTGAAGGTCCAAGCACAAAAACATTTTTTTATTTTTTTTTTAATTTTGAAAAAAAAAAAAAAATTTAAAAAAATATTGTTTTGGGGAAAAAAATTCATACTCTCCAGTTTCTATTCAGGAAAATGCCCGCCAAGTTTGAAGGCTCTAGCTCCCTCCATTCAAAAGTTATAGCCCAAAAACCGTTTTTTTTTTTTTTTTTTTTTTTGAAAAAAAATTTTTTTTAAAAAAAAATATTGTTTTGGGGGAAAAAATATCATACTCTCCAGTTTCTATTCAGGAAAATGCCCGCCAAGTTTGAAGGCTCTAGCTCCCTCCATTCAAAAGTTATAGCCCAAAAACCGATTTATGCCACTTCCAGGTTAAAGTCCCAAACCACCCAACTTTGGACGGCCAGTTCTCCCGAACCATAACCAGTAGCGACTTACTTTCTTTGTCATATTGTAGCCCCATATGTCCTGAACCGACTAAGCTTAGTTTGGTGTCCAGGGGACCAATGACCGTGGAGTTATCGTGTCTCAAGATGACCCTGTTTCCCCCATAGACTCTCATGTTAAACGGTCCTTCTTTAGAGACCCAGAACTGGCCAGCATTAAGTGCCAGTGACCCCCCACCTTTGGTAGACATGTAGCCGAGAGTCTCCCCTACGTGGGTAGTTTGAAGGTCCAAGCACAAAAATTTTTTTTTATTTTTTTAATTTTGAAAAAAAAAATGTTGACATTTTTTTTTTAAATATTGTTTTGGGAAAAAAAAATTCATACTCTCCAGTTTATATTCAGGAAAATGCCCGCCAAGTTTGAAGGCTCTAGCTCCCTCCATTCAAAAGTTATAGCCCAAAAACCGATTTATGCCACTACCAGGTTAAAGTCCCAAACCACCCAACTTTGGACGGCCAGTTCTCCCGAACCATAACCAGTAGCGACTTACTTTCTTTGTCACATTGTAGCCCCATATGTCCTGAACCGACTAAGCTTAGTTTGGGGTCCAGGGGACCAATGACCGTGGAGTTATCGTGTCTCAAAATGACCCTGTTTCCCCATAGACTCTCATGTTAAACGGTCCTTCTTTAGAGACCCAGAACTGGCCAGCATTAAGTGCCAGTGACCCCACCTTTGGTAGACATGTAGCCGAGAGTCTCCCCTATGTGGGTAGTTTGAAGGTCCAAGCACAAAAAATGTTTTTTATTTTTTTAATTTTGAAAAAAAAAAATGTTGAAAATTTATTTTTTTTAAAAATATTGTTTTGGGAAAAAAAAAATCATACTCTCCAGTTTATATTCAGGAAAATGCCCGCCAAGTTTGAAGGCTCTAGCTCCCTCCATTCAAAAGTTATAGCCCAAAAACCGATTTTTTTTTTAATTAAAAAAAAAAAAAAAATTTTAAAAAAAAATTTGTTTTGGGAAAAAAAATCATACTCTCCAGTTTCTATTCAGGAAAATGCCCGCCAAGTTTGAAGGCTCTAGCTCCTTCCATTCAAAAGTTATAGCCCAAAAACCGATTTATGCCACTACCAGGTTAAAGTCCCAAACCACCCAACTTTGGACGGCCAGTTCTCCTGAACCATAACCAGTAGCGACTTACTTTCTTTGTCACATTGTAGCCCCATATGTCCTGAACCGACTAAGCTTAGTTTGGGGTCCAGGGGACCAATGACCGTGGAGTTATCGTGTCTCAAAATGACCCTGTTTCCCCATAGACTCTCATGTTAAACGGTCCTTCTTTAGAGACCCAGAACTGGCGAGCATTAAGTGCCAGTGACCCCACCTTTGGTAGACATGTAGCCGAGAGTCTCCCCTACGTGGGTAGTTTGAAGGTCCAAGCACAAATTTTTTTTTTTTTTTTAATTTTGAAAAAAAAAATGTTGAAATTTTTTTTTTTTTAAAAAATATTGTTTTGGGGAAAAAAAATTCATACTCTCCAGTTTATATTCAGGAAAATGCCCGCCAAGTTTGAAGGCTCTAGCTCCCTCCATTCAAAAGTTATAGCCCAAAAAACGATTTTTTTTTTAATTTTGAAAAAAAATGTTTTTTTAAAAAAATATTGTTTTGGGGAAAAAAAAATCATACTCTCCAGTTTCTATTCAGGAAAATGCCCGTCAAGTTTGAAGGCTCTAGCTCCCTCCATTCAAAAGCTATAGCCCAAAAACCGATTTATGCCACTTCCAGGTTAAAGTGCCAAACCACCCAACTTTGGACGGCCAGTCTCCTCGAACCATAACCATAGCGACTTACTTTCTTTGTCACATTGTAGCCCCATATGTCCTGAACCGACTAAGCTTAGTTTGGGGTCCAGGGACCAATGACCGTGGAGTTTATCGTGTCTCAAAATGACCCTGTTTCCCCATAGACTCTCATGTTAAACGGTCCTTCTTTAGAGACCCAGAACTGGCGAGCATTAAGTGCCAGTGACCCCACCTTTGGTAGACATGTAGCCGAGAGTCTCCCCTACGTGGGTAGTTTGAAGGTCCAAGCACAAAAAAAATTTTTTATTTTTTTTTAATTTTGAAAAAAAAAATGTTGAAAATTTATTTTTTTTAAAAATATTGTTTTGGGGGAAAAAAAATTCCATACTCTCCAGTTTTATATTCAGGAAAATGTGCCCGCCAAGTTTGAAGGCTCTAGCTCCCTCCATTCAAAAGTTATAGCCCAAAAACCGATTTTTTTTTTTAATTTTGAAAAAAAAAAATTTTTTAAAAAAAAAATATGTTTTGGGGAAAAAAAATCATACTCTCCAGTTTATATTCAGGAAAATGCCCGCCAAGTTTGAAGGCTCTAGCTCCCTCCATTCAAAAGTTATAGCCCAAAAACCGATTTATGCCACTTCCAGGTTAAAGTGCCAAACCACCCAACTTTGGACGGCCAGTTCTCCTGAACCATAACCAGTAGCGACTTACTTTCTTTGTCACATTGTAGCCCCATATGTCCTGAACCGACTAAGCTTAGTTTGGTGTCCAGGGGACCAATGACCGTGGAGTTATCGTGTCTCAAGATGAACCTGTTTCCCCATAGACTCTCATGTTAAACGGTCCTTCTTTAGAGACCCAGAACTGGCCAGCATTAAGTGCCAGTGACCCCACCTTTGGTAGACATGTAGCCGAGAGTCTCCCCTACGTGGGTAGTTTGAAGGTCCAAGCACAAAAACATTTTTTTATTTTTTTTTTAATTTTGAAAAAAAAAAAAAATTTAAAAAAATATTGTTTTGGGAAAAAAATTCATACTCTCCAGTTTCTATTCAGGAAAATGCCCGCCAAGTTTGAAGGCTCTAGCTCCCTCCATTCAAAAGTTATAGCCCAAAAACCGTTTTTTTTTTTTTTTTTTTTTTTTGAAAAAAAATTTTTTTTTAAAAAAATTTTTTAAAAAAAAATTGTTTTGGAAAAAAAATCATACTCTCCAGTTTCTATTCAGGAAAATGCCCGCCAAGTTTGAAGGCTCTAAGCTCCAGCTCCATTCAAAAGTTATAGCCCAAAAACCGATTTATGCCACTTCCAGGTTAAAGTCCCAAACCACCCAACTTGGACGGCCAGTTCTCCCGAACCATAACCAGTAGCGACTTACTTTCTTTGTCATATTGTAGCCCCATATGTCCTGAACCGACTAAGCTTAGTTTGGTGTCCAGGGGACCAATGACTGTGGAGATATCGTGTCTCAAAATGACCCTGTTTCCCCATACACTCTCATGTTAAACGGGCCTTCTTTAGAGACCCAGAACTGGCCAGCATTAAGTGCCAGTGACCCCACCCTTGGTAGACATGTAGCCGAGAGTCTCCCCTACGTGGGTAGTTTGAAGGTCCAAGCACAAAAATTTTTTTTTATTTTTTTTTAATTTTGAAAAAAAAAATGTTTTGAAATTTTTTTTTTAAATATTGTTTTAGGGAAAAAAAATCATACTCTCCAGTTTCTATTCAGGAAAATGCCCGCCAAGTTTGAAGGCTCTAGCTCCCTCCATTCAAAAGTTATAGCCCAAAAACCGATTTATGCCACTTCCAGGTTAAAGTCCCAAACCACCCAACTTTGGACGGCCAGTTCTCCCGAACCATAACCAGTAGCGACTTACTTTCTTTGTCACATTGTAGCCCCATATGTCCTGAACCGACTAAGCTTAGTTTGGGGTCCAGGGGACCAATGACCGTGGAGTTATCGTGTCTCAAAATGACCCTGTTTCCCCATAGACTCTCATGTTAAACGGTCCTTCTTTAGAGACCCAGAACTGGCCAGCATTAAGTGCCAGTGACCCCACCTTTGGTAGACATGTAGCCGAGAGTCTCCCCTATGTGGGTAGTTTGAAGGTCCAAGCACAAAAAATGTTTTTTTATTTTTTTTTTAATTTTGAAAAAAAAAATGTTGAAAAATTTATTTTTTTTAAAAATATTGTTTTGGGAAAAAAAAAATCATACTCTCCAGTTTTATATTCAGGAAAATGCCCGCCAAGTTTGAAGGCTCTAGCTCCCTCCATTCAAAAGTTATAGCCCAAAAAACCGATTTTTTTTTAATTAAAAAAAAAAAAAAAAATTTTAAAAAAAATATTGTTTTGGGGAAAAAAAAATCATACTCTCCAGTTTCTATTCAGGAAAATGCCCGCCAAGTTTGAAGGCTCTAGCTCCTTCCATTCAAAAGTTATAGCCCAAAAACCGATTTATGCCACTACCAGGTTAAAGTCCCAAACCACCCAACTTTGGACGGCCAGTTCTCCTGAACCATAACCAGTAGCGACTTACTTTCTTTGTCACATTGTAGCCCCATATGTCCTGAACCGACTAAGCTTAGTTTGGGGTCCAGGGGACCAATGACCGTGGAGTTATCGTGTCTCAAAATGACCCTGTTTCCCCATAGACTCTCATGTTAAACGGTCCTTTTTTAGAGACCCAGAACTGGCGAGCATTAAGTGCCAGTGACCCCACCTTTGGTAGACATGTAGCCGAGAGTCTCCCCTACGTGGGTAGTTTGAAGGTCCAAGCACAAATTTTTTTTTATTTTTTTTAATTTTGAAAAAAAAAAATGTTGAAAATTTTTTTTTTTTAAAAAATATTGTTTTGGGAAAAAAATTCATACTCTCCAGTTTATATTCAGGAAAATGCCCGCCAAGTTTGAAGGCTCTAGCTCCCTCCATTCAAAAGTTATAGCCCAAAAAACGATTTTTTTTTTAATTTTGAAAAAAAAATGTTTTTTTAAAAAAATATTGTTTTGGGGAAAAAAAAATCATACTCTCCAGTTTCTATTCAGGAAAATGCCCGTCAAGTTTGAAGGCTCTAGCTCCCTCCATTCAAAAGCTATAGCCCAAAAACCGATTTATGCCACTTCCAGGTTAAAGTGCCAAACCACCCAACTTTGGACGGCCAGTTCTCCCGAACCATAACCAGTAGCGACTTACTTTCTTTGTCACATTGTAGCCCCATATGTCCTGAACCGACTAAGCTTAGTTTGGGGTCCAGGGGACCAATGACCGTGGAGTTATCGTGTCTCAAAATGACCCTGTTTCCCCATAGACTCTCATGTTAAACGGTCCTTCTTTAGAGACCCAGAACTGGCCAGCATTAAGTGCCAGTGACCCCACCTTTGGTAGACATGTAGCCGAGAGTCTCCCCTACGTGGGTAGTTTGAAGGTCCAAGCACAAAAAATGTTTTTTATTTTTTTTTAATTTTGAAAAAAAAAATGTTGAAAATTTATTTTTTTTTAAAAATATTGTTTTGGGAAAAAAAAATTCATACTCTCCAGTTTATATTCAGGAAAATGCCCGCCAAGTTTGAAGGCTCTAGCTCCCTCCATTCAAAAGTTATAGCCCAAAAACCGATTTTTTTTTTTTAATTTTGAAAAAAAAAATTTTTTAAAAAAAAATATTGTTTTGGGAAAAAAAATCATACTCTCCAGTTTCTATTCAGGAAAATGCCCGCCAAGTTTGAAGGCTCTAGCTCCCTCCATTCAAAAGTTATAGCCCAAAAACCGATTTATGCCACTTCCAGGTTAAAGTCCCAAACCACCCAACTTTGGACGGCCAGTTCTCCCGAACCATAACCAGTAGCGACTTACTTTCTTTGTCATATTGTAGCCCCATATGTCCTGAACCGACTAAGCTTAGTTTGGTGTCCAGGGGACCAATGACCGTGGAGTTATCGTGTCTCAAGATGACCCTGTTTCCCCCCATAGACTCTCATGTTAAACAGTCCTTCTTTAGAGACCCAGAACTGGCCAGCATTAAGTGCCAGTGACCCCACCTTTGGTAGACATGTAGCCGAGAGTCTCCCCTACGTGGGTAGTTTGAAGGTCCAAGCACAAAAAAAATTTTTTATTTTTTTTAATTTTGAAAAAAAAAAAATGTTGACATTTTTTTTTTTTTTTAAATATTGTTTTGGGAAAAAAATTCATACTCTCCAGTTTATATTCAGGAAAATGCCCGCCAAGTTTGAAGGCTCTAGCTCCCTCCATTCAAAAGTTATAGCCCAAAAACCGATTTATGCCACTACCAGGTTAAAGTCCCAAACCACCCAACTTTGGACGGCCAGTTCTCCCGAACCATAACCAGTAGCGACTTACTTTCTTTGTCACATTGTAGCCCCATATGTCCTGAACCGACTAAGCTTAGTTTGGGGTCCAGGGGACCAATGACTGTGGAGATATCGTGTCTCAAAATGACCCTGTTTTTCCCCATAGAGACTCCATGTTACCACCATTGTCCACCGCCCACTGCGTCATATGACGGCGGGCGGAGGACTCCATTGTTCTGACATCACGTCATATGACGTGATGTCCCTTTAAAGCCGCGGGCGGGGCGCAGCGCGCCGTCGCCGGCGGCGCGCGGTGGCAGGGCGCACCCCGCCGCTCCGCGGGGATCCCGTGCGAGTGCCCGGCGGCAACGATCGCCGCCGGCAACACGCGATTGCTCTGTAAGTGAGCTGGGACGTTCAGCTCTGCATGTTAACACAGAGCTGCACGTCCCTGTCAGGGAGAGAGGTGACAGATTGTGTTCCTTGTACATAGGGACACAATCGGTCACCTCCCCCAGTCACCCCCCACCCACCCCCCACTCCCCCAACAGTTAGAACACTCATAGGACACACATTTAACCCCTTCCCCTCCCCCTTAGTTTCCTCCCCTACCTGATTTAACCAACAGACTAAAAAGCCACAGTAACACAAGACTTAACACGCAAATTTACATAGCATTTTCACTGTAATTAATGAAAATGGTCCCAGAAAATGCAGAAAGTGTCCGAAATGTCCGCCAAATAAAATTACACAAACGTCGCTCCCAATAAAAAAAAAAACGCAGCACGTAGCAGATCGCCGCCATAAAATAGTAAAAAAAAAAAAAAAATGCCATAAACTATCCCCTATTTTGTAAACGCTATAAATTTTGCGCAAACCAATCGATAAACGCTTATTGCATTTTTTTTTTACCAAAAATATGTAGAAGAATACGTATCGGCCTAAACTGAGGGAAAAAAAAAATTATATATTTTTTGGGGTTATTTATTATAGCAAAAAGGAAAAAGCCATATTGCATTAAATAAAAGATTTTAAAAATTGCCGCTCTATTTTTGTTTAACAACTAGCGCAAAAAAAAAAACCGCAGAGGTGATCAAATACCACCCCCAAAAGAAAGCTCTATTTGTGGGAAAAAAAGGACGCCAATTTTGTTTGGGAGCCACGTCGCACGACCGCGCAATTGTCATCAGTTAAAGCGACGCAGTGCAGGAAGCTTATATTTTGTCTGGGCAGGAAGGGGGTCTAGGTGCACAGTAGGTAAGTGGTTAAACGGTCCTTCTTTAGAGACCCAGAACTGGCCAGCATTAAGTGCCAGTGACCCCACCTTTGGTAGACTTGTAGCCGAGAGTCTCCCCTACGTGGGTAGTTTGAAGGTCCAAGCACAAAAAAAAAAAAATTTTTTTTTTTTAATTTTGAGGAAAAAAAATGTTGAATTTTTTTTTTTTTTTTAAATATTGTTTTGGGAAAAAAAATCATACTCTCCAGTTTCTATTCAGGAAAATGCCCGCCACGTTTGAAGGCTCTAGCTCCCTCATTCAAAATTAGCCCAAAAGATTTTTTTTTTTAATTTTGAAAAAAAAATTTTTTTTTTAAAAAAATTGTTTTTGGGGAAAAAAAATCATACTCTCCAGTTTCTATTCAGGAAAATGCCCCCAAGTTTGAACCGCTCCCTCCATCAAAAGTTATGCCCAAAAACCGATTTATGCCTTCCAGGTTAAAGTCCCAAACCACCCAACTTTGGACGGCCAGTTCTCCCGAACCATAACCAGTAGCGACTTACTTTCTTTGTCACATTGTAGCCCCATATGTCCTGAACCGACTAAGCTTAGTTTGGTGTCCAGGGGACCAATGACCGTGGAGTTATCGTGTCTCAAGATGAACCTGTTTCCCCATAGACTCTCATGTTAAACGGTCCTTCTTTAGAGACCCAGAACTGGCCAGAATTAAGTGCCAGTGACCCCACCTTCGGTAGACATGTAGCCGAGAGTCTCCCCTACGTGGGTAGTTTGAAGGTCCAAGCACAAAAACATTTTTTTTTTTTTAATTTTGAAAAAAAAAAAATTTTTTTTAAAAAAATATTGTTTTGGGAAAAAAAATCAAGCATACTCTCCAGTCCGTTTATATTCAGGAAAATGCCCGCCAAGTTTGAAGGCTCTAGCTCCCTCCATTCAAAAGTTATAGCCCAAAAACCGATTTATGCCACTTCCAGGTTAAAGTGCCAAACCACCCAACTTTGGACGGCCAGTTCTCCCGAACCATAACCAGTAGCGACTTACTTTCTTTGTCACATTGTAGCCCCATATGTCCTGAACCGACTAAGCTTAGTTTGGGGTCCAGGGGACCAATGACCGTGGAGTTATCGTGTCTCAAAATGACCCTGTTTCCCCATAGACTCTCATGTTAAACGGTCCTTCTTTAGAGACCCAGAACTGGCGAGCATTAAGTGCCAGTGACCCCACCTTTGGTAGACTTGTAGCCGAGAGTCTCCCCTACGTGGGTAGTTTGAAGGTCCAAGCACAAAAAAAAAATTTTTTTTTTTAATTTTGAGGAAAAAAAATGTTGAATTGTTTTTTTTTTTTAAATATTGTTTTGGGAAAAAAATCATACTCTCCAGTTTCTATTCAGGAAAATGCCCGCCACGTTTGAAGGCTCTAGCTCCCTCCATTAAAAAGTTATAGCCCAAAAACCGATTTTTTTTTTTAATTTTGAAAAAACAATTTTTTTTTAAAAAAATTATTGTTTTGGGAGAAAAAAATTAATACTCTCCAGTTTCTAATCAGGAAAATGCCCGCCAAGTTCGAAGGCTCTAGCTCCCTCCATTCAAAAGTTATAGCCCAAAAAACGATTTTTTTTTTAATTTTGAAAAAAAAATTTTTTAAAAAAAATATTGTTTTGGGGAAAAAAAATCATACTCTCCAGTTTCTATTCAGGAAAATGCCCGCCAAGTTTGAAGGCTCTAGCTCCCTCCATTCAAAAGTTATAGCCCAAAAACCGATTTATGCCACTTCCAGGTTAAAGTCCCAAACCACCCAACTTTGGACGGCCAGTTCTCCCGAACCATAACCAGTAGCGACTTACTTTCTTTGTCACATTGTAGCCCCATATGTCCTGAACCGACTAAGCTTAGTTTGGGGTCCAGGGGACCAATGACTGTGGAGATATCGTGTCTCAAAATGACCCTGTTTCCCCATAGACTCTCATGTTAACCACTTGTCCACCGCCCACCGTCATATGACAGCGGGCGGAGGACTCCATTGTTCTGACATCACGTCATATGACGTGATGTCCCTTTAAAGCCGCGGGCGGGCGCGCACGCGTCGCCGGCGGCGCGCGCGCGCGCACCCCGCCGCTCCGCGGGGATCCCGTGCGAGTGCCCGGCGGCAACGATCGCCGCCGGGCACACGCGATTGCTCTGTAAGTGAGCTGGGACGTTCAGCTCTGTATGTAAACACAGAGCTGCACGTCCCTGTCAGGGAGAGAGGTGACAGATTGTGTTCCTTGTACATAGGGACACAATCGGTCACCTCCCCCAGTCACCCCCCCCCCCCCCCCCCAACCCCCCTACAGTTAGAAACACTCATAGGACACACATTTAACCCCTTCCCCGCCCCCTAGTGGTTAACCCTTAACTGCCAGTCACATTTATACAGTAATCAATGCATATTTATAGCATTTTTCACTGTATAAATGTAAATGGTCCCAAAAATGTCAGAAAAGTGTCCGAAATGTCCGCCATAACGTCGCAGTCCCAATAAAAAAAATCGCAGATCGCCGCCATTAATAGTAAAAAAAAAAAAAATGCCATAAACTATGCCCTATTTTGTAAACGCTATAAATTTTGCGCAAACCAATCGATAAACGCTTATTGCATTTTTTTTTTACCAAAAATATGTAGAAGAATACGTATCGGCCTAAACTGAGGGAAAAAAAAAAATTATATATTTTTTGGGGTTATTTATTATAGCAAAAAGGAAAAAATATTGCATTTTTTTAAAAATTGACGCTCTATTTTTGTTTATAGCGCAAAAAATAAAAACCGCAGAGGTGATCAAATACCACCAAAAGAAAGCTCTATTTGTGGGAAAAAAGGACGCCAATTTTGTTTGGGAGCCACGTCGCACGACCGCGCAATTGTCAGTTAAAGCGACGCAGTGCAGGAAGCTTATATTTTGTCTGGGCAGGAAGGGGGTCTAGGTGCACAGTAGGTAAGTGGTTAAACGGTCCTTCTTTAGAGACCCAGAACTGGCCAGCATTAAGTGCCAGTGACCCCACCTTTGGTAGACATGTAGCCGAGAGTCTCCCCTACGTGGGTAGTTTGGAGGTCCTAGCACAAAAAAAAATTGAAAAAAATTGTTGATTTTTTTTATACACTCCAGTTTCTATCCAAGAAGATGCTCGCCAAGTTTGAAGGCTCTAGCTCCTTCTGTTCAAGAGTTATAGCCCAAAAACTGATATATGCCACTTCCAGACTAAAGTCCCAAACCACCCAACTTTGGACGGCCAGTTCTCCCGAACCATAACCAGTAGCGACTTACTTTCTTTGTCACATTGTAGCCCCATATGTCCTGAACCGACTAAGCTTAGTTTGGGGTCCAGGGGACCAATGACTGTGGAGATATCGTGTCTCAAAATGACCCTGTTTCCCCATAGACTCTCATGTTAACCACTTGTCCACCGCCCACCGTCATATGACGGCGGGCGGAGGACTCCATTGTTCTGACATCACGTCATATGACGTGATGTCCCTTTAAAGCCGCGGGCGGGCGCGCGCGCGTCGCCGGCGGCGCGCGCGCGCGCGCACCCGCCGCTCCGCGGGGATCCCGTGCGAGTGCCCGGCGGCAACGATCGCCGCCGGGCACACGCGATTGCTCTGTAAGTGAGCTGGGACGTTCAGCTCTGCATGTAAACACAGAGCTGCACGTCCCTGTCAGGGAGAGAGGTGACAGATTGTGTTCCTTGTACATAGGGACACAATCGGTCACCTCCCCCAGTCACCCCCCCCTCCCCCTACAGTTAGAACACTCATAGGACACACATTTAACCCCTTCCCCGCCCCCTAGTGGTTAACCCCTTAACTGCCAGTCACATTTATACAGTAATCAATGCATATTTATAGCATTTTTCACTGTATAAATGTAAATGGTCCCAAAAATGTCAGAAAAGTGTCCGAAATGTCCGCCATAACGTCGCAGTCCCAATAAAAAAATCGCAGATCGCCGCCATTAATAGTAAAAAAAAAAAAAAAATGCCATAAACTATCCCCTATTTTGTAAACGCTATAAATTTTGCGCAAACCAATCGATAAACGCTTATTGCATTTTTTTTTTACCAAAAATATGTAGAAGAATACTGAGGGAAAAAAAAAATTATATATTTTTTGGGGTTATTTATTATAGCAAAAAGGAAAAAATATTGCATTTTTTTAAAAATTGACGCTCTATTTTTGTTTATAGCGCAAAAAATAAAAACCGCAGAGGTGATCAAATACCACCAAAAGAAAGCTCTATTTGTGGGAAAAAAAGGACGCCAATTTTGTTTGGGAGCCACGTCGCACGACCGCGCAATTGTCAGTTAAAGCGACGCAGTGCAGGAAGCTTATATTTTGTCTGGGCAGGAAGGGGGTCTAGGTGCACAGTAGGTAAGTGGTTAAACGGTCCTTCTTTAGAGACCCAGAACTGGCCAGCATTAAGTGCCAGTGACCCCACCTTCGGTAGACATGTAGCCGAGAGTCTCCCCTACGTGGGTAGTTTGAAGGTCCAAGCACAAAATTTTTTTTTTTTTTTTTTAATTTTGAAAAAAAAAATTTTTTTAAAAAAAATATTGTTTTGGGGAAAAAAAATTCATACTCTCCAGTTTCTACTCAGGAAAATGCCCGCCAAGTTTGAAGGCTCTAGCTCCCTCCATTCAAAAGTTATAGCCCAAAAACGATTTTTTTTTTTAATTTTGCAAAAAAAAATTTTTTTAAAAAAATTATTGTTTTGGGAAAAAAAAATTCATACTCTCCAGTTTCTATTCGGGAAAATGCCCGCCAAGTTTAAAGGCTCTAGCTCCCTCCATTCAAAAGTTATAGCCCAAAAACCGTTTTTTTTTTTAATTTTGAAAAAAAAATTTTTTTAAAAAAAAATATTGTTTTAGGGAAAAAAATTAATACTCTCCAGTTTCTAATCAGGAAAATGCCCGCCAAGTTCGAAGGCTCTAGCTCCGTCCATTCAAAAGTTATAGCCCAAAAACCGATTTATGCCACTTCCAGGTTAAAGTGCCAAACCACCCAACTTTGGACGGCCAGTTCTCCTGAACCATAACCAGTAGCGACTTACTTTCTTTGTCACATTGTAGCCCCATATGTCCTGAACCGACTAAGCTTAGTTTGGTGTCCAGGGGACCAATGACCGTGGAGTTATCGTGTCTCAAGATGAACCTGTTTCCCCATAGACTCTCATGTTAAACGGTCCTTCTTTAGAGACCCAGAACTGGCCAGAATTAAGTGCCAGTGACCCCACCTTCGGTAGACATGTAGCCGAGAGTCTCCCCTACGTGGGTAGTTTGAAGGTCCAAGCACAAAAATTTTTTTTTTTTTTTAATTTTGAAAAAAAAAAATTTTTTAAAAAAATATTGTTTTGGGAAAAAAAATCTCATACTCTCCAGTTTATATTCAGGAAAATGCCCGCCAAGTTTGAAGGCTCTAGCTCCCTCCA
This sequence comes from Rana kukunoris, assembly GCA_029574335.1. NCBI lineage: Eukaryota > Metazoa > Chordata > Amphibia > Anura > Ranidae > Rana > Rana kukunoris. The sequence continues at coordinate 432,527,316 of CM056049.1, forward strand.
TTCAAAAGTTATAGCCCAAAAACCGATTTTTTTTTTTTTTTTGAAAAAAAAATTTTTTTAAAAAAAATATTGTTTTGGGGAAAAAAAATCATACTCTCCAGTTTCTATTCAGGAAAATGCCCGCCAAGTTTGAAGGCTCTAGCTCCCTCCATTCAAAAGTTATAGCCCAAAAACCGATTTATGCCACTTCCAGGTTAAAGTGCCAAACCACCCAACTTTGGACGGCCAGTTCTCCCGAACCATAACCAGTAGCGACTTACTTTCTTTGTCACATTGTAGCCCCATATGTCCTGAACCGACTAAGCTTAGTTTGGGGTCCAGGGACCATGGATGACCGTGGAGTTATCGTGTCTCAAAATGACCCTGTTTCCCCATAGACTCTCATGTTAAACGGTCCTTTTTTAGAGACCCAGAACTGGCGAGCATTTAGTGCCAGTGACCCCACCTTTGGTAGACATGTAGCCGAGAGTCTCCCCTACGTGGGTAGTTTGAAGGTCCAAGCACAAAAAAAATTTTTTTTTTTTTTAATTTTGAAAAAAAAAATGTTGAAATTTTTTTTTTTTTTAAATATTGTTTTGGGAAAAAAAATTCATACTCTCCAGTTTATATTACAGGAAAATGCCCGCCAAGTTTGAAGGCTCTAGCTCCCTCCATTCAAAAGTTATAGCCCAAAAAACGATTTTTTTTTTAATTTTGAAAAAAAAAATTTTTAAAAAAAATATTGTTTTGGGGAAAAAAAAATCATACTCTCCAGTTTCTATTCAGGAAAATGCCCGCCAAGTTTGAAGGCTCTAGCTCCCTCCATTCAAAAGTTATAGCCCAAAAACGATTTATGCCACTTCCAGGTTCAAGTGCCAAAAACCACCCAACTTTGGACGGCCAGTTCTCCTGAACCATAACCAGTAGCGACTTACTTTCTTTGTCACATTGTAGCCCCATATGTCCTGAACCGACTAAGCTTAGTTTGGTGTCCAGGGGACCAATGACCGTGGAGTTATCGTGTTCAAGATGAACCTGTTTCCCATAGACTTCATGTTAAACGGTCCTTCTTTAGAGACCCAGAACTGGCCAGCATTAAGTGCCAGTGACCCCACCTTCGGTAGACATGTAGCCGAGAGTCTCCCCTACGTGGGTAGTTTGAAGGTCCAAGCACAAAAACATTTTTTTATTTTTTTTTTAATTTTGAAAAAAAAAATTTTTTAAAAAAAATATTGTTTTGGGGAAAAAAAATTCATACTCTCCAGTTTCTATTCAGGAAAATGCCCGCCAAGTTTGAAGGCTCTAGCTCCCTCCATTCAAAAGTTATAGCCCAAAAACCGATTTTTTTTTTTTTTTTTGAAAAAAAAATTTTTTTTAAAAAAATATTGTTTTGGGGAAAAAAAATCATACTCTCCAGTTTCTATTCAGGAAAATGCCCGCCAAGTTTGAAGGCTCTAGCTCCCTCCATTCAAAAGTTATAGCCCAAACCGATTTATGCCACTTCCAGGTTAAAGTCCCAAACCACCCAACTTTGGACGGCCAGTCTCCCGAACCATAACCAGTAGCGACTTACTTTCTTTGTCATATTGTAGCCCCATATGTCCTGAACCGACTAAGCTTAGTTTGGTGTCCAGGGGACCAATGACCGTGGAGTTATCGTGTCTCAAGATGACCCTGTTTCCCCATAGACTCTCATGTTAAACGGTCCTTCTTTAGAGACCCAGAACTGGCCAGCATTAAGTGCCAGTGACCCCACCTTTGGTAGACATGTAGCCGAGAGTCTCCCTACGTGGGTAGTTTGAAGGTCCAAGCACAAAAAAAAATTTTTATTTTTTTTAATTTTGATGAAAAAAAAATGTTGACATTTTTTTTTTTAAATATTGTTTTGAAAAATTCATACTCTCCAGTTTCTATTCAGGAAAATGCCCGCCAAGTTTGAAGGCTCTAGCTCCCTCCATTCAAAAGTTTAGCCAAAAACCGATTTATGCCACTTCCAGGTTTTAAAGGCCAAACACCCAATTTGGCGGCCAGTTCTCCTGAACCATAACCAGTAGCGACTTACTTTCTTTGTCACATTGTAGCCCCATATGTCCTGTACGACTAAGCTTGTTTGGTGTCAGGGGAACCAAACCGTGGAGTTATCGTGTCTCAAGATGAACCTGTTTCCCCATAGACTCTCATGTTAATCCGGTCTTCTTTAGAGACCCAGAACTGGCCAGAATTAAGTGCCAGTGACCACCCACCTTCAGTAGACATGTAGGCCGAGAGGTCTCCCCTACGTGGGAGTTGAAGGTCCAAGCACCAAAAACATTTTTTTTTTTTAATTTTGAAAAAAATAGAATTTTAAAAAAATATTGTTTTGGGAAAAAAAAATCATATCTCCAGTTTATATTCAGGAAATGCCGCCAAGTTTGGAGCTCTAGCTCCCTCCATTCAAAAGTTATAGCCCAAAAACCGATTTTTTTTTTTTTGAAAAAATTTTTTTTTTTTTAAAAATATTGTTTTGGGGGAAAAAAAATCATACTCTCCAGTTTCTATTCAGGAAAATGCCCGCCAAGTTTGAAGGCTCTAGCTCCCTCCATTCAAAAGTTATAGCCCAAAAACCGATTTATGCCACTTCCAGGTTCAAGTGCCAAACCACCCAACTTTGGACGGCCAGTTCTCCTGAACCATAACCAGTAGCGACTTACTTTCTTTGTCACATTGTAGCCCCATATGTCCTGAACCGACTAAGCTTAGTTTGGTGTCCAGGGGACCAATGACCGTGGAGTTATCGTGTCTCAAGATGAACCTGTTTCACCATAGACTCTCATGTTAAACGGTCCTTCTTTAGAGACCCAGAACTGGCCAGCATTAAGTGCCAGTGACCCCACCTTCGGTAGACATGTAGCCGAGAGTCTCCCCTACGTGGGTAGTTTGAAGGTCCAAGCACAAAAACATTTTTTTATTTTTTTTTTAATTTTGAAAAAAATTTTTTTTTTAAAAATATTGTTTTGGGGAAAAAAAAATTCATACTCTCCAGTTTCTATTCAGGAAAATGCCCGCCAAGTTTGAAGGCTCTAGCTCCCTCCATTCAAAAGTTATAGCCCAAAAACCGTTTTTTTTTTTTTTTTTGAAAAAAAAATTTTTTTTAAAAAAAAATATTGTTTTGGGGAAAAAATATCATACTCTCCAGTTTCTATTCAGGAAAATGCCCGCCAAGTTTGAAGGCTCTAGCTCCCTCCATTCAAAAGTTATAGCCCAAAAACCGATTTATGCCACTTCCAGGTTAAAGTCCCAAACCACCCAACTTTGGACGGCCAGTTCTCCCGAACCATAACCAGTAGCGACTTACTTTCTTTGTCATATTGTAGCCCCATATGTCCTGAACCGACTAAGCTTAGTTTGGTGTCCAGGGGACCAATGACCGTGGAGTTATCGTGTCTCAAGATGACCCTGTTTCCCCATAGACTCTCATGTTAAACGGTCCTTCTTTAGAGACCCAGAACTGGCCAGCATTAAGTGCCAGTGACCCCACCTTTGGTAGACATGTAGCCGAGAGTCTCCCCTACGTGGGTAGTTTGAAGGTCCAAGCACAAAAAAAAATTTTTATTTTTTTTAATTTTGAAAAAAAAAAATGTTGACATTTTTTTTTTTTTTTTTTAAATATTGTTTTGGGAAAAAAAATTCATACTCTCCAGTTTCTATTCAGGAAAATGCCCGCCAAGTTTGAAGGCTCTAGCTCCCTCCATTCAAAAGTTATAGCCTAAAAACCGATTTATGCCACTTCCAGGTTAAAGTGCCAAACCACCCAACTTTGGACGGCCAGTTCTCCTGAACCATAACCAGTAGCGACTTACTTTCTTTGTCACATTGTAGCCCCATATGTCCTGTACCGACTAAGCTTAGTTTGGTGTCCAGGGGACCAATGACCGTGGAGTTATCGTGTCTCAAGATGAACCTGTTTCCCCATAGACTCTCATGTTAAACGGTCCTTCTTTAGAGACCCAGAACTGGCCAGAATTAAGTGCCAGTGACCCCACCTTCAGTAGACATGTAGCCGAGAGTCTCCCCTACGTGGGTAGTTTGAAGGTCCAAGCACAAAAACATTTTTTTTTTTTTTTTTAATTTTGAAAAAAAAAAATTTTGAAATTTTTTTTTTTTTTTTAAATATTGTTTTGGGAAAAAAAAAATCATACTCTCCAGTTTCTATTCAGGAAAATGCCCGCCAAGTTTGAAGGCTCTAGCTCCCTCCATTCAAAAGTTATAGCCCAAAAACCGATTTTTTTTTTTTTTGAAAAAAAAATTTTTTTTTTTAAAAATATTGTTTTGGGGAAAAAAAATCATACTCTCCAGTTTCTATTCAGGAAAATGCCCGCCAAGTTTGAAGGCTCTAGCTCCCTCCATTCAAAAGTTATAGCCCAAAAACCGATTTATGCCACTTCCAGGTTAAAGTCCCAAACCACCCAACTTTGGACGGCCAGTTCTCCCAAACCATAACCAGTAGCGACTTACTTTCTTTGTCACATTGTAGCCCCATATGTCCTGAACCGACTAAGTTGAGTTTGGGGTCCAGGGGACCAATGACTGTGGAGATATCGTGTCTCAAAATGACCCTGTTTCCCCATAGACTCTCATGTTAAACGGTCCTTCTTTAGAGACCCAGAACTGGCCAGCATTAAGTGCCAGTGACCCCACCTTTGGTAGACATGTAGCCGAGAGTCTCCCCTACGTGGGTAGTTTGAAGGTCCAAGCACAAAATTTTTTTTTTATTTTTTTTAATTTTGAAAAAAAAAATGTTGAAATTTTTTTTTTTTTAAAAAATATTGTTTTGGGAAAAAAAATTCATACTCTCCAGTTTAAATTCAGGAAAATGCCCGCCAAGTTTGAAGGCTCTAGCTCCCTCCTCAAAGTTTTAGCCCAAAAGATTTTTTTTTTATTTTGAAAAAAAAATTTTTTCAAAAAAAATATTGTTTTGGGGAAAAAAAAAAATTTACTCTCCAGTTTTCTATTCAGGAAAATGCCCGCCAAGTTTGAAGGCTCTAGCTCCCTCCATTCAAAAGTTATAGCCCAAAAACCGATTTATGCCACTTCCAGGTTAAAGTCCCAAACCACCCAACTTTGGACGGCCAGTTCTCCCGAACCATAACCAGTAGCGACTTACTTTCTTTGTCACATTGTAGCCCCATATGTCCTGAACCGACTAAGCTTAGTTTGGGGTCCAGGGGACCAATGACCATGGAGTTATCGTGTCTCAAAATGATCCTGTTTCCCCATAGACTCTCATGTTAAACGGTCCTTCTTTAGAGACCCAGAACTGGCGAGCATTAAGTGCCAGTGACCCCACCTTTGGTAGACTTGTAGCCGAGAGTCTCCCCTACGTGGGTAGTTTGAAGGTCCAAGCACAAAAAAAAATTTTTTTTTTTTTAATTTTGAAAAAAAAAAAATTTGATTTTTTTTTTTTTTTTTAAATATTGTTTTGGGAAAAAAAATCATACTCTCCAGTTTCTATTCAGGAAAATGCCCGCCAAGTTTGAAGGCTCTAGCTCCTTCCATTCAAAAGTTATAGCCCAAAAACCGATTTATGCCACTACCAGGTTAAAGTCCCAAACCACCCAACTTTGGACGGCCAGTTCTCCCGAACCATAACCAGTAGCGACTTACTTTCTTTGTCACATTGTAGCCCCATATGTCCTGAACCGACTAAGCTTAGTTTGGGGTCCAGGGGACCAATGACCGTGGAGTTATCGTGTCTCAAAATGACCCTGTTTCCCCATAGACTCATGTTAACCACTTGTCCACCGCCACCGTCATTGACGGCGGGCGGAATCCATTGTTTCGACATACGTCATATCCTTTCCATTTAAAGCCGCGGGGGGGCAGCGCGCGTCGCGGCGGCGGCGTGCGCGCGACCGCCGCTCCGCGGGGACCGTGCAGTGCCCGGCGGAACTCGCCGCCGGGCACACGCGAGCATTAGTGAGTGCGTTCAGCTCTGTGTAAACCAGAGCCACGTCCCTTTCAGGGAGAGAGGTAGACATTGTGTTCTTGTACATAGGGGACACAATCGAGTCACCTCCCCAGTCACCCCCCTCCCCCTACGTGGGTAGTTTGAAGGTCCAAGCACAAATTTAACCCCTTCCCCGCCCCCTAGGGTTAACCCCTTATGCCAGTTTTTTTAATTTTGAAAAAAAAAATGTTGAAAAATTTTAGCTTTTTTCACTTTTAAATATTGTCCCAAAAATGGTCAGAAAAAAGTGTCCGAAATGTCCGCCATACTCATGTCCAGTTTATATTCAGGAAAATCGCAGCCCGCCAAGTTTGTAAAAAAAAAAAAAAGGCTAAAACTAGCTCCCTCCATTCAAAAGTTATATTTTGCGCAAACCAATCGAAAACGCTTATGCATTTTTTTTTACCAAAAATTTTGAAAACGTATCGGCTAAAATGTTTTTTTTAAAAAATTTATATTGTTTTGGGTTATTTATTATAGAAAAAAAAATCATACTCTCCAGTTTCTATTCAGGAAAATGACGCCCGTCAATTTTTGTTTGAAGGCTCTAGCTCCCTCCATTCAAAAGCTATAGCCCAAAAACCGATTCAAATATGCCACTTCCAGTTAAAGTGCCAAACCTTATTTGTGGGGAAAAAAAGGACCCAATTTTGTTTGGACGGCCAGTTCTCCCCGAACCATAACCAGTAGCGACTTACTTTCTTTGTCACATTGTAGCCCCATATGTCCTGAACCGACTGCAGGAAGCTTAGTTTGTCTGGGTCCAGGGGACCAATGACCGTGGAGTTATCGTGTCTCAAAATGACCTGTTTCCCCATAGACTCTCATGTTAAACGGTCCTTCTTTAGAGACCCAGAACTGGCCAGCATTAAGTGCCAGTGACCCCACCCTTGGTAGACATGTAGCCGAGAGTCTCCCCTACGTGAGTAGTTTGAAGGTCCAAGCACAAAAAAAATTTTTTTTTTTTTATTTTTGAGGAAAAAAATGTTGAAATTTTTTTTTGTTTTTAAATATTTTTTGGGAAAAAAAATTTACTCTCCAGTTTCTTTCAGGAAAATGCCCGCCAAGTTTAAGGCTCTAGCTCCCTCCATCAAAGTTGCCCAAAAACCGATTTTTTTTTTTATTGAAAAAAAATTTTTTTAAAAAAATATTGTTTTGGGAAAAAAATTCATACTCTCCAGTTTATATTCAGGAAAATGCCCGCCAAGTTTGAAGGCTCTAGCTCCCTCCATTCAAAAGTTATAGCCCAAAAAACCGATTTTTTTTTTAATTTTGAAAAAAAAATTTTTTAAAAAAAAATATTGTTTTGGGGAAAAAAAAATCATACTCTCCAGTTTCTATTCAGGAAAATGCCCGCCAAGTTTGAAGGCTCTAGCTCCCTCCATTCAAAAGTTATAGCCCAAAAACCGATTTATGCCACTTCCAGGTTAAAGTCCCAAACCACCCAACTTTGGACGGCCAGTTCTCCCGAACCATAACCAGTAGCGACTTACTTTCTTTGTCATATTGTAGCCCCATATGTCCTGAACCGACTAAGCTTAGTTTGGTGTCCAGGGGACCAATGACCGTGGAGTTATCGTGTCTCAAGATGACCCTGTTTCCCCATAGACTCTCATGTTAAACAGTCCTTCTTTAGAGACCCAGAACTGGCCAGCATTAAGTGCCAGTGACCCCACCTTTGGTAGACATGTAGCCGAGAGTCTCCCCTACGTGGGTAGTTTGAAGGTCCAAGCACAAAAAAATTTTTTTATTTTTTTTAATTTTGAAAAAAAAAAATGTTGACATTTTGTTTTTTTTTAAATATTGTTTTGGGGAAAAAAATTCATACTCTCCAGTTTATATTCAGGAAAATGCCCGCCAAGTTTGAAGGCTCTAGCTCCCTCCATTCAAAAGTTATAGCCCAAAAACCGATTTATGCCACTACCAGGTTAAAGTCCCAAACCACCCAACTTTGGACGGCCAGTTCTCCCGAACCATAACCAGTAGCGACTTACTTTCTTTGTCACATTGTAGCCCCATATGTCCTGAACCGACTAAGCTTAGTTTGGGGTCCAGGGGACCAATGACTGTGGAGATATCGTGTCTCAAAATGACCCTGTTTCCCCATAGACTCTCATGTTAACCACTTGTCCACCGCCCACCGTCATATGACGGCGGGCGGAGGACTCCATTGTTCTGACATCACGTCATATGACGTGATGTCCATTTAAAGCCGCGGGCGGGCGCGCGCGCGTCGCCGGCGGCGCGCGCCGCGCACCCGCCGCTCCGCGGGGATCCCGTGCGAGTGCCCGGCGGCAACGATCGCCGCCGGGCACACGCGATTGCTCTGTAAGTGAGCTGGGACGTTCAGCTCTGCATGTAAACACAGAGCTGCACGTCCCTGTCAGGGAGAGAGGTGACAGATTGTGTTCCTTGTACATAGGGACACAATCGGTCACCTCCCCCAGTCACCCCCCCTCCCCCTACAGTTAGAACACTCATAGGACACACATTTAACCCCTTCCCCGCCCCTAGTGGTTAACCCCTTAACTGCCAGTCACATTTATACAGTAATCAATGCATATTTATAGCATTTTTCACTGTATAAATGTAAATGGTCCCAAAAATGTCAGAAAAGTGTCCGAAATGTCCGCCATAACGTCGCAGTCCCAATAAAAAAATCGCAGATCGCCGCCATTAATAGTAAAAAAAAAAAAAAAATGCCATAAACTATCCCCTATTTTGTAAACGCTATAAATTTTGCGCAAACCAATCGATAAACGCTTATTGCATTTTTTTTTTACCAAAAATATGTAGAAGAATACGTATCGGCCTAAACTGAGGGAAAAAAAAAAATTATATATTTTTTGGGGTTATTTATTATAGCAAAAAGGAAAAAATATTGCATTTTTTTAAAAATTGACGCTCTATTTTTGTTTATAGCGCAAAAAATAAAAACCGCAGAGGTGATCAAATACCACCAAAAGAAAGCTCTATTTGTGGGAAAAAAAGGACGCCAATTTTGTTTGGGAGCCACGTCGCACGACCGCGCAATTGTCAGTTAAAGCGACGCAGTGCAGGAAGCTTATATTTTGTCTGGGCAGGAAGGGGGTCTAGGTGCACAGTAGGTAAGTGGTTAAACGGTCCTTCTTTAGAGACCCAGAACTGGCCAGCATTAAGTGCCAGTGACCCCACCTTTGGTAGACTTGTAGCCGAGAGTCTCCCCTACGTGGGTAGTTTGAAGGTCCAAGCACAAAAAAAATTTTTTTTTTTTTAATTTTGAGGAAAAAAAATGTTGAATTTTTTTTTTTTTTTTTAAATATTGTTTTGGGAAAAAAAATTCATACTCTCCAGTTTCTATTCAGGAAAATGCCCGCCAAGTTTAAAGGCTCTAGCTCCCTCCATTCAAAAGTTATAGCCCAAAAACCGATTTTTTTTTAATTTTGAAAAAAAAAATTTTAAAAAAATATATTGTTTTGGGAAAAAAATTAATACTCTCCAGTTTCTAATCAGGAAAATGCCCGCCAAGTTCGAACCGATTTTTTTTTTTTTAATTTTGAAAAAAAAAATTTTTTTAAAAAAAAATATTGTTTTAGGGCTCCCTCCATTCAAAATACTAGCCCAAAAACCGATCCAGTTTTTCGGAAAATGCCCGCCAAGTTCGAAGGCTCTATCCCTCCATTCAAAAGAAAAAAAATTTTTTTTAAAAAAAAATATTGTTTTGGGGAAAAAATTTTTTTTTTAATTGAAAAAAAAATCCAGTTTTTTCAGAAAATGCCCGCCAAGTTTGAAGGCTCTAGCTCCCTATTCAAAAGTTTAGCCCAAAAACCGATTTATGCCACTTCCAGGTTAAAGTCCCAAAACCCAACTTTGGACGGCCAGTTCTCCCGAACTAACCTCCACTTTCTTTGTCATATTTAGCCCCTATGTCCTGAAACCGACTAAGCAGTTTGGGTCCAGGGGAAATGCCGTGGAGTTATCGCCAAGAACCCTGTTCCCCATGACTCTCAGTTAAACAGCTCTAGAGACCCAGCTGGCCAGCATTAAGTGCCTGACCCCACCTTTGGTAGACATTAGCCAAGTCTCCCCTACGTGGGTAGTTATCCAAGCCAAAAAAATTTTTTTATTTTTTTTAATTTTGAAAAAAAAAAATGTTGACATTTTGTTTTTTTTTAAATATTGTTTTGGGGAAAAAATTCAACTCTCCGTTTATATTCAGGAAAATGCCCGCCAAGTTTGAAGGCCACTCCCTCATTCAAAAGTTATAGCCCAAAAACCGATTTATCCCAAACCACCCAACTACCAGGTTGGACGGCCAGTCCCAAACCACCCAACTTTGGACGGCCAGTTTTCCCGAACCATAACCAGTAGCGACTTACTTTCTTTGTCACATTGTAGCCCCATATGTCCTGAACCGACTAAGCTTAGTTTGGGGTCCAGGGGACCAATGACTGTGGAGATATCGTGTCTCAAAATGACCCTGTTTCCCCATAGACTCTCATGTTAACCACTTGTCCACACGCCACCGCCCACCGTCATATGACGGCGGGCGGAGGACTCCATTGTTCTGACATCACGTCATATGACGTGATGTCCATTTAAAAGCCGCGGGCTGGGCGCGCGCGCGTCGCCGGCGGCGCGCGCGCGCGCACCCGCCGCTCCGCGGGATCCCGTGCGAGTGCCCGGCGGCAACGATCGCCGCCGGGCACACGCGATTGCTCTGTAAGTGAGCTGGGACGTTCAGCTCTGCATGTAAACACAGAGCTGCACGTCCCTGTCAGGGAGAGAGGTGACAGATTGTGTTCCTTGTACATAGGGACACAATCGGTCACCTCCCCCAGTCACCCCCCCTCCCCCTACAGTTAGAACACTCATAGGACACACATTTAACCCCTTCCCCGCCCCCTAGTGGTTAACCCCTTAACTGCCAGTCACATTTATACAGTAATCAATGCATATTTATAGCATTTTTCACTGTATAAATGTAAATGGTCCCAAAAATGTCAGAAAAGTGTCCGAAATGTCCGCCATAACGTCGCAGTCCCAATAAAAAAATCGCAGATCGCCGCCATTAATAGTAAAAAAAAAAAAAAAATGCCATAAACTATCCCCTATTTTGTAAACGCTATAAATTTTGCGCAAACCAATCGATAAACGCTTATTGCATTTTTTTTTTACCAAAAATATGTAGAAGAATACGTATCGGCCTAAACTGAGGGAAAAAAAAAATTATATATTTTTTGGGGTTATTTATTATAGCAAAAAGGAAAAAATATTGCATTTTTTTAAAAATTGACGCTCTATTTTTGTTTATAGCGCAAAAAATAAAAACCGCAGAGGTGATCAAATACCACCAAAAGAAAGCTCTATTTGTGGGAAAAAAAGGACGCCAATTTTGTTTGGGAGCCACGTCGCACGACCGCGCAATTGTCAGTTAAAGCGACGCAGTGCAGGAAGCTTATATTTTGTCTGGGCAGGAAGGGGGTCTAGGTGCACAGTAGGTAAGTGGTTAAACGGTCCTTCTTTAGAGACCCAGAACTGGCCAGCATTAAGTGCCAGTGACCCCACCTTCGGTAGACATGTAGCCGAGAGTCTCCCCTACGTGGGTAGTTTGAAGGTCCAAGCACAACATTTTTTTTTTTTTTTTAATTTTGAAAAAAAAAATTTTTTTTAAAAAAATATTGTTTTGGGAAAAAAAAATTCATACTCTCCAGTTTCTACTCAGGAAAATGCCCGCCAAGTTTGAAGGCTCTAGCTCCCTCCATTCAAAAGTTATAGCCCAAAAACCGATTTTTTATTTTAATTTTGAAAAAAAAAATTTTTTAAAAAAATATTGTTTTGGGAAAAAATTCATACTCTCCAGTTTCTATTCAGGAAAATGCCCGCCAAGTTTGAAGGCTCTAGCTCCCTCCATTCAAAAGTTATAGCCCAAAAACCGATTTATGCCACTTCCAGGTTAAAGTCCCAAACCACCCAACTTTGGACGGCCAGTTCTCCCAAACCATAACCAGTAGCGACTTACTTTCTTTGTCACATTGTAGCCCCATATGTCCTGAACCGACTAAGCTTAGTTTGGGGTCCAGGGGACCAATGACCGTGGAGTTATCGTGTCTCAAAATGACCCTGTTTCCCCATAGACTCTCATGTTAAACGGTCCTTCTTTAGAGACCCAGAACTGGCGAGCATTAAGTGCCAGTGACCCCACCTTTGGTAGACTTGTAGCCGAGAGTCTCCCCTACGTTGGTAGTTTGAAGGTCCAAGCACAAAAACATTTTTTTTTTTTTAATTTGAAAAAAAAAAAATTTTTAAAAAAAATTATTGTTTTGGGAAAAAAAATTCATACTCTCCAGTTTCTAATCAGGAAAATGCCCGCCAAGTTTGAAGGCTCTAGCTCCCTCCATTCAAAAGTTATAGCCCAAAAACCGATTTTTTTTTTTAATTTTGAAAAAAAAATTTTCACTTCCAGGTTAAAGTCCAAACCACCCAACTTTGGACGGCCGTTCTCCCGAACCATTAAACCAGGACTTACTTTCTTTGTCACATTGTAGCCATATTGTCCTGAACCGACTAAGCTTAGTTTGGGGTCCAGGGGGACCAATGATGTGGAGATATCGTGTCTCAAAAATGACCTGTTTCCCCATTAATACTCTCCAGTTACGGTCTAATCTTTAGGAAAATGCCCGCCATTAAGTTCGAAGGACCACCTTTGGTAGACATGTAGCGAGAGCCCTCCATGGGTCAAAAGTTATCCAAGCCCAAAAACCGATTTTTCTTTTTTTTTAATTTTGAAAAAAAATGTTGAAATTTTTTTTTTTAAAAAAAATATTGTTTTGGGGAAAAAAAATTCATACTCTCCAGTTTCTATTCAGGAAAATGCCCGCCAAGTTTGAAGGCTCTAGCTCCCTCCATTCAAAAGTTATAGCCCAAAAACCGATTTATGCCACTTCCAGGTTAAAGTCCCAAACCACCCAACTTTGGACGGCCAGTTCTCCCGAACCATAACCAGTAGCGACTTACTTTCTTTGTCACATTGTAGCCCCATATGTCCTGAACCGACTAAGCTTAGTTTGGGGTCCAGGGGACCAATGACTGTGGAGATATCGTGTCTCAAAATGACCCTGTTTCCCCATAGACTCTCATGTTAACCACTTGTCCTTTAGAGACAGAACGCCCATTAAGTGCCGTGACCCCACCCTTGGTATGACGGCGGGCGGAGGACTCCATGGGTGTTCTGAGGTCCATCACAAAAAAATGTTTTATTTTTTTTTATTTTGAAAAAAAATGTTGACATTTTTTTTTTTTTTTAAATATTGTTTTGTCAAAAAGCCGCGGGCCGGGCGCTGCGCGTCGCCGCGCGGCGCGCTGCGCGCACCCGCGCTCCCGCGGGGATCCGTGCGAGTGCCCGGCGGCAAATCGCCGCCGGGCACACGCGATTGCTCCTGTAAGTGAGCTGGGACGTTCAGCTCTGTATGTAAACACAGAGCTGCCGTCCTGTTTTTATTCAGGGAGAGAGGTGACAGATTGTGTTCCTTGTACATAGGGACACAATCGGTCACCTCCCCCAGTCACCCCCCCCTCCCCCTACAGTTAGAACCCATAGGACACACATTTAACCCCTTCCCCAAGTTTGAAGGCCCCCTAGTGGTTAACCCCTTAACTGCCAGTCACATTATACAGTAATCAATGCATATTTATAGCATTTTTCACTGTATAAATGTAAATGGTCCCAAAATGTCAAAAGTTATGTCCGAAATGTCCGCCATAACGCGCAGTCCCAATAAAAAAATCGCAGATCGCCGCCATTAATAGTAAAAAAAAAAAAAATGCCATAAACTATCCCCTATTTTGTAAACGCTATAAATTTTGCGCAAACCAACGATAAACGATTTTTTTTTTAATTGAAAAAAAAAAATACCAAAAATATGTTTTAAAAAAAAGTTTTACGTATCGGCCTAAACTGAGGGAAAAAAAAATTATATATTTTTTGGGGTTATTTATTATAGCAAAAAGGAAAAAATATTCATTTTTTTAAAAATTGACACTCTATTTTTGTTTATCCAGCAAAAAATAAAAACCGCAGATCAGGATCAAAAATGCCGCCAAAAGTTTGAAAGCTCTATTTGTGGGAAAAAAAGGACGCCAATTTTGTTTGAGCCCCGTCGCACGACCCTCAATTGTCAGTTAAAGCGACGCAGTGCAGTTAGCTTATATTTTGTCTGGGCAGGCCCAAAAAGGGGGGTCTAGGTGCACATTAGGTAAGTGGTTTAAACGGTTTAATTAGAGACCCAGAACTGGCCAGAAAAAAAAATTTTTTTAAAAAAGTGCCATGACCCCATTGTTTTGGGACATGTAAAAAAGTCTCCCTCGTGGGTAGTTTGAAGGTCCAAGCACAACATTTTTTTTTTTTTTTTAATTTTGAAAAAAAAAATTTTTTTTAAAAAAAATTTGTTTTGGGAAAAAAAAATTCTACTCTCCAGTTTCTATTCAGGAAAATGCAGGAAAATGCCCGCCAAGTTTGAAGGCTCTAGCTCCCCATTCAAAAGTTATAGCCAAAAACCGATTTTTTATTTTAATTTTGAAAAAAAAAAAATTTTTAAAAAAATATTGTTTTGGAAAAAAAATTCATACTCTCCAGTTTCTATTCAGGAAAATGCCCGCCAAGTTTGAAGGCTCTAGCTCCTTCCATTCAAAAGTTATAGCCCAAAAACCGATTTATGCCACTTCCAGGTTAAAGTCCCAAACCACCCAACCTTTGGACGGCCAGTTCTCCCAAACCATAACCAGTAGCGACTTACTTTCTTTGTCACATTGTAGCCCCATATGTCCTGAACCGACTCCCAAGCTTAGTTTGGGGTCCAGGGGACCAATGACCGTGGAGTTACTTTGGGACGGCCAAAATGACCCTGTTCTCCCCATAGACTCTCATGTTAAACGGTCCTTCTTTAGAGACCCAGAACTGGCAGCATTAAGTGCCAGTGACCCCACCTTTGGTAGACTTGTAGCCGAGAGTCTCCCCGACGTGGGTAGTTTGAAGGTCCAAGCACAAAAACATTTTTTTTTTTTAATTTTGAAAAAAAAAAATTTTTAAAAAAATATTGTTTTGGGAAAAAAAATTTACTCTCAGTTTCTAATCAGGAAATGCCCGCCAAGTTTAGGCTCTAGCTCCCTCCATGTCTGAACCGTTATAGCCCAAAAACCGATTTTTAGTTGAGTTTCCAGGTTAAAGTCCCAAACCACCCAGGGGGACTTTGGACGGCCATTCTCCCGAACCATAACCTGTGGAGACTTACTTTCTTGTCATCGTACCCCATATGTCCTGAACCGACTAAGCTTAGTTTGGGGTCCAGGGGTTTTCCAATGACTGTGGAGATATCGTGTCTCAAAATGACTGTTTCCCCATAGACTCTCATGTTAAACGGTCCTCTTTAGAGACCCAGAACTGGCCAGCATTAAGTGACAGTGACCCCACCTTTGGTAAACGGTCCTTAGCCTTTAGAGTCCCCTACGTGGGTAGTTTGAAAGGTCCAAGCAAAAAAATTTTTCTATTTTTTTAATTTTGAAAAAAAAATGTTGAAATTTTTTTTTTTTAAAATATTGTTTTGGGAAAAAAAATTCATACTCTCCAGTTTATATTCAGGAAAATGCCTGCCAAGTTTGCAGCTCTAGCTCCCTCCATTCAAAAGTTATAGCCCAAAAACCGATTTATGCCACTTCCAGGTTAAACCTTTTTGGTCCCAAACCACCCAACATGTGGACGGCCAGTTCTCCCGAACCATAACCAGTAGCCTACGTGGGTAGTTTGAAGGTAATTGTAGCCCCATATGTCCTGAACCGATTTTTTTATTTTTTTAGCTTAGTTTGGGGTCCAGGGGACCAATGACCGTGGAGTTATCGTGTCTCAAAACCCTGTTTTCCCATAACTCTCATGTTAAACGGTCCTTCTTTAGAGACCCAAACTGGCCAGCATAAGTGCCAGTGACCCCACCCTTGTAGACATGTAGCGGCGGAGTTCCCCTACGTGGGTTTTGAAGGTCCAAGCACAAAAAAAAATGTTTTTATTTTTTTTAATTTTTGAAAAAAAAATGTTGAACATTTTTTTTTTTTTTTAAATATTGTTTTTGGGAAAAAATTCATACCTCCATTTTTATTCAGGAAAATGCCCGCCAAGTTTGAAGGCTCTAGCTCCCTCCACTCTCCAAAAGTTTATATAGCCCAAAAACCGATTTTTTTTTAATTTTGAAAAAAAAAATTGTTTTAAAAAAAATATTGTTTTGGGAAAAAAAATTCATACTTCTCCAGTTTCTAATCAGGAAAATGCCCGCCAAGTTTGCCCGCCAAGGCTCTACTCCCTCCATTCAAAAGTTATAGCCCAGGCTCTAGCTCCCTCCATTCAACCGATTTTTTTTAATTTGAAAAAAAAATTTTTTTAAAAAAAGCCCAAAAAACGATTTTTTGGGAAAAAAAAATCATACTCTCCAGTTTTATTCAGGAAAATGCCCGCCAAGTTTGAAGGCTCTAGCTCCCTCCATTCAAAAGTTAAAAATTAAAAACCGATTTATGCCATATTAAAGTCCCAAACCACCCAACTTTGGACGGCCAGTTTCCCAAACCATAACCATGGGGAAAAGCGACTTACTTTCTTTGTCAATTGTACCCCATATGTCCTGAACCGACTAAGTTCCAGTTTGGGGGTCCAGGGACCAATGACTTGGAGATATCGTGTCTCAAAAGACCCTGTTTTCCCAATAACTCTCATGTTAAACGTCCTTCTTTAGAGACCCAGAACTGGCCAAAATGCCCAGTGACCCCACCTTTGGAAGACATGCTCTAGCCGAGCTCCCTCCAGTCTCCCCTCGTGGGTAGTTTGAGTTATCCAAGCACAAAAAAATTTTTTTATTTTTTTAATTTTGAAAAAAAAATGTTGAATTTTTTTTTTTAAATATTGTTTTGGGTAAAAAAATTCATACTCTCCAGTTTATATTCAGGAAAATGCCCGCCATTTAGTTTGCCACTTCCAGGTTAGGCTCTAGTCCGCTCCCTCCATTCAAAAGTTATAGCCCAAAAACCGATTTTTTTTTAAATTTAAAAAAAAAAAAAATTTAAAAAAATGGCCCGTTTCCCGACCCATAACCAGGGAAAAAAAACTTATTTCTTTGTCACACTCTCCAGTTTTTATTCAGTCCTGAAAATGCCCGCTAAGCAGTTAGGGGTTGGGGACCAATGACCGTGGAGCTCCCTCCATTCAAAAGTCTCAAGCCCAAAAACCGATTTACCCTGTTTTCCCCATAGAACTTCCTATGTAAAGGTCCTTCTTTAGAGAACCATCCAACTTTGGACTGGCAGTTCTCCCAACCATAAGTGCATAGCAGTGACTTACTTCTTTGGTAGAATGTAGCCAGAGTCTCCCCTCGTGGGTGTGAAAAGCACAAAAAACATTTTTTTTTTTAATTTTGAAAAAAAAAAATTTTTAAAAAAATTAGTTTGGGAAAAAAAATGAACCGACTAACTCTCCAGTTTGGGGTTTCTAATCAGGGGATGCCAATGCCGTGGAGTTAGTGAAGGTCTCAAGAGCTCCCTCATTCAAAGTTTTCCCCATAGCCCAAAAACCGATTTACGTTCCTTCTTTAGAGACCCAGAACTTGGCAGCATTAAGTGCCAGTCCCAACACCAATTTGGACGGCCAGTTCTCCCGAACCATAACCATGTAGCCGACTTACATCTTTGAGTCTCCCCTACGTGGGTAGCCCATATGTCCTGAACGTCCAAGCACAAAAACATTTTTTTTTTTAGTTTGGGAAAAAAAAAAAATTTTAAAAAAAAATATTGTTTTAGGGGAAAAAAAAATTCAAATGACTCTCTCCTGTGGAGTTTCTAATCAGGAAAATGCCCGCCAAGTCTCAAAAACCCTGTTTCCCATAGCTCCCTCCATTCAAAAGTTAGCCCAAAAACCGATTTATGCCACTTCCGTTAAAGTCCCAAACCACCCAACTTTGGACGGCCAGTTCTCCCGAACCATAACCAGTAGTGACTTACTTTTCTTTGTCACAGAGCCCCATATGTCCTGAAGACTAACTTAGTTTTGGCAGGGGACAGCTGTGGAGATATCGTGTTCAAAAGACCCTGTTTCCCCAGACTCTCATGTTAAACGGTCCTTCTTTAGAGACCCAGAACTGGCCCATTAAGTGACAGTGACCCCACCTTTGGTAGACATGTAGCCGAGAGTCTCCCCTACGTGGGTAGTTTGAAGGTCCAAGCACAAAAAAATTTTTCTATTTTTTTTTAATTTTGAAAAAAAAATGTTGAAATTTTGAAAAAAAAATTTGAAATTTTTTAAATTTTTTTGGAAAAAAAAAATTGTTAACTTCCAGAAAAAAAATTCATACTCTCCATTTATATTCAGGAAAATGCCTGCCAAGTTTGAAGGCTCTAGCTCCCTCCATTCAAAAGTTATAGCCCAAAAACCGATTTATGCCACTTCCAGGTTAAAGTCCCAAACCACCCAACTTTGGACGGCCAGTTCTCCCGAACCATAACCAGTAGCGACTTACTTTCTTTGTCACATTGTAGCCCCATATGTCCTGAACCGACTAAGCTTAGTTTGGGGTCCAGGGGACCAATGACCGTGGAGTTATCGTGTCTCAAAATGACCCTGTTTCCCCATAGACTCTCATGTTAAACGGTCCTTCTTTAGAGACCCAGAACTGGCCAGCATTAAGTGCCAGTGACCCCACCCTTGGTAGACATGTAGCCGAGAGTCTCCCCTACGTGGGTAGTTTGAAGGTCCAAGCACAAAAAAAATGTTTTTATTTTTTTTAATTTTGAAAAAAAAATGTTGAACATTTTTTTTTTTTTTTAAATATTGTTTTGGGAAAAAAAATTCATACTCTCCAGTTTTTATTCAGGAAAATGCCCGCCAAGTTTGAAGGCTCTAGCTCCCTCCATTCAAAAGTTATAGCCCAAAAACCGATTTTTTTTTTAATTTTGAAAAAAAAAATTGTTTTAAAAAAATATTGTTTTGGGGAAAAAAAAATTCATACTCTCCAGTTTCTAATCAGGAAAATGCCCGCCAAGTTTGAAGGCTCTAGCTCCCTCCATTCAAAAGTTATAGCCCAAAAACCGATTTTTTTTTAATTTTGAAAAAAAAAAATTTTTAAAAAAATATTGTTTTGGGAAAAAAAAATCATACTCTCCAGTTTCTATTCAGGAAAATGCCCGCCAAGTTTGAAGGCTCTAGCTCCCTCCATTCAAAAGTTATAGCCCAAAAACCGATTTATGCCACTTCCAGGTTAAAGTCCCAAACCACCCAACTTTGGACGGCCAGTTCTCCCAAACCATAACCAGTAGCGACTTACTTTCTTTGTCACATTGTAGCCCCATATGTCCTGAACCGACTAAGTTGAGTTTGGGGTCCAGGGGACCAATGACTGTGGAGATATCGTGTCTCAAAATGACCCTGTTTCCCCATAGACTCTCATGTTAAACGGTCCTTCTTTAGAGACCCAGAACTGGCCAGCATTAAGTGCCAGTGACCCCACCTTTGGTAGACATGTAGCCGAGAGTCTCCCCTACGTGGGTAGTTTGAAGGTCCAAGCACAAAAAAATTTTTTTTTTTTTTTTTATATTTTGAAAAAAAAATGTTGAATTTTTTTTTTTAAATATTGTTTTGGGTAAAAAAAATTCATACTCTCCAGTTTATATTCAGGAAAATGCCCGCCAAGTTTGAAGGCTCTAGCTCCCTCCATTCAAAAGTTATAGCCCAAAAACCGATTTTTTTTTAAATTTAAAAAAAAAAAAAATTTAAAAAAAATATTGTTTTGGGGAAAAAAAATTAATACTCTCCAGTTTTTATTCAGGAAAATGCCCGCCAAGTTTGAAGGCTCTAGCTCCCTCCATTCAAAAGTTATAGCCCAAAAACCGATTTATGCCACTTCCAGGTTAAAGTCCGAAACCACCCAACTTTGGATGGCCAGTTCTCCCGAACCATAACCAGTAGCGACTTACTTTCTTTGTCACATTGTAGCCCCATATGTCCTGAACCGACTAAGCTTAGTTTGGGGTCCAGGGGACCAATGACCGTGGAGTTATCGTGTCTCAAGATGACCCTGTTTCCCCATAGACTCTCATGTTAAACGGTCCTTCTTTAGAGACCCAGAACTGGCCAGCATTAAGTGCCAGTGACCCCACCTTTGGTAGACATGTAGCCGAGAGTCTCCCCTACGTGGGTAGTTTGAAGGTCCAAGCACAAAAATTTTTTTTTTTTTTTTTTTAATTTTGAAAAAAAAATGTTGAAATTTTTTTTTTTTTAATATTGTTTTGGGGGAAAAAAATCATACTCTCCAGTTTATATTCAGGAAAATGCCCGCCAAGTTTGAAGGCTCTAGCTCCCTCCATTCAAAAGTTATAGCCCAAAAAACGATTTTTTTTTTTAATTTTGAAAAAAAAAAATTAAAAAAATATTGTTTTGGGGAAAAAAAATTAATACTCTCCAGTTTCTATTCAGGAATATGCCCGCCAAGTTTGAAGGCTCTAGCTCCCTCCATTCAAAAGTTATAGCCCAAAAACCGATTTATGCCACTTCCAGGTTAAAGTCCCAAACCACCCAAATTTGGACGGCCAGTTCTCCCGAACCATAACCAGTAGCGACTTACTTTCTTTGTCACATTGTAGCCCCATATGTCCTGAACCGACTAAGCTTAGTTTGGTGTCCAGGGGACCAATGACCGTGGAGTTATCGTGTCTCAAGATGACCCTGTTTCCCCATAGACTCTCATGTTAAACGGTCCTTCTTTAGAGACCCAGAACTGGCCAGCATTAAGTGCCAGTGACCCCACCTTTGGTAGACATGTAGCCGAGAGTCTCCCCTACGTGGGTAGTTTGAAGGTCCAAGCACAAAATTTTTTTTTTTTTTTTTTTTAATTTTGAAAAAAAAAAATGTTGAAATTTTTATTTTTTTTAAATATTGTTTTGGGAAAAAAAAATCATACTCTCCAGTTTATATTCAGGAAAATGCCCGCCAAGTTTGAAGGCTCTAGCTCCCTCCATTCAAAAGTTATAGCCCAAAAAAACGATTTTTTTTTTAATTTTGAAAAAAAAAAATTAAAAAAAATATTGTTTTGGGGAAAAAAAAATAATACTCTCCAGTTTCTATTCAGGAATATGCCCGCCAAGTTTGAAGGCTCTAGCTCCCTCCATTCAAAAGTTATAGCCCAAAAACCGATTTATGCCACTTCCAGGTTAAAGTCCCAAACCACCCAACTTTGGACGGCCAGTTCTCCCGAACCATAACCAGTAGCGACTTACTTTCTTTGTCACATTGTAGCCCCATATGTCCTGAACCGACTAAGCTTAGTTTGGTGTCCAGGGGACCAATGACCGTGGAGTTATCGTGTCTCAAGATGACCCTGTTTCCCCATAGACTCTCATGTTAAACGGTCCTTCTTTAGAGACCCAGAACTGGCCAGCATTAAGTGCCAGTGACCCCACCCTTGGTAGACATGTAGCCGAGAGTCTCCCCTACGTGAGTAGTTTGAAGGTCCAAGCACCAAAAAAATTTTTTTTTTTTTTAATTTTGAAAAAAAAATTTTTTTTAAAAAAATATTGTTTTGGGAAAAAAAAATTCATACTCTCCAGTTTCTATTCAGGAAAATGCCCGCCAAGTTTGAAGGCTCTAGCTCCCTCCATTCAAAAGTTATAGCCCAAAACCCGATTTTTTTTTAATTTTGAAAAAAAAAATTTTTTTTAAAAAAATATTGTTTTGGGAAAAAAAAATCATACTCTCCAGTTTCTATTCAGGAAAATGCCCGCCAAGTTTGAAGGCTCTAGCTCCCTCCATTCAAAAGTTATAGCCCAAAACCCGATTTTTTTTTTAATTTTGAAAACATTTTTTTTTTTTTTAAAAATATTGTTTTGGGAAAAAAAATCATACTCTCCAGTTTCTATTCAGGAAAATGCCCGCCAAGTTTGAAGGCTCTAGCTCCCTCCATTCAAAAGTTATAGCCCAAAAACCGATTTATGCCACTTCCAGGTTAACCACTTGCCCACGGCGTCATAGTAAAAATACGTCATGATTTTAAAGATGGATATCTCGGTAACGGCAGCAGCTGCTGCCACAACCGAGATATCCATCTTTTCCGTGGGCAGTGCTGTACACGATAATGGCGGTCCCAGCGGCGGATTCGCCGCAAGATCGCCGTTATCGGTGGCGGGAGAGGGCCCCCCCCCTCCCGCCGCTCTCCCGCGCTCTCCGCCGCTTACCGGAGCCGTCGGTAACGGCGGAGGCGATCGGGTCCTCTTGCTGGCTGTGTTGGGATACGAGTGAGGGAAAAATCGCCCCCACCCATCCCCCACAGCTCTGCTGGGCGGAAGTGACGTCAAAACGTCAGTCCCGCCCAGCGTCTTAAAGAAACATTTTTTTTTTCTGAAATTTGAAAAATTACATTTTTTTTTTTCTTTTTTTGCATTTAAGCCTAAATATGAGATCTGAGGTCTTTTTGACCCCAGATCTCATATTTAAGAGGACCTGTCATGCTTTTTTCTATTACAAGGGATGTTTACATTCCTTGTAATAGGAATAAAAGTGATAATTTTTTTTTTTTAATTTATTTCGATGTATAAAATTATAAACTAATTAAAAATAAATAAGAAAACAAAAAAAAAAAAGTAAAACGCCCCGTCCCGACGAGCTCGCGCACAGAAGCGAACGCATACGCGAGTAGCGCCCGCATATGAAAACGGTGTTCAAACCACACAAGTGAGGTATCGCCGCGATCGTTAGAGCGAGAGCAATAATTCTAGCCCTAGACCTCCTCTGTATCTCAAAAAATGCAACCTGTAGAATTTTTTAAACGTTGTCTATCGAGATTTTTAAGGGTAAAAGTTTGACGCCATGCCACGAGCGGGCGCAATTTTTAAGTGTGACATGTTGGGTATCATTTTACTCGGCGTAACATTATCTACCACAATATATAAAAAAATTGGGCCAAAAATTATTGTTGTCTTATTTTTTTATTCAAAAAAGTGTTTGTTTTTTTCAAAAAAAGTGCGCTTGTAAGACCGCTGCGCAAATACGGTGTGACAAAAAGTATTGCAATGACTGCCATTTTATTCTCTAGGGTGTTAGAAAAAAATATATATATAATGTTTGGGGGGTTTAAGTAATTTTCTAGCAAAAAAAAACAGTTTTAGTCTCGTAAACACCGAATCTGAAAAACAGGCCCGGTGGGCAAGTGGTTAAAGTCCCAAACCACCCAACTTTGGACGGCCAGTTCTCCCGAACCATAACCAGTAGCGACTTACTTTCTTTGTCACATTGTAGCCCCATATGTCCTGAACCGACTAAGCTTAGTTTGGGGTCCAGGGGACCAATTACCGTGGAGTTATCGTGTCTCAAAATGACCCTGTTTCCCCATAGACTCTCATGTTAAACGGTCCTTCTTTAGAGACCCAGAACTGGCCAGAATTAAGTGCCAGTGACCCCACCTTTGGTAGACATGTAGCCGAGAGTCTCCCCTACGTGGGTAGTTTGAAGGTCCAAGCACAAAAAAATTTTTTAATTTTTTTTAATTTTGAAAAAAAAAATGTTGAATTTTTTTTTTTATAAAATATTGTTTTGGGAAAAAAAATTCATACTCTCCAGTTTATATTCAGGAAAATGCCCGCCAAGTTTGAAGGCTCTAGCTCCCTCCATTCAAAAGTTATAGCCCAAAAACCGATTTATGCCACTACCAGGTTAAAGTCCCAAACCACCCAACTTTGGACGGCCAGTTCTCCCGAACCATAACCAGTAGCGACTTACTTTCTTTGTCACATTGTAGCCCCATATGTCCTGAACCTACTAAGTTGAGTTTGGGGTCCAGGGGACCAATGACTGTGGAGATATCGTGTCTCAAAATGACCCTGTTTCCCCATAGACTCTCATGTTAAACGGTCCTTCTTTAGAGACCCAGAACTGGCCAGAATTAAGTGCCAGTGACCCCACCTTTGGTAGACATGTAGCCGAGAGTCTCCCCTACGTGGGTAGTTTGAAGGTCCAAGCACAAAAAATTTTTTTAATTTTTTTTAATTTTGAAAAAAAAAATGTTGAAATTTTTTTTTTATAAAATATTGTTTTGGGAAAAAAAATTCATACTCTCCAGTTTATATTCAGGAAAATGCCCGCCAAGTTTGAAGGCTCTAGCTCCCTCCATTCAAAAGTTATAGCCCAAAAAACGATTTATGCCACTTCCAGGTTAAAGTCCCAAACCACCCAACTTTGGACGGCCAGTTCTCCCGAACCATAACCAGTAGCGACTTACTTTCTTTGTCACATTGTAGCCCCATATGTCCTGAACCGACTAGTGCCAGTGACCCCACCCTTGGTAGACATGTAGCCGAGAGTCTCCCCTACGTGAGTAGTTTGAAGGTCCAAGCACAAAATTTTTTTTTTTTTTTTAAATTTTGAAAAAAAAATTTTTTTTTAAAAAAATATTGTTTTGGGAAAAAAAAATTCATACTCTCCAGTTTCTATTCAGGAAAATGCCCGCCAAGTTTGAAGGCTCTAGCTCCCTCCATTCAAAAGTTATAGCCCAAAAACCGATTTTTTTTTTAATTTTGAAAAAAAAAATTTTTTAAAAAAAATATTGTTTTGGGGAAAAAAATCATACTCTCCAGTTTCTATTCAGGAAAATGCCCGCCAAGTTTGAAGGCTCTAGCTCCCTCCATTCAAAAGTTATAGCCCAAAAACCGATTTATGCCACTACCAGGTTAAAGTCCCAAACCACCCAACTTTGGACGGCCAGTTCTCCCGAACCATAACCAGTAGCGACTTACTTTCTTTGTCACATTGTAGCCCCATATGTCCTGAACCGACTAAGCTTAGTTTGGGGTCCAGGGGACCAATGACTGTGGAGATATCGTGTCTTAAAATGACCCTGTTTCCCCATAGACTCTCATGTTAAACGGTCCTTCTTTAGAGACCCAGAACTGGCCAGCATTAAGTGCCAGTGACCCCACCTTTGGTAGACATGTAGCCGAGAGTCTCCCCTACATGAGTAGTTTGAAGGTCCAAGCACAAAAAAAAATTTTTTTTTTTTTAATTTTGAAAAAAAAAAATTTTTTTTAAAAAAATATTGTTTTGGGAAAAAAAATTCATACTCTCCAGTTTCTATTCAGGAAAATGCCCGCCAAGTTTGAAGGCTCTAGCTCCCTCCATTCAAAAGTTATAGCCCAAAAAACGATTTTTTTTTAATTTTGAAAAAAAAAATTTTTTAAAAAAAAATATTGTTTTGGGAAAAAAAATCATACTCTCCAGCAGTGTTGCTCACGAATATTCGAATTGCGAATATTCGGCTCGAATATTGCATATTCGAGAAATCGCGCAATATCTCGAATATTGCGCCGAATATTCGCAATGTCGAATATTCGGATTTTTCTCAAAACATTTTTAACACAGATCACATGCTAGTGATCTCCATCGACGTGTAAAAGCAATGGTGGTATGATTAGAGGGACCCTGGGCCGAGTAGCGCATGTGATCCTTTTATGCTGCCGAATATTCGCAATGCGAATATTCGGCAATAGCAATATCGCGCGATTTTTTTCCCCGCCCTTCATTCACATCAGAGCCAATCAGAGTTCCATTTCCACAGGTGTCAGAGGTTAGCAACCTCCACATCAACCAATAGGAACCTGCCTCACGACCATTATATAAACTAAGTCCCAGCATGTGCTCATTGCAGATTCACAAGGTGGATATAGAGGGAGAAGTGTTTCTGTGCTCTGTGTTATATTGCATCAGCATTGCAGTGCCTTTCAGTTCTGTGCTCCTGTTCTGTTCATTTCAGTATTAGCAGCTGCTAGTGCTTATATTTCTAAACTGCTTTTTTAAAAGCAAGAAGATACCAAACAGCTTTTTTTAAAGCTACTATGTGTGTGTTTGTGTTCCAGTTTCATTTAGTGTTAGATAGATAGGTTTGAGTGTACTTGTACACCTCTGTAAGCTAGCTAGCTTAGTTTAGTGTGTTTATTTAGTTATCTGTTTTATAGAAAAAAAAAGTTATTTTTAGTTTATTCAGATCTCTGGCTCTGCTGTGTTAGCAGAGTCACTGTTCTATCTATATCAGTTTGTTTATTGATTTTATTCTTTGCCCAGTCAGTTTTTGTCTGTTGTCTGTCAGTCAGTTAGTTAGTTTAAAAAAAAAAAAAAAAATTAAAAAAATTTACCTTTCGTTTAAGTGTTGTTTAGTGGCATAGCTACTAGGTGTTTGTCTGCGTGCCTGTTTTTTCTTTTATCACATTTACCCCCCCCAATAAAGTTTACCCACCCCCCCATATCAGCATGAGCAGCATCCGTGGTCGTGGCAGCAGGGGTAGGGGAGTTACTCCCAGTGCTGGGTCGCTGCCAGCACGGGGTACCTCTCGCTCCCCTACTACTGGTAGAGGATCGGGTGGAAGGGGAGTCTGCCTCATCCGGGAGTTTTTCACTTCGGGCAGCCGCCCGATATTGCCTTCCCAGGCTCCAGCAGTGGTGGAGTACATGGGGCACAGCAGTGCCACTCAGTCATCACCAGTAGCCACACCAAGTAGCACCACCACCATCAGTACACCGGTGCCTTTAGTACCCAGCCCCAGCGAGTCCAGCCTCATGCTGTTTGAGGGTGAAAGTGACATGGATATCTTGGGGAGGCCCTCGATCATGCAGACATAGATTTATGTGCTGATGGTCAGGACCTTTTTGAAGGGTTAATGGAGGAGGAGGAGGATGGGGTACTGGCTGTCAGTAGCCCAGAGACCTCCCTTCATGGTGGTGCTGGTGGTTTTCTGCAGGAAACACCAGCACCTAGTCAGACCCATGCGTCTGTGAGGGGACATCGGAGCCAGGCTAGCGGCTCCATGTCAGATGTCTCCTTCAGACCACCACATGTCAGCCCTGGGTCTGACATATCTGGGGGCGAAGAGGAGGGTGACCCAACATGGGTGCCACCTGCCTCGTTGGTTCACAGCATCAGTGACGACGAGGAAGGTAGG
This sequence comes from Rana kukunoris, assembly GCA_029574335.1. NCBI lineage: Eukaryota > Metazoa > Chordata > Amphibia > Anura > Ranidae > Rana > Rana kukunoris. The sequence continues at coordinate 432,554,263 of CM056049.1, forward strand.
CACCCTGGGGAAACGGTGCGCCAGGTCACCAGGGAGACCAGCGTCAGGGTCTCCACTGGTGATGGCAGCAGGAGGTGTCAGCAGCAGCAGCAGCAGCAGCAGCAGGCAGCTCCACCTGTGCGCACCGAGTCCCAGCAGGTGGAAGTCAGCGTCACCCCATCTGACAGGAGGGCGACGCTGAAGTCACCTGTCTGGGCCTACTTCACCTTGATAGCAGATAACCCGACAGTAGCCATCTGCCAGCTCTGTCGTGCCAAGGTGAAGAGAGGGAAGTGCTTGGCTCGGGTGGGTACCACGGCACTCAACCAGCACCTGCGGATTAACCACTGGCAGGAGCATGACCAGATGAAGCGTGTTGGTGGTAGCAGCGCCACCACCACAAGTGTGCAGGGTACAGCAGCCCCTGCCACAGCTTCATCGGCTACCAGCAGGTCATGCCCCCCCGCTCCCTCTAGTAGAGGTACTGGTACCGGCAGCCAGACCTCCACATCATCACCCTCCTCTTCGGTGTCCCGCACTGCCGTCCGGCGCCAGGCGTCTCTTTCTGACGCCTTTGAACGCAACACTCCCTTCCCCCCTTCAGACCGACGTGTGCGTTCCCTCAATGGGCTCCTGGCAAGGGTTATTGCCCAACATCTGCTTCCCTTTAACATAGTGGACTGCAACCCCTTCAGGCAGATGTTGGAGCAGGCCCAACCCCAATGGCGTGTCCCCAGCCGCCATTTCTTTGCCAGGACTGGTGTCCCTGCCCTACACCAGCACATTGTGCAGAATGTAACCCTGTCGCTGGATCATGCTGTCAGCAACAGGGTGCATCTGACAATGGATGGCTGGACCAGCAGGCATGGGCAGGGGTGCTACATAAGCTTCACGGCCCATTGGGTTTCCCTCCGAGGCGCCGGGGAGGGATTGGCAGCATCTGATTTTGTGGTGCCGCCCCGGGGTGTCCAGGGAGAAGTGCTGGTCTCCCTCAAGCCACTGTCTCCGCAGCTGCTGAGCCTCCCAGCAAGCGCCCCCGTAGCTATTCAAGTGTGGGGCACGTGCGCTGTCAGGCCGTGCTCCAGCTTGTTAGTTTAGGGGAACGGAGACACACTGGACGAGAAGTGCTGAGCGCACTTCAGGCTCAGGTCCAGAAGTGGCTGACACCCCGAAGGCTCCAAGCAGGTCTGGTTGTCTGTGACAATGGCAGCAACCTCCTCTCCGCCCTCCAGGCTGGCAGTCTGACACACGTGCCCTGTCTGGCACATGTCCTCAACCTAGTGGTGCAGAAGTTCCTGCGCACCTATCCCGGGTTGAGTGACATTGTGCTAAGGGTACGCAGGATTGCCAGCCACTTCAGGCGCTCCCCAACCGCTACCGCGTCCCTGTCAAAGTTGCAGCGGGACAACAGCCTGCCCCTTCACAGGCTGATTGTGGACAGTGTGACGCGGTGGAACTCCAGCCTCTACATGCTGGAGAGGTTGTGGGAGCAGCGAAGGGCGGTGAAGGAGTACCTGCTGGAGCAAGGCACTGGCGGGCCATCACAACACACACTCCCGTACATCACCAGTCTGGAGTGGGGGCAGATACACCAGGTCTGCCATGTGTTGGCCCCTTTTGAGCAGGCGACCAAGATGGTGAGCAGGGAGCATGTTGGCCTCAACGACGTGCTCCCTATAGTGTTCCTGCTGGACAGGGCACTAGATCGCCTGCTCGGAGCTGGGGAGAGTGCCTTGGTGGAGCAGGAGGAGGCAACACTGCTCCACCAAGACCAGGCCCAGGACGAGGAGGAGGAGGAGGATCATGATGATGATCAGGAGGTGACTGGTGGAGTCCAGGAGTCAGGGCCTGGTCAGGAGTGAGAGCCGGTGTTGGGGGCACCGATAGTCCGGGGGTTTGGCATGACTGACCGCGAACAGCAGCGCCTCCATGCCGAGGAAGCGGACGTCATGGACCCAGGCAGCCATGAGGAGTCACAGCGGGCTGTGCTCTTCCCCATGGCTGCCCACATGCTGAGATGCCTCAGGAGGGACCCCCGGGTTAAAGCCATCAAGGAGAGGGACGAGTTTTGGCTGGCCACCCTTGTAGATCCCAGATTTAAGGGGAAACTGGAGCAGTTCCTCCCAGCCAGACGGAGGCAGCCCCGGATGGAGGAACTGCAGGCATGCCTAGTCAGCCGTTTGGAGCAGGCAACTCCCCGGCCTCCAGTTGTCCCCCCTCATCTCACCCAGCAGGTGGCTGCACCCAGCAGCAACATCAGCAGCCGAGCAGGGGACCTAATGGGTGAGATGAGGATGTTCATGCAAACTGAGCGACCCAGTACCAGCAGCAGCAGCAGCAGCAGTCACCACCAGCGGCTGGCCCACATGGTGGCAGACTACATGGGGTCCGTCAGTGCTTCTGACAGTATGAGCACCGACGACCCCATGGAGTACTGGGTTGCCAGATTGGACACCTGCCGCGAGTTCGCTCAGTATGCGCTGGAGTTATTGTCTTGCCCCCCCTCCAGCGTACTATCTGAGCGGACATTCAGCGCGGCAGGTGGGGTGGTCACGGACAAGAGGACCCGTCTGTCCACAGACTCCGTGGACAGACTCACATTCATCAAAATGAATGAGTCCTGGATCGGCGGTGACTTTCTGGCACCCGCCGTCGGTTCAGGGCGCTGAATGGTCCCTTGTCAGTTAGCAATACCTCTCCTATCTCTTTATACCAGGGGTGTCAAACTCAATTTCATCGTGGTCCGCATCAGTATTATGGTTGCCCTCAAAAGGGCCGGTTATATCTGTAATATTATATGTCCAGCGCATCCCCTCCCCTTACATTAGATGTCAAATGCCACCCCACCATCCTACCCACCATCAGAAGTGGAGTTCCCCCTCTCCCTTACATCACAGTGCATCCCCCTTTCCTTATGCTGCTGCTGGGAAGAAGGTGGATATTTTTTATTTTTTTTGAAAAGCCTGTGGCGTGCAAAACACAACCCAAAAACTCCACCCGGTGCCACAGCTACTTAAGGCCTGTGTCATTCTGCTTTTCAAATGTAATCACCATGCTAATGCAATTTCAAGCTTTTGTAATTTTGGCACTATATGGGCTCCTACTGCTAATGCCAAAAGGCTGAGTGATTATGTACCGATATATTACTCATACTGGTGCTGTCACCTTTTGTCTGTGAGATTTGCCACTTTCTTACTACTGCTGGTGCTGCTGCCACCTCTTCCACGACCACGAGTGAAAAAAAACACTTAATTGTGTACTGGTACTACTATGCTGCTGCTGCTGCCAGTGCTCAGATACTTATGTGTCAAGTTCTTTGGCACTATATGCTAAAATTATCAATGCTGCTGCTCCTATGCTGCTGCCACCTCTTCCACGACCACGAGTGAAAAAAACACTTAATTGTGTACTGGTACTACTATGCTGCTGCTTCTGCCAGTGCTCAGATACTTATGTGTCAAGTTCTTTGGCACTATATGCTACAATTATCAATGCTGCTGCTGTCCTGCTGCCACCTCTTCCACAACCACGAGTGAAAAAAACACTTTATTGTGTACTGTTACTACTACTATACTGCTGCTGCTGCCAGTGCTCACTTACCTATGTGACAAGTTCTTTGCCACTGTATGCTACAGTTATCAATGCTGCTGCTGTGCTGCTGCCACCTCTTCCACGACCACGAGTGAAAAAAACACTTAATAGTGTACTGTTTACTACTACACTGCTGCTGCTGCCAGTGCTCACTTACCTATGTGACAAGTTCTTTGCCACTGTATGCTACAGTTATCAATGCTGCTGCTGTGCTGCTGCCACCTCTTCCACGACCACGAGTGAAAAAAACACTTTATTGTGTACTGTTACTACTACTATACTGCTGATGCTGCCAGTGCTCACTTACCTATGTGACAAGTTCTTTGGCACTTAATGCTACAATTATCAATGTTGCTGCTGTGCTGCTGCCACCACCTCTTCCACGACCACGAGTGAAAAAAACACTTAGTTGTGTACTGGTACTACTACTATACTGCTGCTGCTGCCAGTGCTCACTTACCTATGTGTCAAGTTCTTTGGCACTATATGCTACAATTATCAATGCTGCTGCTCCTATGCTGCTGCCACCTCTTCCACGACCACGAGTGAAAAAAACACTTTATTGTGTACTGTTACTACTACTATACTGCTGATGCTGCCAGTGCTCACTTACCTATGTGACAAGTTCTTTGCCACTGTATGCTACAGTTATCAATGCTGCTGCTGTGCTGCTGCCACCTCTTCCACGACCACGAGTGAAAAAAACACTTTATTGTGTACTGTTACTACTACTATACTGCTGATGCTGCCAGTGCTCATATACCTATGTGTCAAGTTCTTTGGCACTATATGCTACAATTATCAATGCTGCTGCTGTCCTGCTGCCACCTCTTCCACGACCACGAGTGAAAAAACACTTTATTGTGTACTGTTACTACTACTATACTGCTGCTGCTGCTGCCATTGCTCATATACCTATGTGACAAGTTCTTTGCCACTGTATGCTACAGTTATCAATGCTGCTGCTGTGCTGCTGCCACCTCTTCCACGACCACGAGTGAAAAAAAACACTTAATTGTGTACTGTTACTACTACACTGCTGCTGCTGCCAGTGCTCACTTACCTATGTGACAAGTTCTTTGGCACTATATGCTACAATTATCAATGCTGCTGCTCCTATGCTGCTGCCACCTCTTCCACGACCACGAGTGAAAAAAACACTTAATTGTGTACTGGTACTACTACACTGCTGCTGCTGCTGCCAGTGCTCACTAACCTATGTGACAAGTTCTTTGGCACTATATGCTACAATTATCAATGCTGCTGCTGTCCTGCTGCCACCTCTTCCACGACCACGAGTGAAAAAAACACTTAATTGTGTACTGTTACTACTACTATACTGCTGCTGCTGCTGCCATTGCTCATATACCTATGTGTCAAGTTCTTTGGCACTATATGCTACAATTATCAATGCTGCTGCTATCCTGCTGCCACCTCTTCCACGACCACGAGTGAAAAAAACACTTTATTGTGTACTGTTACTACTACTATACTGCTGATGCTGCCAGTGCTCACTTACCTATGTGACAAGTTCTTTGGCACTATATGCTACAATTATCAATGCTGCTGCTCCTATGCTGCTGCCACCTCTTCCACGACCACGAGTGAAAAAAACACTTAATTGTGTACTGGTACTACTACACTGCTGCTGCTGCCAGTGCTCACTTACCTATGTGACAAGTTCTTTGGCACTATATGCTACAGTTATTAATGCTGCTGCTGTCCTGCTGCCACCTCTTCCACGACCACGAGTGAAAAAAACACTTAATTGTGTACTGTTACTACTACTATACTGCTGCTGCTGCTGCCATTGCTCATATACCTATGTGTCAAGTTCTTTGGCACTATATGCTACAATTATCAATGCTGCTGCTATCCTGCTGCCACCTCTTCCACGACCACGAGTGAAAAAAACACTTTATTGTGTACTGTTACTACTACTATACTGCTGATGCTGCCAGTGCTCACTTACCTATGTGACAAGTTCTTTGGCACTATATGCTACAATTATCAATGCTGCTGCTCCTATGCTGCTGCCACCTCTTCCACGACCACGAGTGAAAAAAAACACTTAATTGTGTACTGGTACTACTACACTGCTGCTGCTGCCAGTGCTCACTTACCTATGTGACAAGTTCTTTGGCACTATATGCTACAATTATCAATGCTGCTGCTCCTATGCTGCTGCCACCTCTTCCACGACCACGAGTGAAAAAAACACTTAATTGTGTACTGGTACTACTATGCTGCTGCTTCTGCCAGTGCTCAGATACTTATGTGTCAAGTTCTTTGGCACTATATGCTACAATTATCAATGCTGCTGCTCTTATGCTGCTGCCACCTCTTCCACGACCACGAGTGAAAAAAACACTTAATTGTGTACTGGTACTACTATGCTGCTGCTTCTGCCAGTGCTCAGATACTTATGTGTCAAGTTCTTTGGCACTATATGCTACAATTATCAATGCTGCTGCTGTCCTGCTGCCACCTCTTCCACAACCACGAGTGAAAAAAACACTTAATTGTGTACTGGTACTACTACACTGCTGCTGCTGCCAGTGCTCACTTACCTATGTGACAAGTTCTTTGGCACTATATGCTACAATTATCAATGCTGCTGCTGTCCTGCTGCCACCTCTTCCACGACCACGAGTGAAAAAACACTTAATTGTGTACTGTTACTACTACTATACTGCTGCTGCTGCTGCTGCCATTGCTCATATACCTATGTGTCAAGTTCTTTGACACTATATGCTACAATTATCAATGCTGCTGCTATCCTGCTGCCACCTCTTCCACGACCACGAGTGAAAAAAACACTTTATTGTGTACTGTTACTACTACTATACTGCTGATGCTGCCAGTGCTCACTTACCTATGTGACAAGTTCTTTGGCACTATATGCTACAATTATCAATGCTGCTGCTGTCCTGCTGCCACCTCTTCCACGACCACGAGTGAAAAAAACACTTAATTGTGTACTGTTACTACTACACTGCTGCTGCTGCCAGTGCTCACTTACCTATGTGACAAGTTCTTTGGCACTATATGCTACAATTATCAATGCTGCTGCTGTCCTGCTGCCACCTCTTCCACGACCACGAGTGAAAAAAACACTTAATTGTGTACTGTTACTACTACTATACTGCTGCTGCTGCTGCCATTGCTCATATACCTATGTGTCAAGTTCTTTGGCTCTATATGCTACAATTATCAATGCTGCTGCTATCCTGCTGCCACCTCTTCCACGACCACGAGTGAAAAAAACACTTTATTGTGTACTGTTACTACTACTATACTGCTGATGCTGCCAGTGCTCACTTACCTATGTGACAAGTTCTTTGGCACTATATGCTACAATTATCAATGCTGCTGCTCCTATGCTGCTGCCACCTCTTCCACGACCACGAGTGAAAAAAACACTTAATTGTGTACTGGTACTACTACACTGCTGCTGCTGCCAGTGCTCACTTACCTATGTGACAAGTTCTTTGGCACTATATGCTACAATTATCAATGCTGCTGCTGTCCTGCTGCCACCTCTTCCACGACCACGAGTGAAAAAAACACTTAATTGTGTACTGTTACTACTACTATACTGCTGCTGCTGCTGCCATTGCTCATATACCTATGTGTCAAGTTCTTTGGCACTATATGCTACAATTATCAATGCTGCTGCTATCCTGCTGCCACCTTTTCCACGACCACGAGTGAAAAAAACACTTTATTGTGTACTGTTACTACTACTATACTGCTGATGCTGCCAGTGCTCACTTACCTATGTGACAAGTTCTTTGGCACTATATGCTACAATTATCAATGCTGCTGCTCCTATGCTGCTGCCACCTCTTCCACGACCACGAGTGAAAAAAACACTTAATTGTGTACTGGTACTACTACACTGCTGCTGCTGCCAGTGCTCACTTACCTATGTGACAAGTTCTTTGGCACTATATGCTACAATTATCAATGCTGCTGCTCCTATGCTGCTGCCACCTCTTCCACGACCACGAGTGAAAAAAACACTTAATTGTGTACTGGTACTACTATGCTGCTGCTTCTGCCAGTGCTCAGATACTTATTTGTCAAGTTCTTTGGCACTATATGCTACAATTATCAATGCTGCTGCTGTCCTGCTGCCACCTCTTCCACAACCACGAGTGAAAAAAACACTTAATTGTGTACTGTTACTACTACACTGCTGCTGCTGCCAGTGCTCACTTACCTATGTGACAAGTTCTTTGGCACTATATGCTACAATTATCAATGCTGCTGCTCCTATGCTGCTGCCACCTCTTCCACGACCACGAGTGAAAAAAACACTTAATTGTGTACTGGTACTACTATGCTGCTGCTTCTGCCAGTGCTCAGATACTTATGTGTCAAGTTCTTTGGCACTATATGCTACAATTATCAATGCTGCTGCTCTTATGCTGCTGCCACCTCTTCCACGACCACGAGTGAAAAAAACACTTAATTGTGTACTGGTACTACTATGCTGCTGCTTCTGCCAGTGCTCAGATACTTATGTGTCAAGTTCTTTGGCACTATATGCTACAATTATCAATGCTGCTGCTGTCCTGCTGCCACCTCTTCCACAACCACGAGTGAAAAAAACACTTAATTGTGTACTGGTACTACTACACTGCTGCTGCTGCCAGTGCTCACTTACCTATGTGACAAGTTCTTTGGCACTATATGCTACAATTATCAATGCTGCTGCTGTCCTGCTGCCACCTCTTCCACGACCACGAGTGAAAAAAACACTCAATTGTGTACTGTTACTACTACTATACTGCTGCTGCTGCTGCCATTGCTCATATACCTATGTGTCAAGTTCTTTGGCACTATATGCTACAATTATCAATGCTGCTGCTATCCTGCTGCCACCTCTTCCACGACCACGAGTGAAAAAAACACTTTATTGTGTACTGTTACTACTACTATACTGCTGATGCTGCCAGTGCTCACTTACCTATGTGACAAGTTCTTTGGCACTATATGCTACAATTATCAATGCTGCTGCTGTCCTGCTGCCACCTCTTCCACGACCACGAGTGAAAAAAACACTTAATTGTGTACTGTTACTACTACACTGCTGCTGCTGCCAGTGCTCACTTACCTATGTGACAAGTTCTTTGGCACTATATGCTACAATTATCAATGCTGCTGCTGTGCTGCTGCCACCTCTCTCCACAACTATGAGTGAAAAAACACTTTATTGTGTACTGTTACTACTATACTGCTGCTCAGATACCTATGTGACAAGTTCTTTGCCACTATATACTACTATTACCACTACTGCTGGTGTCAAGTCTTGGCCAACTGTTTAGATACTATATATGACTATTACAACTACTGCTTGTAAATGTTGTGTGTGTGATTATTAGTTTATATTTGAATACTACTGCTGCTGCCTTCATGCTGGTTAATGCTTCATGACCTCTCTGGCACAGCGGATCCACCAACAGCCTCCGCTACAAGCTACCAGACCGGATCGTAACAGCAAGTGTGACTAAAACAATGAACTTTATGTTAAACCCTGGTTTGCGGCCTGTTGATGTTGATGTGGATGTTGATGTGTGAAGTTAGATGTGTTGAAAAACCTAACAATCTAAGTAAGAAAGGAAACATTTGACAAAAAAACTTTTTTTATTAAAATAAAACAAATAATCAAACATGATTCTTCATTTTCTTGTGGTCTTCTCCCATCAGAGCCAAAATGTCTCGTTGGCGTTGAAACAGCTGCTCATTTTGAGAAATTAAAAAATGAATCTTCCGTTCGTTTGCTTGTATTTTTTCTGCAATGTTTTCAATTTCGGTTTTTCTGTCAACCATCTTTTTTAAAACTGTTAGGATAAAAGAAAAAAACATTTGGATTTCAAAGAGCGTTACAAAATCAATATAATATTTATGTTGCTTATTAAACAATCATTATCATGTCTATACAATTGTTATGTGTCTAGCACATATACTTGTATCATAAATACCATATTATTGTTCTGAAATCTGACGGGTAAGCTTTAAATGCTGTCCTTTTTTTTTCTACATCTTATTAGGTGGTCTTGCATAGCAAGATCACTTACTATTCTCTCACATATATATTATTATTCTTATTCTTATAGCCAAATTTACCACCCTAACTCCTCCCACAGTTTTTACGCTACATAGACGAGTCATATATCAAAATGAGCAGATTGTTCCCGAATAGTGGACCATTACTTTGTGGAACGTTTCGCCAAATCGTTTGCGAAATATCGTTGTTATTGTGGCAAAATTTTCCCATAGAAATGAATGGTGAAGCTTAGAGTGTGAGATTTTTAAAACTGAAAAATCATTACAAGATTTCAAAACTGCGACCACTCCCTCATTTTCAGGCCGACCTACACAAATCTTATATCAAAATGTTCAGCTGTCCCTGCTGCTACTGCACGTGTCGACGGCTAAGTGATCGGTCAAATGGTTTTCAGGATACAGACATTTGATTGCAAAACACGCCAGTCCATAGCAACCAGTCCATTGCAAACAGTTTTTGAAGGGGCTAATAGGATGGTGCAGTTTTGATGGGATAGGTTTTGATGGAGCAGTTTTTTAATGGATCAATGGATAGACACATTGTTGCATCACATTTACATCTGCAGGGGCACCGTCTCCCGTCTGGAGTATTGGTGAAGGCAAGAACACGTCACAACAATTTCCCTAGAAATATTACCATTTCTAGTTTTTGAAATGTTATTAATCTTTGTGCACATATTTACCCTCCTGACCGTAGGTCACAGGAAGAGTGTCATCCTCCTGCTCCTCTTCTCCTACACCACCAGAAGTTTGGGGGGGGGGCGGGTTGCAGCTCCTCATCTTCCTCCTCCACAAGAGCTGTGGCTGACGAGTTGGAGGGCCCTGGATGCTCCTCATTACTCTCCTCCTCTGCATCCTCCTCCTGCTCCTCCTCCTCTACATCCTCCTCTGCGGCCTGTCGCCTTTTGCGTTTATGGCGCACAGATGGTAGAAGCAACATCTATAATAACACAATGTCCATATATGTGAAAATGTTTTATAATAACATATGCAAATTCTGTGAACTCTGCTGTATTGTATATGAATACAAATAAATTTATATAGACAGTTAACCAATGGGACAATGTTATATTAAAGGGTCTTGCGGGCACTACAGGGGACTGAGTGTGAGCTGGGCTGCCACCATGGTAAAATGAACTGTTTTTGTCTCCTTTGTTTTGTTCAGACGATCTCATGTTAAAAAAAGGGCCTGATGGATCACACGGGATTACTATGACAAGCCCACGCCTAACACAGGAATTTAGTGGGAATCTATATATATAAAACTCAACGTGTGTGTGTGTAATGTACAGTATGTATGTATGTACCAGCATCGCGTCCAAATGGCTAAAGATATTTACATGAAACTTGGCACACAAGTTACTTATATGTCAGCCACAAACATAGGATAGGTGGTTTAACCCTTACCCACCCCCATTTGCCATGGTCAGGGTTTTTCTTTAAAGTCCCATTCTACTCTATGGAAAATACATGTTACTTCATAACAGCTGTAGATATTTCGATAACACTTGGTCATATGTTACTTTTACGTCCACTTAAAGTATAGGATCGTTAATTTATCCCTTAACTACCCCCATTTGTGAGGGTTGGGGTTTTTGTTTAAAGTCCCATGCAAAGCAATGGGAAAAGTATGTTCCCACATAACTTCTGCGTTCCTGTCTGCTGTCCCATGTCTTTTTTCAACAGTAATATAAATACCTTGGCTGGTGGTGGTGATATATGTTACCACAACATGGCGTCTGGGTTAACAACATCTGCCCTTACATTAATTACATATGACCTTACATAACTGTCACCAAAGGAGCTGCGGTGGCTCAATGCGATTGGCACTGCGCTGACAAGCCATTCACCTCTGCAGCTAGGGGTTCGGATCCCGCTCTCGGCTACATGTGAATTGAGTTTGGTGGTCTCAGCCCGGCACCCGGTGGGAGTGCTATGCGAGGTAAGCCTGCGCTTAGTACGCCCACACCCCCTCCCACAAAAACCACCACACTTACACACGCACTCGAAATTGGTTTAACATGCACGCACTCTTGACCACGCGGTCTCTAAAAAGAGAGGCGAAGGACTAACGGGGCTGGTTGAGCGGGCAAATACTCTCACTCCCTTATAGGGAGTCCCTCTGCCCCGTTGAGGTTCAAAGCCACCCGGGGCATGGAGAAAGGTGGCAGACTGCCTCTGGGGGAGGCCTGCCTACTCCCAACTCCTGCAGTCCGGCTCCTCTCTCGAGTACATGCACAAAAATACACTTTAGAAAAAAAAAATACATAACTGTCACCAATAACTTACCTGGATGATATTCCTCCCTTATACGCTTTACCTGGTCCATGTGGCGCCTCTTCAGGTCAGACCATTTTTTTAATACGGCTAAGCCGGTCATGTGTGCTGCCATATTGCTCGTGTAACTCCTGAATTATGGAGCTGATCATTTTTATTTTTTTCTGCATGCGTCCGCTCCTCATCATAGCCCTTTTGCAGGAACCTCTGCAAGATGAAGAACAAAGTATATTACAATACTTTTGTTTAAACCCTTATGGATATATGACGGAAATCTATGGTATTCAACAATTGGAAGCATTCTCGCCTTATTAATCAATGACAGTTAATGGCTGTCCGGTAATACTGGGGAGTTGTTTTGCAACAGCTGTAGGCTCCGTTTAGTAAACAGTGCCGTACCAGATGTTTTTTTTGTTGTGGAGGGTGGCTATGTAGGGGTACGTGTATATGTTTTGTTTTTTAATTTATATTTAGTGTGGTGGCGTGTTTGTAAGGTACAGTCAGAGGGGCGTGGGGTTCACAGTAGTTTCCCGCTGAGGGTTTGAGCTGCAGCGCCAAATTTGCTTCAGCTAGAAGCACACTGTAAGTCCCAGCCCATGTGAATGTACCCTGTACATTCACATTGGGGAAGAGGGGGGGGTTATTGCAGCCAGTTGCATGCAGGGAGTTATACTTTTGCAACAGCTGGAGGCAGAATGGTTGCAAAACACTGCGCGTTTGTTACCTAACTCAGGGTTTCAAGACCAGTCCTCCTCCAGCTGTTGCAAAACTACTACTACCATCAGCCATGGTCTGTCAGTGCATGGTAAGAATTTTACTTTTGCTGCATGTAGGGTGCCACAGTTTAGAGACCCGTGTATAGTGGTCTGAAAAATGTGGGCCTGCAGAACTTGCAAAACTAGAAGTGCCAGCATGCCCAGTAGGGTTGCCACCTGTCCGGTTTTCACCCGGACAGTCCGGGTTTGGACACATGTGCCCGATTTTGAAGCCATCTGAAACCCGGGCACATTTAAAAATGGGGAGGTCGAGTTGTATGCTAATAAAAGGGGGGCCCTGGGGGAGGTCGATGCATGCTGATAAAAGGGGTGGAAAGGGGGGCCCTGGAGGAGGTCTGGTCTACGCATGCTGCCAGTGGCGGCTGGTGCCATGCCATGAAACCGCAGCCACCGTGCCATCAAAACGCAGCCACTGTGCCATGCCATCAAAACTCAGCAACCGTGCCATCAAAACGCAACCACTGTGCCATCCCATAAAACGCAGCCACCATGCTATCAAAACGCAGCCACCATGCCATAAAAATTCAGCCACTGTGCCATCCCATCAAACGCAGTCACTGTGCCATCAAACGCAACCACTGTGCCATGCCATCAAAACGCAGCTACCATGCCATCACAACGCAGCCACTGTGCCATGCCATCAAAACTCAGCAACCGTGCCATCAAAATGCAACCACTGTGCCATTCCATAAAACGCAGCCACCATGCCATAAAAATTCAGCCACTGTGCCATCCCATCAAACGCAGTCACTGTGCCATCAAACGCAACCACTGTGCCATGCCATCAAAACGCAGCCACCATGCCATCACAACCAGCAACCATGCCATCAAAATGCAGCCACTGTGCCATGCCATCAAAACGCAGCCCACCATGCCATCAAAACGCAGCCACTGTGCCATGCCATCAAAACGCAGCCACCGTGCCATCAAAACACAGCCACCGTGCCATCAAAACGCAGCCACTGTGCCATGCCATCAAAACGCAGCCACCGTGCCATCAAAACACAGCCACCGCGCCATCAAAACACAGCCACTGTGCCATGCCATCAATTTTCAACACTATGCCATCAAATGCAGCCACTGTGCCCCCAATTGTCGACACCGTGCCCAGTACCCCCCCTGGCACTTACCTTTCTGGCTTCTATGTCCCTCGATGTCCCTCGTCCTGCCCTCGATGACGCTTCAGCCAATCAGGTTACCTGATTGGCTGAGACGCCTGTCAGTCTTATCCTCAGAACGCACGGTCGGTACCTCCCGAGGATAAGCTACAAAAAAATTGACGTGCGTCGCTAAAGTGTTCGGGTTTGGCTTGACGAAAAGGTGGCAACCCTAATGCCCAGGCATGCTGGAAAGTTGTAGTTCTGCAACATTAAAGGGCAAATATGTATTCGAACGTCCTTGGGCCTTAAGGACCCTGAAGTTCAGGACGTTCGCATACGTACTATGTCCACAACATGTTAAATTAATTATGCTAAATAGCAAGGAAAGTGCTTAAATACACATTTACCAACCAGGGTTGTCTGCAGCTGTGCAGGCATGCTGGTAGTTGTAGTTTTGCAACAGCAGGAAGACACAATGTTGGGAAATACTAATATCTGAACTTATATACTAACTTTTAAACTAGTCTAAAATGCAGTTAACCTCCCTGGCTGGTATTCCTGAGCGTGACTCGGGGTTAACATTCAGTGCCAGAAGCGGTAACCCCGAGTCACGCTCGGGGTGCATTTTTTTTCCCCAAAAATCTGGCGATTCGTGGGGGGTTCCGTGGATCGCGGTCAGACTAGTCCCGCTGGATCGCCGGTCAGATGAAGTCGGGGGAAATTGCAGTGAAGGTCGCCGCAGTCTAACGAGGAGCAGGGCTTGCACGAGTAGCGCAGCGGTGTGGTGTGGTGACATCCCGGCGATCCAGCGGGGTTTCCCGCTGTGATCGCGGTGAGAGCCCGGCAGAATGTATTGCAGAGTGAGCGCAGCGGTGTTCTTATCTAATCCGGTGAGAGCCCCGCTGATGTCTTCTTGATGTCTCCTCTCTCTTCCGTCTCTGTGAACCGCAGCGCCTCACAGTGGCGGAAGTGGGCGGGAGATTCAAAAAAGTTACAATGTTACAATGTAAAAAAGTATAACACACACATAAAGTTACATGATACAGTGTAATCTGACAGGATTTCACTGTATCACCTCAGATTATTCTACACTGCCGGCTGCCCTTTTTGCTGTTTTATCTAACCAAAAAAAATAAAATGGCATCAAGCGTCACTTTTGCACCTCCAAAGCGGCTTTGGATCAGATAAGTGACAGCGACAGCGACAGCCTCGCAGAATTGAGCGACAGCGATAGCGATTCGTGGCAAGATTCGTCATACGACTCCGACTGGACCAGAGAAGTAGCGACAGCGACGAATCTCCACTTGAGCTCGTGAGGTGCGCACTTGGTGCCCTATTGATTGCGGTATGGATGCTAGTACCACCGCCAAGATTCCCGTTTACAGGATCGCCTGGGATGAAGGTAGAAGTTGATCACAATGATCCTCTTGGCGTACCTAAAATTATTTCTGACAGATGACGTCATTTGAAAGATTGTCACGGAGACAAAACCGCTACAAAGAGCAGCAATCCACTACTCTGACAGCAAGTTTTCCAGATCCAGAAATGGGAACCTGTGAGTAAGGAGGACATATGGAAATTTCTGGGGCTAATACTTCTCCAAGGGGTGGTGGGTAAACCCCTGCAGAGATGGTACTGGACTAAAAATAAATTGCTGGCAACCCCATTTTACTGGGCACCATCATGTCCGGGAGTACCGATTTTCCCTCAATGAAGAATCTACACTTCACCAACAATGAGGACTTGACGAAGCCACACATCCAGCGCCCAACTGAAGAAAATCTGGGAAGTATTCCAAATGATTATAACAAATTTCCAGCAGGCCTATGTCCCCAGACGTGACATCAGCATTGATGAAGTCTGATGGCTTACAAAGGACGCCTCAAGCTGGATTCAATACATCGCATCAAGAGAGCGCGGTTTGGATAAATCCTATATGCTCTGCGAGTCTACAACTGGCTATATATGGAATTCCATCATATACACCGGCAAAGGAACACAATTCAACCCCAGGTACAGCGACTATGGGATGGCAACGTCATCAGTCCTTTCATTGCTTGAACCATTGCTCAATCAGGGGTATTGTGTAACAACCGACAACTTTTACACGTCGCCTGAGCTGTACGAGTTTCTACTAAAAAACAAGACTGACGCATATGGGAACCGCTAGAGCCAACCGACGTGACCTGCCATGTATGTTTTCCAAGAAAAACTGAAAACAGGAGAAATGGTGGCCTGGCAGAAAGGAAAGATGATGGCAATGCGTTGGGTGCGTGACAAAAAAGACGTGTGTGCCTAATGGAGTACCAGTACATACCACCTCCACTGCCATGGTCCACACAAGAGGTGGGAAAGATGTCAAAAAGCCACAACTTGTGATCGATTACAACAACACATGGGAGGAGTCGATAGAGCGATCAGGCGATGACCTTCTATCAGCTATGCGGAAGCAACAAAAAAAATACTATAAAAAAATATTCAGCATCTCCTGGAACAATGTATGTGGATGCCTATATACTGCACAAGGGAAGGAGTGACAAGCTCTTGTTCACTCCGACTTCATCTGGAAGGTGGTGGGAGCAAATTATTTTTGAACTACCAAACGCCATCAGTGGCCGTGAACAGATCTGGACGTCGCGCTGTTGACATTGTAAACCCAGAGAGGCTGACTGGTCGTCACTTTACGGATTACATCCCGCCAAGCGCAAAAAAAGGCAGCACCTACAAGAATGTGTGTAGTTTGCTGCTCAAAGCGAGATGGGAATGGAAAAAAAGTCCGAAAGGAAACAGGGTTCTATTGCTCTGATTGTGACGTTGGTCTATGTGCAGTCCCATGTTTCAAAATTTACCACACCCAGGATGTTTACTGAATTTTCTTCTGTTTGACAAAATTGCATTATTTATTACTGAATTTTCTTCTGTTTGACAAATTGCATTATTTATTACATTACTGAATAAAATGTATTATTTATTAGATTATAACTCATGATTTTATTTTTTCGAACGTTATTACATCTGAGAGGTCTACTAGAGTCTTCTTTGGTCAGGTTTTAAGTAAGTATTTACTAAGAATTGCAGGCCTACAATAAATAACACCAAATTTCCATACAAAAAAATGGTACCGCTTTTGGAACAAAATTCCAGACAGAATCATACGCTAGGGAGTGTTTAAAGCTATGGAACTAACAGTGGTGAAAATACTTACACTAATCAGCATATTTTCCTCACTGGAGTGTAAATTGCTTCCCACCATATTTCACTCCAAGGATTAGGCAAGTAGGCAGCACAAAATTGCGGAAAACGAGCTGTCAGGTAACTGGACGGATCCAGGAAATGGTCGCGTGTTGGTCGCGTGTTGTTCTCGCGTTTGCGCGGCTAGCGAACGAGAATCGCAATAACCGCAATAACAATCGCACCCACAATCGCAACATGAAATCGCAACCCCAATCGCAATCGCATTAGCGAAAAATCGCAATATTGTTTATTCGCTAAAATATCACGAATATTCGATTTTAGCGAATATTTCTCGAATATTCTACTATATATTCGTGATATATCGCGAAATCGAATATG
>CM056049.1:433176633-433426950 GCA_029574335.1 Rana kukunoris
AGGGTATTCCATCCATTTCTTTGTTACTGCGCAGAGTGTCCCTTACATGATGAGGATGTGGTCATACACTTCTTATTGATGGACTAATTTATTTTTGCCACTTTTGATGTTTTTGTCTTGCATATTGACTCTTGTACATTTACCATTGTGGTTGTTCAAACCAGAGTGTTTTATAGTGCTACTTATTTATCCACAGCGTAAATATGCGCCCACGCTACGCCGGCTTAGAAAAGTTATGTCGATCGGAAGAAGCCTAGTTTCAGGCGTATCTGGTTCTGTGGCTACGGCGCATAGATACGACGGCGCATATTTACACTTACGCCGCGCATCTTGATATACGCCGGCGTAAGTTCTTTGAGAATCTGGCCCTATAACTTTTGTGTAAACCAGTCAATATATGCTTATTGGGATTTTTTTTACCAAAAATATGTAGCATTAACACTAGATACCATAAATACAGCCCTATTACAGTCAGCCGACTTAATAGCGCCAAAACGCAAAACCTGCATCCGGACAAATAACTCCAGCTGGTTCAACAACCAACTGGCGTTACTGAAGCAAGAGCGCAGAAGGGCGGAATCCGCCTGGAAAAGAAGCTCTTCAGATGAGAACCTCAGCGTCTACAAAGCAACAACAAGAAAATACCACAAAGAAATCTTCAAAGCCAAGAAAAACTAGTTTTCTGAGGCTATCAATAGCGCCCTTAATCGCCCTTAATCGCCCACGCGAACTCCTCAAGCTGGTCACTCAGACCATGAATCCAGGATGTCTTGAAGCCCCCAATTCAGACTCACAAGAATTTTGCAATGAATTGTCGGATTACTTCATTAATAAAATCGAGGGGATCTGACAAAGCATTCGGCAGAATAATTCCCCCCTCAACCCTCCCCGTAATTATTTACACAATACCTGCAGTAATTCACCACAACTAGGTAAGTTCACGCTGGAACCTAACTCTATCCATGACACTAAAAATATCATCGGTACTCTGCGTAATAGCACCGCGCCGAATGATATCATCCCCACTAAACTGCTGAAGGAATGCACCGACATCCTGGCACCTCCTATCACACAGCTTATCAACCAATCTTTCAGGGAAGGCATAGTGTCCTCCCAGTTGAAGGAGGGTATAATTCGCCCCATCTTGAAGAAACCCAACCTGGACCCCAAGGACCCACTCCACCGTCGTCCAATAACAGGCCTAAATGTACTCTCAAAGGTAATGGAAAAAGTAGTGGTACAACAGCTGCAACAGCATCTAGATACCCACAACCTACTTGATCCATTTCAATCGGGATTCCGGCCCGGACACGGGACGGAAACCGCATTGCTCAAAATATGGCACGATGCTCTCGAGGCCGCAGACGAAGGAGAATCTTGTCTTCTGGTTCTGTTGGACCTAAGCGCAGCCTTCGACACAGTAGACCAGTGTTTTTCAACTCCAGTCCTCAAGGCACACCAACAGGTCATGTTTTCAGGCTTTCCATTATTTTGCACATGTGATTTGATTAGTTTCACTGCCTTAGTGAGTCAGTCAGTGAGGCAGGGGATTAGCTACAGGAGCTCCACACGGCGCACGTCTCCTAGAGTAGGAGCGTGTGTGCTACAGCTCCAGGCAGGCTTAGGAGGCAGACAGGCAGAGTCCCTCCCAGCCCTGCAAGCTCAGTCCTCTCTCCAGTTCCAGACCTGGAAATCCTGTGCCCCTGATCTCTCTCTCCTCCAGCACAGCTCCCTGTCTCTCTGCAGGTAAGAGCCCTCTACCAGAGCTGCTGACGGCCGTCCTTTTCAGGATAAAGCCGCAGCAGCAATACAGATCTCCTTTTCTCCTTTTTTTATGTCCCCCTGCACTCCCACACCTTCATCATCCTCAAGGACCCCCCTCTCTATCCTCTCTACCCTCCGCCCGAAAATTTGCGCCGTTCTGGGGCTCTTTTTGAGAGCACCGCGCCAGGCCGCTCTGAATCGCGGGGCCGCGGTCTAGGAAAGACCGCGGCTTCACTTGCGGCCTGACGGCGCGCCGCTCCCCACGCCTCTGTGGTCCTCACCCAGCCTCCAGGAATCCCCCCTTACCCCAGAAAGACAGAAAGACAGTTACCCTGCCCTGTCTTACACCCTCTCAGTTAAAGAAGCACCCTGTCAGCCCTCATCCCACCGCCTGTGCAGACAGCCATCCCACCAGACCAGCAACAGGGTCACCCTCTTAGCCCCAGCCCCCCTCCCCCCCCCCTGTCCTCCAACATACAGAAGCTTGATCCAGGGGTCACCCGATCGCCTCTTACAGGGGTCAGGAAGGAATTTTTTCCCTACCGGAGCATATTGGCCAAGCGCCGCCAGGGTTTTTTGCCTTCCTCTGGACCAAGTCGGGAGAGAGGAGTTTAGCCAATACCTCTCCCCACTGCCCTAAAATCCACCCCCCCCCTGGTGTATTGGCGATCATGGCATGTAGGCAATATTCTGCCAAAACCATTTGGAGTTTGAGGCAATGCGCCGCAATACTGCCAGCCATCACCAAAAAAGCCCTAAGAACTGAGCGACTATTGAGAATCGATCATAGATCGACGGTCAGACATTTCAGTCATTTACCCCAGCTCAAGCACATATCATGTGCTCTGATCAATACAAGATCGGCAGTAAAACACCGACTAGAAATCCGCGACTTCATTCAACAAAAGGATCTAGATTGTCTTTTTATTACAGAGAGCTGGCTCACAGCCGACTAACACCATTCTAGGAGAACTGGTGCCAGAAAACTATCGTATTATTACAGAAAACAGAATAGGGCAAAGAGGAGGCGGCCTGGCGGTGATCTATAAGACTCATCTTACGATCACCAAACCAGTCCGCCAAAACCCTCTTCCATTCATGGAAACCCTTACTCTGCAACTTCAAGCAAATTTAAAGGAGACCGTCCACATTCTGCTCTGCTATAGGCCGCCCGGCCCAAAATCGCAGCTGCTATCATCTTGGACGGATTTCTTCTCCACTTATACCCTCAACAGCAAACAACTTTTGCTGCTCGGGGATTTCAATCTCTGGGCAAACTCCTCACAAGACCCCATTGCAGACGCCTGTATTGACCACCTGGAAGGATTAGGATTGCAGCAACTAGTGTGTGGGCCCACACATGCTTCAGGTCACACACTTGATCTTATTTTCAGACAAGCTCTGGAAATAAAAATTTGGGAAAATGAAAAATTGCCATGGACAGACAACCATGCAATTATATTCAGTATTACCACCATCCCCCCTGCAACAAAAACATCAAATCCAGTGACAACACACTGGACTAGATGTCAGAAGAAGCTCCACTCGGAACTCTTCAAAACGACTTTAACCTCCCTGGCGTTATGATTCTGTCTGGAATTTTGTACCAAAAGCGTTGCAATTGTTTTGCAAGGAAATGTGGTGTTATGTATTATAGGCCTGCAATTCTTAGTAAGTACTTACTTAAATCTATCTAAACAAAGAGTCTAATAGGCATCCCAGGTATGATTTTTTTTTTTTTTTTTTATTAAAAATTATAATATAATAAATAATTATAAAAAATTATAACAAATAATAATATAATTATGGTAAAAATTATTCAATAATGTAATCAAATCAAAATTACTGAAATTTGCTCAGTTTCAGAATTTTTGCTGTCATAATTTTTTTTTTTTATGACGAATTTCCCCACAGATCGCTATCGCTAAATTCTGCAAGTGATTATAATTTATTATCGCTGTTTTTTAGCTGCTCTAAAACAATTTTTGCCATAAAGGGACACTTTTGGTTGCTATGGGCAATCTACAGTTTGCAGGGAGAAAGAAAAGTTTTTATTATATAAAATGACATGCAGGGCACTGGGCAGACCACTAGGGACATGGGGGGTGTGTATTTTTTACATACAGTACTGTAATCTATAAGATTACAGTGTACTGTATGTAAAGTGTTTGTTTACATTTTTGAATTTGGCGCCGTTCTCCGTCCCCGTGCGACGTAACGTCGCAGGGAACGGAGCTCGGCGGCACACGGGGACGCTGTGTGAATCGAGCGAGCACCCGCTCGCTCACACAGCGGGGATGCATCGCTGGATCCAGGGAGAAGGTAAGTAAACAGTCTCTGGATTCTGCGAGGCGAGCCCGTGTCTGACACGGGATCAACAATAGTAGCAGCAAATTTTTACCCCGTGTCAGACACGGGAAAAACGCCAAGGAGGTTAAGGAAAAAAATAGAAACAACTCAGCCGCATCAAACGGCCGTTGAAACATTGGAAGCCATAAACTCGGCCATGCTACAGTCAGCCGACTTGGTAGCGCCAAAACGAAGAACCCGTATTCGGAAAAACAACCGCAGCTGGTTTAATAACCAGCTGTCGTTACTGAAGCAAGAACGCAGAAGGGCAGAATCTGCCTGGAAAAGATGTTCTTCAGAGCTAAACCTATCCATCTACAAGGCGACTACAAGAAAATACCACAAAGGAATTTTCCAAGCCAAGAAAAATTATTTTTCGGAGGCTATCAACGGTGCCCTAAACCGCCCCCGCAAACTCTTCAAGATGGTCACCCAGACCATGAAGCCAGGATGCATTGAAGCCCCCAGTTCAGACACACAAGAATTTTGCAATGAACTATCGGATTGCTTCATTAATAAAATCAAGGCAATCCGCGAAAGCATTCAGCAAAACAATTCTCCCCCCAGCCCCCCCCGCAGCCTCTCACACAGCACCCATAGTAATTCTCCGATATCAGGTAAGTTCACCCTGGAACCCATCTCCATCGAGACCACTAAGAATGTCATTTGTACTCTGCGCAATGGCACAGCGCCAAATGACATTATCCCCACAAAACTGCTGAAGGAATGCGCCTACATCCTGGCTCCTCCCATCACGCAGCTTATCAACCAGTCTTTCTTGGAGGGCATAGTGCCCTCACAGTTGAAAGAAGGTATAATCCAACCCATCCTGAAGAAACCCTCCCTGGACCCCAAGGACCCACTCCACCGCCGTCCCATAACAAGCCTCAACGTACTCTCTAAGATAATGGAAAAAGTAGTGGTACAACAGCTGCAACTGCATCTAGATACCTACAAGCTACTTGACCCATTGCAATCAGGCTTCCGTCCCGGACATGGGACGGAAACAGCATTGCTGAAAGTATGGGACGATGTTCTCAAGGCCGCAGACGAAGGAGAATCTTGTCTCCTGGTTCTGTTGGACCTAAGTGCAGCTTTCGACACTGTAGACCACAATCTGTTACTGACTCGGCTTGCTGAAGTAGCCAGAGTCGCAGAAAGCGATTTATCTTGGTTCTCCTCCTTTTTGGAAAACCGATCGCAAACAGTGAAGTTAGGACCTTTTACGTCTGAAAAACGCACAGTAACATGCGGAGTCCCTCAAGGATCGCCTCTGTCACCAGTGCTGTTTAACATTTATCTTCGTCCTCTTTTTGAGATTATCAGCAGCCAAAAACTGCTCTACCACTCATATGCAGATGATACGCAACTGTATTTCCGTATCTGCAACAGACAGGATCACCACCTCAATCTAGAGACGTGTCTCTCTTTGATAGAGGACTGGATGACAAAGAGTTATCTTAAACTCAATGGAGCAAAAACAGAACTTCTTCTGTTTCACGCCAAGCGCAGGAATCAACTTTCAACATCGTGGACCCCCCCGCCTATTTTGGGCAAAATCATCACCCCTAGCGCCAAAGTCAAAAGCCTAGGGGTCATTTTTGACTCCTTTATGACAATGGACGCTCAAATAGGGTCAGTAGTCAGCGGATCTCACCATCTACTGCGCCTACTACGCAGACTCACTCCGTTCATCCCCAAAGAAGATTTAGCGGTCGTGGTGGGAGCTATTGTAAACTCCAGGCTGGATTATGCAAATGCCCTTTACCTCGGCCTCCCCAAGTACCAAATCGCTCGTCTGCAAGTCGTTCAGAATACGGCCGCCAGACTTGTGACTGGGAAAAAACCCTGGGAATCCATCTCACCTTCACTGAGAGCCCTTCATTGGCTGCCAGTTAAAGACAGAATTGCTTTTAAAGCTCTCTGTCTTACGCATAGATGTGTCCATGGGAATGCCCCCCTTTATTTATGCGAAATAATAAAAGCGCATAATCCCAATCGCGTTTTGCGATCCACGAATCAGAACCTGCTCCAGGTTCCGAAAGCCAACTTCAAGTCCAAAGGAGAAAGAAGATTCGCGATCCAAGGTCCCAGACTATGGAACGCTTTACCAACCAACATCCGGTTGGAGGAGAACCACCTAGCATTTAGGAAAAAGGTCAAGACTTTTCTCTTTTGATATCAAAGGAGACAGGAATAACAAGCGCCCAGAGGCGATTCAGTTCGCATGTGCCGCGCTATACAAGTTTTCATTCATTCATTCATTAGTAATCACCACAGCCATTTCATCTGAGGGAAATCCTGAAAACTTGACCTATTGGTGTGCCTTGAGGACTGGAGTTGAAAAACACTGCAGTAGACCACAAGCTTTTATTGACTCGGCTAGCTAAAGTAGCCAGAGTCGCAGAAGGCGATTTATCATGGTTCTCCTCTTTTTTGGAAAACCGATCGCAAATAGTGAAGTTAGGACCTTTCACTTCTGAGAAACGCACATTATCGTGCGGAGTTTCTCAAGGATCCCCCCTGTCGCCGGTGTTATTCAACATCTATCTTCGCCCTCTTTTTGAGATTATCAGCAGCCAAAAACTGCTTTACCACTCATATGCAGATGACACGCAACTGTATTTCCGCATTTGCAATAAAAAGGATCATCACCTCAATCTAAAGACATGTCTCTCTTTGATAGAGGACTGGATGACAAAGAGTTATCTTAAACTCAACGGAGCGAAAACAGAACTTCTCCTGTTTCACGCCAAGCGTATGAATCAACCTGCAACAACCTGGACCCCCCGCCCATTCTGGGCAAAATCATCACCCCTAGCGCCAAAGTCAAAAGTCTTGGGGTCATCTTTGACTCCTACATGACAATGGACGCACAAATAGGGTCAGTAGTCAGCGGATCTCACCATCTGCTGCGCCTACTACGCAGACTTACTCCTTTTATTCCCAAGGAAGACATAGCGGTCGTGATGGGAGTAATTGTAAACTCAATCGTATCAGGCTCATTTGCATAGTCAAATGAGAAAACAACGTAAACGCCACCTAGCGGCCAGAGAAGAATTACATCTAAGATCCGACAGTGTAAGTGTCTTACACCTGTCGGATCTACGCCGTATCTATGCGTAAGTGATTCTAGGAATCACACGCATAGATACCCGGGCCAAAAAACAGAGATACGACGGTGTATCTTGTGATACACCGTCGGATCTCTTTTGAGAATCTGGCCCTTAAAGTGGTTGTTAAGCCACTCTGTTCACTTTACACAAACATCCCTGTTTGCTAATGACAAGTGTCCCAGTGTCTGTTCTTTATCAATAAAACGCTGCTATATACCTATATACGCAGAAGGCACCGGAGAGCAGGAGAAGAACCGGGGAGCGAGGAGAGCAGAAGAAGAGAGCGGAGAAGACAGAAGAAGACCCCTGGAGCTGACTTATAAAATATTTTAAAAAGCTGTGTAGTTTGTTTATTTTTTTTTGACACTTTATCTCCTGGTGAATAGGTAGGGGTACGATGTACCCCATACTCATTCATCTAGGGTGGGGGGGCCGGTATTTGGGGGCCCCCTTGTTAAAGGGTGCTCCCAGGTTCCGATAAGCCCCCGCCCGCAAACACCGACAACCAACGGCCAGGGTTGTCGGGAAGAGGCCCTGTCCTCATCAACATGGGGGCAGGGTGCTTTGGGATGGGGGGGGCGTCAGCGTGCCCCCCTGCCCCAGAGCACCTACTTCCCCATGTTGAGGGCATGCGCCTGGCACGGTTAAGGAGGGGGGGCGCTCGCTCGTCCCAACCCCCTTTCCTGACCGGCCGGGCTGCTGTTCAGATACGGGTCTGGTATGGATTTTGGGGGGACCCCCCATGCCGTCTTTTCGGCGTAGGGGGTTCGCCTTTAAATCCGCACCAAACCCATGAGCCTGGTATGCTCTTGGGGCGGAACCCATGCCGTTTTTTTGTTAAAATTTGGCGTGGAGTTCCCCCTCAAGATCAGCAGAGTACAAGTTCCATGCCAAAGTCGGAGCGTGCAAGACTGCAATCCGACTTTGATCCTACTTCAATGATATTCAATGGAGTGAAGTAAGATCAAAGTCGGACCAAAGTAGTACAGGGAGCGTTTGCAAAGTCGCTCCGACATGTGTCGGACCAGTTAAGACGGCTCCTATAGGGAAACATTCATTTTCACACGTCATGCGACACAAGCTCCCAATGTTGGAGCGTTTGTCGGACTAGTGTGAACCCGGCCTCAAAGGAACAGGATCAAGATTATTTTTTTATTTTTTTAGGGTAACAGACACTTTAAAGCGGTAATAAAGTCAACTTTGTAATTTTTACCTACAGGTAAGCCTATAATAAGCTTTACCTCTAGGTAAAATTTATATATGCTAAACATGCACCGCTTAGGAGATATTTACCCTGGATGCAGCCAGTGACGTAAGTGGTACATACACTCTAAAAGTCTGGCATACAGAACCGAACCTTCAGAGCTTTGTGCCGGAGCAAAGGGATTCCTCACGCATGCATGGGAGTGATGTCATCCCAGCTCCATCCACTCATAAAACCGGAGGCCGTAAATCCGGATGAAAGACAGGGTGAAGATGGAACAGTGACAGCGTGCCACTGGAGGGATTTATTCTAAGGTAAGTATTTGATAATGTTCTAGTATGCAGTGCATACTAGCACATTATACAATTGTCTTACAGGTGTTTTTTGTTTTTTAATTGCCCTGGATTTCTACCGCTTTAAGGTTTTTCACTTTAAGGCATCCTTTGCATTAAGGTAAAAAACCTTGTGTGCTGCAACCCCCCCCCCCCCTTAGCCTACTTTCACACTGGGGCGGGGGTGCATTAGTGGCTTTTTTGACCGCTAGCGGGCGCTTTTAACCCCCGCTAGGGGCTGAAGAAAGGGTTAAAAGTGCCGTTTTGCAGCACTAATGATGCGCTTTGCGGGCACTTGGGCAGCTCTGCCCATTCATTTCAATGGGCAGAACATTTTGGAAGCGGTGTATGCTGCCCCCTAGTGTTAACCCCTTCCCTGCCAATGACATTTATACATTAATCAGTGGCTATTTTTAGCTCTGATCGCTGTATAAATGTCAATGGTCCCAAAAAGGAGTCAAAATTGTCTGATCTGTCCGCCGCAATGTCACAGTCCTGATAAAGATCGCAGATTGCTTCCATTACTAGTAAAAAAAAATATTAATAAAAATTACATAAATCTATCCCCTATTTTGTAGACGCTATGGCCCGGATTCACATACATCGGCGCATATATATGCCGCCGTAGCATATCTGTTTTACGCTACGCCGACGCAGCGTGGAGAGGGCAGCATGGAATTCACAAAGCAAATGCTCCCAACTCTGCGCCGGCGTAGCGTATATTTGCAGCGTAAGTGGAAGTGGAAGCGTGACCCCATGCAAATGATGTGCCGAGTGCTAAGCAAGTACTTAAAATGAACGGCGCATGCGCTGTCCTGTGGACGTATCCCAGTGCGCATGCTCACAATCACGTCGAAACAACTGCCTAAGATAGGTCGAATCACTGCCTACGTCGTGAACGTAACCTACGCCCAGCCCTATTCACGTACAACGTAAACTACGTAAAATTTGATGGCATTCGATCCCTGGCCCATACCTTTGCATGAGTTGCTTCTCCTATATGGGGAATAACTTTACACTGGACGTACGACTTATGCAAACTGCGTATATTATGCGCCGGGCGCAAGTACGTTTGTGAATCGCCGTATCTCCCTCATTTGCATATTTAAATCGAAAATCAATGGGAGCGCCACATGCGTCCAGCGTAAATATGCGCCCACTATACGCCGGCTTCGGAAAGTTACGTCGGGCGGCTGAAGCCTATTTTTCAACGTATCTTGCTTTGTGGGTCGGCGCATAGATACGACAGCGCAAATTTGTACTTACGTCGGCGTATCTGGAGATACGCCGGCGTAAGTGCTTTGTGAATTCCGGCCTATAACTTTTGAGCAAATCAATCAATATATGCTTTTTGCTAAAAAAAATTACCAAAAACATGTAGAATACATATCGGCCTAAACTGATGAAGAATTGTTTTATTTATTTTTGGGATATTTATTATAGCGCAAACAAATTAAAAACACAGAGGTGATCAAATAGCACCAAAAGAGAGCTCTATTTGTGGAAAAAAGGGACATAACTGTTGTTTGGGTACAATGTCGCACGACTGCCCAATTGTCAGTTAAAGCGGAAGTAAACCCATCGATTTAACAGTTTCAAAAAGCAGTTAAATTTCCGGCATGCCGGGATTGCCAACTGTCACATTGGTTGTGCTCTCAACCAAACTGTCAAACCATCCAATGGCTGGTGTCATAACTGATCACATGTGCAGCACCACGGCAGTTGAAGATTAAACATAGGCCAAGATGGCAGCTTCCTTGGCTAAAAATGATAGAAGGGTTTACTTCCACTTTAACCACTTAAGGACCGCCTCCTGCACATATACGTCGGCAGAATGGCACGGCTAGGCACAAGCACGTACAGGTACGTCCTCTTTAATTGCCCAGCCGTGGGTCGCGTGTGTCAAAATTGTCCGAAGTGTCCACCATAATGTCGCAGTCGGGAAAAAAAATCACTGATCGCTACCATTAGTAGTAAAAAATGATTTTTTTATAAAAATGCAATAAAACTATCCCCTATTTTGTAAACGCTATAAATTTTGCGCAAACCAATCGATAAACGCTTTTTTTTTACCAAAAATAGGTAGAAGAATAGGTATCGGCCTAAACGGAGGAAAAAATAAATACATTTATATTTATTTTTGGGGGATATTTATTATAGCAAAAAGTAAAAAATATTGAATTTTTTTCAAAATTGTCTCTCTATTTTTGTTTATAGTGCAAAAAATAAAAACCGCAGAGGTGATCAAATACCACCAAAAGAAAGCTCTATTTGTGGGAAAAAAAGGACGCCAATTTTGTTTGGTAGCTACGTCACACGACCGCGCAATGGTCAGTTAAAGCGACGGAGCAGTGCCATATCGCAAAAAATTGCCTAGTCAGTAAGGGGGGCAAATCCTTCTGGGGCTGAAGTGGTTAAGGGACAGTAACGGTACAACATGCATTAATGAATGCTTGCATTGTGCTTTTTTTTTATTATTATGTAGTGTAGCCAGGTGCTTGGCTATAGTTAAAAAGTGATTTAGGACACTGTGCTGTCTGTATCTCCACTGGGCTTCAGGCTGAATGGGTTACCACTACCTTACCTCCACCCACCAGGGGTAGCTGACAAGCAGCAGGAGTTCAAGAGACTTTAAATGTTAGCAAAAGTGAATCATGGGAGATGTAATTTTAAGAAGGGCACGACTCCGCTTTAACTGACAATTGGGCGGTCGTGCGACGTCATGCTATGTCAATTAATTGGCTGGGGAACTACAATTCCAAGAGAGAGGCTGTTGTGAGCAGAAGAAAGGGCTGTATTTTCCTGGGCGGAAGACATTATCTCTCTGTGCCATGAGACTGAAATGTGTGCCATGTGCACATCACCCTGTCACAAGCCTGAGACTGTGCTCATGTGTAGCACTGTAAAGACAGGGACCCAACACTAGCTGGCTGAAGAACTAGGGCTACGGACTGTCTCCACAGATAGCTGCTCTACAAGAACTTTTCTTGCTGTCCATAGTAAGACATAGCTCTGTAGGGAGTCTTGAATCAGAAAAGTTATTGCAGCATTGCTCACCATTGCCGTTACTGTTTATCTATACCATTTCTTAATGCTGATTTGTAGATTACCAGGTGCAGATCAATCCAAATCCAAATATATATGAGTTGAGAAGCGGGGTGAGGGGCCGAAAATTACTTCTCACCAGACGGGGCCTCTAGTAATTTCATAACATGTCACATTACAGATTAAAGTTGAGAAGCAGGGGGAGGGGGTGTTCTGCTGTCAGAATCTTACATCTTACATTTAAGTAAGAAGTGGGGGGTGCTGACTTCTTACCTCTTCTCCCATGCAGCCAGCGAGTTGAGAAGCGGGGTGAGGGGCCGAAAATGACTTCTCACCAGACGGGGCCTCTAGTAATTTGGGGGGCCCTCCGCAGCTTTGCGGGGCCCTGAGTGGCTTGCATAGTGAGCCTATAGGGCGGATCGGCCCTGCTCTACTTGTCCATTCATGTATATACTGCCTACTACTACTACTCTACTACTCTCGTAAAAATATATTGCATCCCTTCATCACTAACCAGTTGGGGGTGTTTGCTTCCTTGGTTTGAACCATTCACATGCAGGATATTTATATTTGTTCTCTTAAAAGTAGTGCAATATACTCTTTGTGTAACCTGGTGTGTCAAAGGGGCTGAGGTCATTCAGTCGAGGTAGAACAGAGGTCCCAATCTACCAAGTGGCTCCTGCAAGAGTAGCATTACACCATTAAAGATGGTCATGTTACCATATTGCAAT
Source organism: Rana kukunoris (assembly GCA_029574335.1). Taxonomy (NCBI): domain Eukaryota; kingdom Metazoa; phylum Chordata; class Amphibia; order Anura; family Ranidae; genus Rana; species Rana kukunoris. The sequence goes on from CM056049.1 coordinate 433,189,175, forward strand.
GAATTTCATAGACAGTTATAGAAGGTACAAATACAAATGAGCACATTCCACAGGTTGTTCATAGCCACATGCAGTATACCATAAAGTCGCAACACTGGGTGTCTTGCAATTGTTTCTGAGTTCACAGGGCTAGAAAGTCCAGCAGGTACAAAAGCTTAACATAAAATCTGATTACAGCAATTTACTATGCTCCCATTAGGCTTAGCCTCCATACCTGTGAGGGATAAGGGAGCATCTTCACGCAGGGCTGTAGTCATAGGGAGGGGGTGAGCACATTCTGCTTTTCACCATGCAAAACGGCTCAGATGCTCGTGGAAAGCAAGAAGAGGAGAGACAGGAAATGGTATTTTCAAACCTGGATTACTGTATTTTGGAGGTCAAAAGGAAAAATGAGGTAAGTGATATTTAAATGCTCTAGCTTACAACAATCAATTGATCTAATAAAAAACAAACCTTTATGCCGCGTACACACGGTCGTTTTTTGCGATGAAAAAAAAACGACGTTTTTTAAAACGTCATTTAAATCGATCGTGTGTGGGCAAAACGTCGTTTTTTGTCTTCAAAAAAACGACCAAAAAAAAATTCCAACATGCTTGAATTTTTTGTGTCGTTTTTCAAAACGTCGTTTTTTGTTTCACAAAAAGTCACCGTGTGTAGCAAAAACGTTGTTCAAAACGACGTTTTTTCAACCCGCGCATGCCCAGAAGCTAGTTATGAAGCGAGCTTCAATGGAAAAGAGTGGTGAACGTAACCTTGCTTTTTGTGAAAAAACGATGGTGTGTATGCAAAATTGTCTTTGAAAAGTGACGTTTCAAAAACGTCGTTTTTTACTTCACAGAAAACGTCGTTTTTTTTTCATCGCAAAAAACGACCGTGTGTACGCGGCATTAGTGTTCCTTTAACTAATTTTTCTACAAGATTACCCTATGACTGAATGCCACGTTCTAAAATGCCACTATGAGCTCCAACAGACCAGACCCATCTATTCACAAGTATTTCAACATATCCAAAAACTTGAACACGGTTTGAAAGCACTGGCCAAATAAACAGGAAAAAACATTCACGCCACAAATGGGGGAAAAAAAATCCTCTCTAAATGTTGAAAAAGTGTAATTACATGAAAATCGTATGTATTGTACACCCCCCCCCCCCCCCCACACCTGTGCTTGCAGTTCCAATTCCAGAAAAAAAAGTAGAACATGCTGTATTTTTCCTGCACTGGACTGTACTGGAATGCTGTATAACGCATTAAAAACAAACTGAAATGCACCAGGACACACACAAACGCTCCAAAAATACACTGGAACACATATGTCCTTAAGGTTAAGAAAAAAGGGGGTGCACTGGACTGCATCAAAAACGCCTCAAAAACGTACTGGAACACATCAAAAATGTGCCAAAAACGCACATGCAGAAAAGCATCTGGAACGCATCTGGACTGCGTTTCTATGGTGTGAACTGGCCCTTATGCCGCGTACACACAGTCATTTTTTGCGATGAAAAATTTTTTTTTTTTTTTAAAACGTCATTTAAATTGATTGTGTGTGGGCAAAACGTCGTTTTTTGTCTTCAAAAAAACGACCAAAAAAATTCCAACATGCTTAAATTTTTTGTGTCGTTTTTCAAAACGTCGTTTTTTGTTTCACAAAAAGTCACCGTGTGTAGCAAAAACGTCGTTTAAAACGACGTTTTTCAACACGCGCATGCCCAGAAGCTAGTTATGAAGCGAGCTTCAATGGAAAAGAGTGGTGAACGTAACCTCGCTTTTTGTGAAAAAAACGATGGTGTGTATGCAACAACGTCTTTGAAAAGTGACGTTTCAAAAACGTAGTTTTTTACTTCACAGAAAACTTCGTTTTTTTTCATCACAAAAAATGATCGTGTGTACACGGCATTAGTCTTTTAATATTTTTTTATCTCAGTTACAAGACTGAAAGGGTGGTAATTATGTTTGCAAACTCTACCACTTAGCACTTTGTTAAAAAACAATGCTAGCAAAGCTTACAGAAATGCATGGTATTTAAAAGAGTATACTAGGTAATTGCTACAGTTTTTTCAGATTTGTAAACAAATGGTAATCAGAAACTTTGCCTTCCCTCCTAATCTACCAACTCATTTAAATGTTTGTCTTAAAAATTTCCATTTAAAGCGGAGGTTCACCCAAAAATCAACTTTCTGTCACTAGATCCAGCATACTGCTGACATCTGCAGTATGCTGGATTTTTTTTTTGTACTTATCGTTTTAGCGCTCTTTATTCTCCAGCTCCGAGCGGGGAATCCTGCGGGGAGTAGGCGTTCCTAATTCAAGCGCAGTTGATTGACGGGCTTGGATAGCGCGTCACGCCTTCTGAAAATTGCCGAGGTGACACTCAGCTGTTTACGGCGCCTGCGCCTGCCGTGTAGAGCTGACTGTGCAGGTGCCGTAAACACCCGAGTGTCACTTTGGGTATTTTTGGAAGGCGTGACACGCTATCCAAGCCCGTCAATCAACTGCGCTTGATTTAGGAACGCCTATACCCGGAAGGATCCGTCGCTCGGTGCCGGAGAATAAAGAGCGCTAAAACGATAAGTACAAAAAAAAAATCCAGCATACTGCAGATGTCAGCAGTATGCTGGATCTAGTGGCAGAAAGTTGATTTTTGGGTGAACCTCTGCTTTAAGGATAACTAAACCCAAAAACAAAAATGTAATATATTACATTTTACCAGTCTTTAGGCATGGTGGCTGCATTAATTTTCTGTTTCAGGTTAAGAACATTTTCAGCAAGTACAGAAAACACCTGTTGATCTTGCCAGTAATGCAAAAAAAGGGCCCTTGTTACCTCATGTAAACCATCACGAAAGCAAAACAATCTTAGTTTGCTAATGTAAACTAGCAACCCTGTCATAGAATGCATTAAGGCAAAAAACCTTCTGCCTTTAGAACTACTTTAAGTATCAGTTCTAAACTAAGTTGAACAATGTCTGTTCAAGCAAAAGGTTAAAGGATAAGTTCATTTTACAAAGAAAAAATAATTAACGTGCAATAATTTTTTGCAGGCAAAAAAAATTTGCATCACGACCAGCAGGTCATGGGTGTGACGCCACAGTCCTGCATACTGTCTTCTCGTACCTCTGTACATAATCTGAAATATATTTAACCACTTAAGACCCGGACCAAAATGCTGCCAAATTACATTGCCCCTTTTTGCGATTCGGCACTGCGTCGCTTGAACTGACAATTGCGCGGTCGTGCGACGTGGCTCCCAAACAAAATTTGCGTCCTTTTCTTCCCACAAATAGAGCTTTCTTTTGGTGGTATTTGATCGCGATTTTTTTTTGCGCTATATACAAAAATAGAGCGACATTTTTGAAAAAAAATCAATGGCCCAGATTCACAGAGCGATTACGCCTGCGTAACAGGAGATGCGCGGCGTAAGTCTAAATGTGCGCGGGATGTACTTTTGCAATGGAAGTGCGTTTGTGTCTGGCTATTTATGCTGTCTGCGTAGTTCAGCAAAGTTGCCCGGGTCTACTTCAAATTTCACTGATTGCGCTGTTCCCGAGTTCTGAGCATGCGCACAGAGGTGCTGACCATGGTCTCCTTCAAGCGCGCATGCGCGAGCCGGCCGGCCCTTCATTTGCATGGCTCATTTCAATGTAACACGCCCACGTCCTTCCCAATTTGTATTACTCCGCCTTACGCCTCTGAAATAACGTTACGCATGCGTAATTTTATGCGTAAAAGCGATGAGAATAGGGTGATTGCGCAGCTACATTGCGCAAGTCTAACGTAAATGCGGTGCGCTACGCCGGTCCAATAATGCGCAGATGTACCTGAATCTGGCCCAATATTTTTTACTTTTTGTTATAAGAAAAATCAAATAAACTAAATTTTAGTCAAACATTTAGGCCAAAATGTATTTAGCCACATGTCTTTAGTAAAAATATTGCATTAAAAAAAAATAGCTGTCATCTCCGGTGGGGGTACAAGGCATCGGAGGGCTGCCGGGGGGATCCAGATCGCCGGATACGCTGCCGCCTTCTACATATGTGCTGATACCCCTGGAGGAGGCAGACGATTGGCAGCTGCTGGACCCTGTCTGTCAGGCCCAACTGGACTCAGTGGAGAAGCTCAGCATTACACCAGTCTCAGGTGTCTCCCATCCCTGCCTGCTAGTCTCTTCCTCTGCACTTCCCAGGCTCTTAAAGGGGCACACAAACCTCCCTGCACTCTATCCTAAAGGCCCCTGGAGTGCCTACTCATGCCCTCAAAGGGCAAGTCTGAGACCAAAAAGGCGCCCACACTGCCTACCCTGTCCCCCAGTGCCATTCTGGACCAACTTAGAGAGCTGGTGGCGGACATGGAGCAGTCAGTGAACCCGGCGGCCCCTCAGGCCCCTACACAATCAAGCGACACCAATGTTATCCTCGCAGCCATTGAACAGAGCAGGACCTCCTTACTGGTCCGCATCGATCACCTTGCGGAGGAATGCAACTTCATCAGAGCGGACTTGGATAAAATCAGGGGCAGACTTTCGGAGACTGAGTCACGGATCTCTACCACAGAGGATCTCACTGCCCGTCATGACGACGCCCTCCTCACATTACAGCGCACCGTTCAATCCCTGGTGGCTAAATCTGATGACGCGGAAAACCGCCTTCGTAGAAATAATGTCAGGGTCCTGGGTCTCCCGGAGGGGGCAGAGGGGGATCACCCAGCTGAGTTCGCAGAGGCCTTCTTTAAGACACTTCTTAACCTGACTGAGGTCCCCCCGACCTACCTGGTAGAAAGGGCCCAGGGGCCCCACCAAGACCCTTCACCGTGCGGTTTCTCAATTATAGGGACCGCGACCGTATCCTCCACGAGGCCCGCAATCATCCTACCCTTCCCTTTGAGCACACGGTGGTACATCTCTATCCTGACTTCTCCGCTGATCTACAAAGACGCCGCAAAACCTTCAATGAGGTCAGACGACGGCTCCGGGAGAGGGACATCAAATACTCCATGCTCTACCCAAGTCGCCTGCGTGTTCTACATTGCAGCTCGGTGAAGTTTTTTGAATCCCCTGAGGAGGCTGATACCTGGCTATTATCCTTGGGGTAATTTCTGTGCTTGCTCAAGCCTACGATCCTGTTTTTTTTTCTCTCTCTCTCTCTCTCACCCCCCTGCCTGGGCAAAAGTTCTATCCTGATCTAACTTGTTCCTAGTTAATCGGAGCGAGCTACAGCATGACCATTCAACGCACACTCTCGAGGACACAGCGCTCTTTTGGATACTTCGGCTCCCCGCCAGATGTGATGGGATACACGTCCCCTCACCCTCGCCTGCTGTTGCGGACCAGGAACTAACAGGGATCTTCCCTGGAACTTTGAGCCTCACGTAGGCAATGTTTGCAGTTTTGGGTATAGTCCGGCTCCCGGTCCACCCCCAGTGTTTTAGGGTGGGTCGGGTTCCGGTAGGATAAGCATACAGTGCTTGGGAAGTTGTATTGTTCTCTATGTTAAGTGTGGTTGGCTCTGGCTCTAAAAACGCTCATCAGTTGGGACTCCATTGGGATTCTTTCACTCTGCAGTTGGTGATTCTCCCCTGGGATCATGGCGTCACGTAATCAGGAAACGCTGTCGGTGATATCCTGGAATGTCAGAGGCCTCAACTCCAAGTTTAAAAGGGCACTGATGTTCCAGTATGTCAAGGCGCACAACCCTCAAATACTGATCCTACAAGAGACCCACTTGGTGGGTGGCAAACTGATGGCGTTGAAGAGGCCCTGGGTTCAGAGAACTTTTCATGCCACGTATTCCACATATGCCAGGGGGGTCTCAATTCTGATAAAAAAAATCCCACCCGTGCGCACTGGAGGCAGTCCATACTGACCCTCATGGCAGATTTGTAATTGTTGTATTGACAGCCTGGCAGCAAAGGTATATTGTTGTAGGAGTTTATATCCCACCACCTTTTAAACTGGAAGTGCTGCACACTATCTTGGAGAGGATTTCCCCATACTGTCCAGCTAAACTGTTAATCCTAGGAGACTTCAATAACATTCTCTCCCCTGATCTTGACAGGCCCACGCCATCGCGGTCCTCTACTGGGGACCTGCTGGGGTGGACACACTCGGCGGGGGTTACTGAGGTGTGGAGGTGGTTACACCCCCGGACTAAAGCTTATTCATGTTTTTCAACCTCATATAAAACCTCCTCCAGAATTGATTATGCGTTTGCAAATCAACTTATGTTAACTGACATAGTGGAGGCTAAATACCTGCCTAGCGGGCTTTCTGATCACTCCCCCCTCATGGTCACTATACAGACTAGAGAACAATGCAGTGGCTCCATGTGGCGCCTTGGGCCCCATTGGGTCTCCAATGATGACATATCAGGGCAGACTCCACAATTACTGCGTGAATTTTGGGACCACAATGCAGGGTCCTCCTCCCCCACCACGGTGTGGGACGCCTTCAAGGCATTCACTAGAGGACACTATATGTCAGCAATGAAGGCAGTGAAGGTAAACCAGCAAGCCAGCACCGCGCGGTTGGAAGGGGAGATCGAGGAGGCAACGGCCGACTATGGGTCTGACCCCTCGGTCTCCAATTTCGAACGGCTTCAGTCCACTAAAAGGGATCTCCAACTCCACCTCGCTGAGGTCACTCGCTTAGGGTTATTTCACACCAAACAAAGATTCTTTGAGCAAGGGGATAGAAATGGTAGACTGTTAGCAATGATGTCCCAGAATGACACCCCTATGACCCTGGTCCCTGAACTGGTTTCTCCTACAGATGAGTCCATTACTTCCCGGGAGGGTATCCTCAGGGAGTTCCAGGCCTTTTATCAGAAACTATACAGTACCACGCTCCCTCAGGGTGTGGGTCCTGGTGAGATGGCGCTTCTCCTGGACCCCCTGGCTCTGGGGTGGCTATCAGATGAGGAGAGGTCCCAGTTGGTCAGGCCTATCACGGCAGAGGAGGTGCATGCTATCATTCACACACTGGCTGCCGGGAAGGCCCCTGTCAGGGCACCAATTCTGCGGACTTTGATCGCGCGCACATGCGCAGTAGAACGGCGCGGCCGCGCTTCTCTATTCAGCGCATGCGCGGGCACGGTCCGGCGGCACGGCGTGTGCGGGAGCGCGCACGCGGCGCGAACACACGCGATCCCGTCAGAGCCAATCACAGGGCTCACCGCCCTATTTAGACCTGCCTCTGACACATGGCAGGTTGCTGGTTTGTCATCATCTCCTGTATGCGTCTCCTTGCTGTGAACCTGTTTGTCCTGAACCTTCTGGCTTACCTGTTTGAATCCCTGATCTCGGCCTGCCTTGGACTTTGCTGACCTCTCCAATCCTTGACCCCGGCTTGCACCCCTGGACTCTGCTGACTTCTCCAATCCTTTGACCCCGGCTTGCATCCTTGGACTTCCGCTGACCTCTCCGATCCCTTGACCCTGGCTTGCATTACTGGACTTCCGTTGATCTCTCTGATCCTTGGCCCACAGCCAGTACCTTGGACTTGTTTTGCCTGTTTGGTCCCCTGTTCCTGTTTGTGCCACGGACTGTCTCCTCAGCCTGTCTGCAGATCCTGTGTCGTGGATATCATACTCATCCACCAAGCATCTCCAGGGTCTTCCGGTGCCTTCCTTGATCTACGCCTTGTCTCAGTTTCCTGTTTCCGGTACCGGTGCCTCCTGGTGCTGTCACCCCTCTGTCTCCACCACCAGAGGGCGGTCAGCACTGGTTCGCAAGGGTGAGCCGTCCGCAGCATCTCGGCCTCAGTAAGTTCCTTAGACTCTGACAGCCCCGGGCCCTGGCGGTCTACCGGTCGAATTCTACCGGTCTCATGCGGACCTCCTGGCCCCCCTTCTGGCAGACCTGTATACCCACTGTCTGGAGGGGGGAGCGCTCCCACCCTCTATGGCAGATGCGCACATTATACTAATCCTTAAGCCCAATAAAGATCCCAAACAGTGTGTCTCATACAGGCCCATAGCACTTCTCAACACTGATTTCAAAATATTGTCTAAATTAATTACTGTTAGACTCAACCCACTTCTGCCCTCCATTATAGATACGGACCAGACTGGGTTCATGGCCCAAAAATCAACGAATATCAACCTCCGCAGACTATTCACCAACTTGCATGCCATACATGACAATGTGGGCACTAGGACGGTTGCCTCTTTTGACAAAAGGCTTTCAAATAGATCGAGTGGTCATTTCTTTGGGAAACTGCGGGGGATGGGATTTCCGTTGGTTTTTATCTCCTGGCTGCAAACACTGTACAAATCCCCAAAAGCGGCCATCAGACTGGGTGGTGACGTCTCTGCCCCCTTCCCGCTATCCAGGGGCACCAGGCAGGGCTGCCCTCTCTCTGCGGCATTGTTCGCAATTGCTATGGAACTGGTGGCAGAGGCACTGCGGGTCTCGCCACACATCAAAGGACTAAAAATAGCATGGCTGGAGGAGAGGGTAGCTCTGTACGCAGATGACCTCCTACTTTTTCTGAATGACGCAGACTCCTCCCTTAGAGGAGCGTTGAAAGTTTTCACGCATTTCTCTCATCTGACAGGATTGCGGGTAAACTGGACAAAATCCCAATTACTAGCTATTGACCCTGAGGCAAAACACATGGCCCCGCCAGATCTCCAACTGCAATGGGTGGACGAGCTGGTGTACTTGGGGGTGCGGGTCTCGAGGGACGCGTCTAGCTTTATCCCCCTTAACCTAGAGCCGGTGGTCTGAGGAGTCAAGACCAAACTAAAAGCCTGGGAGAACCTTCCTCTATCCTTATTAGGCCGCATTAACTTAATTAAAATGAAAATCTTACCTAAATTTACTTACCTATTCCATAACTCCCCACAATGGATACCTTGCTCATTTTTTACGAAACTGAACAGAGTATTCTCCTCCTTCCTCTGGGGCCCAAACCATCCTAGATTTAAATTGTCCACATTGAAGCGACCGGTGTCGCAAGGGGGGTTGGCGTTTCCGGACTGTTGGAAATACTTTCTGGCAGCCCAGCTGGTCACGGCAGTTTGGTGGCTGGTACCGGATGCGTCCAACCCGGCGGCAGTTCTGGACGCAGCGGTGGTCGGGTCTGTAGAGGCCCTAACACATTTACCCCTTCGGGGTCCCAGGGCTCCATATGATTTGACCGCCTCCATGCACACGACTCTGAAGGCCTGGAGGGCGGGACTGGGATTCGAGCGATTCCCACGGAATGCAGTCTCCCCGCACGCCCCCCTATAGAACAATTCTACTTTGTCCCATCTTTACTCGCTACCGGACCCTAAAATATGGGCCAAATGTGGTATTAAGCTGATATCCGACCTCACCACTGGCACGGCTATGCACACCTTTAATCAGCTAGTGTCCCACAACAATGTGCCTCCCTCGCATCTATTTCGCTATATGCAGCTCTCTCATGCGTTTGAAGGCCAATGACACGCAAATTGTACAATCCGATCTGGAGAGGGTCACTAGATATGAATGCACCAGGAAGCCGACCTCGGTCCTTTATGCGCATCTCCTTAGGGTCTCCTCTCCAGATCTGTCAAAGCTCCGTCAGCGGTGGACACGGGACGTCCCGGGACTGGACTCCGAGGATTGGGAGGACATGTGGGACTTCCCGTTTAAAATCCTGGTCTCCCATAGAGACCGTCTCATACAATATCAAATACTACATTGAGCGTATTTTACCCCGTATAGAATGCATAAAATGAACTCCAGCTAATTACTCAGCTTTCATATTTGTGTTAGGGGTTTTTTTCCTCACATTTTTTCAAATTTTTATGGTAATTATAAGTTTTTTCCACATGGAGAAACCAACACAAGTTTAAACACTGCATAATATATGTACCAGCATTTTAGCTCTAATTTTTGATATATGTTTGCACATTTTTGATAATTTGACACTGTAAAGTATGGTTGTTTTAATGTATTGTACATGTATGTATAAGAATATTTAGCGCAGTAACACTTTTTCTCACACTATTTCCCTTCGTATGAAGGCTCACAGTACTGCAGCTTAACAATTTAATTCATTTTCTTTTGCGCCGGTGACACTTACCTTTTTCTATGGAAAGCGCATGTCAACAAAGTACTACCGCTCTATAAGAAAACCTACCAAAATAGAGGATGCCCCAAAAAATATGACAAAGTGTGGGCCAAATGGCTAGCGGAGGCCTCCACGGCAGCCCCAGACTGATTGAGCACATTTATAGGGCCACCCGACGGGTGGATCTGATACTGATTCATTGGGTGTTTAGTATTTTTTATTTGTCTATTTTTTTTTTGGAATGTAATCTCTATTGTGGGTTTGTTGGTTATCTACTACTGTCCATTGGGTCTCAAATGAAAGGTCTGATCCTTATGCCGCGTACACACGATCACTTTATGTGATGAAAAAAAACGATGTTTTTAAAAACGTCAATTTCATTGACCGTGTGTAGGGGAAAACTTTGTTTTATGTCTTGTAAAAAACGACAAAAAAAAATTGAAGCATGCTTCAATTTTATGTGTCGTTTTTCAAAACGTCGTTCTTTGTTTCACAAAAAGTCACCGTGTGTAGCAAAAACGTAGTTTAAAACAACGTTTTTCAACCCGCGCATGCCCAGAAGCTAGTTATGAAGTGAGCTTCAATGGAAAAGAGTGGTGAACGTAACCTCGCTTTTTGTGAAAAAACGATGGTGCGTAGGCAACATCGTCTTTGAAAAGTGAAGTTTCAAAAACGTCGTTTTTTACTTCACAGAAAAGGTCGTTTTTTTTTCATCACATAAAGTGATCGTGTGTACGCGGCATTAGTCCTTTCAAGTGAGCAGGAGCCTGTGCCACACTAGGTTGTATGTTTTTTTTTTTTTTTTTTTCTTGTGGACTTGCTGCAGTAGTATGCTACTAATGACGGAAACAGCCCATTGCCGGCTGGCACGATCTCCTGTGTGGCGCTAGTCCCCCTGCTGTGGTGGGTTCACTGATGTTTGGTTGTTTGTATGCTGTTTGTATGGCATTATACTCAATAAAATGATTTAAAAAAAAAATAGCTACCTAGCGGGAACAGCGACACTAATACAGCGATCAGAAAAATGATCGCTTAGTGACGCTGGCAATAGGGAGTGAAAGGGTTAACTAGGGCGGTGATCAAGGGGTTAAAACTTTATTAGGGGGGTAGGGGGCTACCCTGAACCTAACACTAACTGCCTGTCACACTGACACTAACTGCAGTGATCATACATATAATCACAGCATTCAGTGACACTGTGACAGGGGGGAGGGGGTGGGGGGCGATCGGGGGGGTTAAATGTGCCTATGTGTCTGTGTGTCAGTGTGCTGTTGTGTACACTTACTATGTGATGTGATCTCTCCTCAGCGGTGGTCGAAAAAAACGCAGAGGGAGAGATCACATCACTTCCTCTTTCCTGTGTTTACACAGGAGGAGGAAACGACACGCAGGGGTAGCGCGCGCATTGGCTGAGAGTGATCCGGAGGGGGCGGACAAAAACCAACCGCCGCCCCCTCTGCACGGATCGCTCGGCCAGGTAACCGGACCACCGCATGTACTGGGGGGGGTCCGATCAGACCCCCGAACCCCCCCAAGGCACCAACGTATATATACGTTGATGTGCCTGTCGGTGCCATTCTGCCGACGTAAATGTACATGCGGCGGTCCGCAAGTGGTTAATTGTTGTTTCTGTGTTTAGCTACACTTAAACTGTAAAACAACTCTTGGATACTGTATGAGACACAACTAATAAAGATAAATTGGTCACCCCAATTCTATCTGTATTTTTACCAACAGACTACTCTTTTTTTTTTATGAGGTTTTTGGTTTTAAGACACTGATTCATATATCTTTTTACCCACAATAGATGGATCAAACTTCTGCAGCAACTGGCACCTATAAGGAATTTGTCCCTTTCCTAGATGAAGCTTTATACTTTTTTCTCATGTTTCCTCCTTACTGTCTGTTGTTAAAAGCCTTTTCATTTACAGAGCCCAATAGCTAAAGCTGGTAATTTACACACACACACACACACACACACACACACGTGCATGTGTGACTTTGCCCTTATTAAGTGCCAGGATCTAGTCAGACAAAGCCAACCACAAGGCAGGTGCTGTGCTGTCACTTTAGATAATTCACAGAGCACTGGGATTTCTTGTCATGTATTTAAGCTCAACTCTGGGGTAAAGCAGCTTCTAATACCTGCTTTTATCACCGCTGTTAGGTGACAATTCATGAATCCATGACTAGAATGAAAATACAATAATCTCCTCTGTTGCATATTTTATTTCACACAGCAATGTAATCCACTAAAGAATATCTTTAATGGTATATGGAGGGGGCGCTAATAATGAATAATATAAGAATAAACAATAAAGTGAAATCTAATAAATGGTTCGTCTGAACCAACAATAGCAGATTTGGTGAGCAGCAACACACTGAAAATTGTGAAATGGAAATAGGAGGTGCAAAAAAAAAAAATTATGAATGAACAAATAAATAAATAAATAAACTCAAGTCCATTCAAAGAGTGTTAGATAAAGTCCAATCAAGGCTAATCTTTCTCAGATGCAAATTGTTGAAAATTCATTGTAAAAGGTGTCCACCTCCACCAAGAAGATCCCCCAAATGTGCACTAATGGATGGCTCCTTACCGCACAGTGTTGACCTGATTGTTCAGAAAAGGTCAAATACAGCAGTTGGTCACTAAACCAGTTGAATGATTCAGCTGCGCAGCTCTATGTTTCCCGGAATCAAACACTCGCATAAAGGAGGGAGAGGGGAAACCACCATAGTGAAGTACAGTTTATTTAAAATATGTCACAGATAAAACAGCATAGCCAAATGGCCTCTTACTTTAGTAGTGCCTAGGACCCGGCACTGAGGCTAGTCAGCATGGCAGGATGGGCTATGATGGGAGTTCCTCGCTGGGGAACTGGTGTGTAGTCCAAGCCGGATAAGGGTTCCTCGCTAGGGAGCTGGCGTGCGTTCCAAGCCAAAGGACCAGCGGGACCGGAAGTGCGTTGTTTTTACGTATCCAGGAGCTTCGACGTACGTTTCATGTTAATCACGAAACGTACGTCGAAGCTCCTGGATACGTAAAAACAACGCACTTCCGGTCCCGCTGGTCCTTTGGCTTGGAACGCACGCCAGCTCCCTAGCGAGGAACCCTTATCCGGCTTGGACTACACACCAGTTCCCCAGCGAGGAACTCCCATCATAGCCCATCCTGCCATGCTGACTAGCCTCAGTGACGGGTCCTAGGCACTACTAAAGTAAGAGGCCATTTGGCTATGCTGTTTTACCTGTGACATATTTTAAATAAACTGTACTTCACTATGGTGGTTTCCCCTCTCCCTCCTTTATGCAAGTGTTTGATTCCGGGAAACATAGAGCTGCGCAGCTGAATCATTCAACTGGTTTAGTGACCAACTGCTGTATTTGACCTTTTCTAAACAATCATGTCAACACCGTGCGGTAAGGAGCCATCCATTAGTGCACATTTGGGGGATCTTCTTGGTGGAGGTGGACACCTTTTACAATGAATTTTCAACAATTTGCATCTGAGAAAGATTAGCCTTGATTGGACTTTATCTAACACTCTTTGAATGGACTTGAGTTTATTTATTTATTTATTTATTCATTCATAATATTTTTTTTTTTTTGCACCTCCTATTTCCATTTCACTATTTTCAGTGTGTTGCTGCTCACCAAATCTGCTATTGTTGGTTCAGACGAACCATTTATTAGATTTCACTTTATTGTTTATTCTTATATTATTCATTATTAGCGCCCCCTCCATATACCATTACTGTTCAGTTCAGACTTTTGATGAGGTCTCTATCTTAGGGGAGCTGCTTATTCACTATAATTATATGTTGTTGTCACATTAATTTTTATTGGAGCGAGATACCACACCTTTAAAGAATATCTTTGTAACTTCATTTATTTCCTTTACTTGTTTTCCTTACACTAAATCACCTTTTTTCCTTACCCTAATTTTACCAATTTTCCTATTAGTTTCGCTCTTGTTACACAGTAAATTTGGAACAATTGACCATCTTATAAACTTTTTATCACTAACAATTATGTGTCACATGTTATAAATTCTTATTTCTGTAATTACCGTAATTAATTGATTAATAAAAAAAAAGACTATATTAAAAATGAAATAATGTGGTGTGGTATAGTGGATGGATATGGTTATATGCTCACAAAACACTGTGGCCCAGATTCACAGAGAGTTGGGCTTACATTACGCTGCCGTAGCGCAAACGCTGTACGCCACGCCGGCGCAGCGTGGAGAGGCATGTACTGTATTCAGCAAGCTATTGCTCCCAACGTTGCGTCGGCCTGGCGTATTTTTCTAAGGCGCAGACCGGCGTAGGTGGAAGTGGGCGTGACCCCATGCAAATGATAGTTTGAGCTTGATGCAGTGTTTTACGCCCGGCATATCACGAACTGCGCATGCGTCGTGACATAGCCCCTGATGTGGACGCATGAAACTGCACCCTTATGTGCATGCTCACAACTACGCCGGCACAACTGCCTAAGCTACGCCGGATCACCATGTAAGCTGTGAACGTAACGTATGCCCAATACGCCAGCCTGTGTTCTGTGGGGCAGACCTTTGCATGTCTGTTGCCGGGTTGCGCCTCATCTATGGGGAATAACTTAACGCCGGACGTACAATTTACGCGCAACTCACGCAGCATGCGTCGGGCGCACGTACGTTCATGAATCGCTGTATTTCCCTCATTTGCATGTTTGAATGCCTAATTAATGGGAGCAGCAAAATGCGTCCAGACGAAAAGTATGCCCACGCTACGCCGTGGTAAGTAAGCTGCGTCGGCGAAGGGTGGCCAGTTTTTAGGCGTATGTTGGTTTGTGGGTCCGGCACACAGATACGCCGGCGCAAATTTGCACTTACGGGCGCACATTTGCACTTGTGTCGGCGTAAGTGCTTTGCGAATCTGGGCCTGTGAGTATACAAGAAGAGGATCCTAAGAAGATCTCCCTGAAAATTCTGAAATACTGCTATTTGTAAGACTCTGTAATAGTTTATTTCACTAAACACTTGAATTGCAAGGCATTTGAATGAATTTTAACCTATATTTTTTTTAATGGGTTAAAATAGAGATACATTTCAGCCTCCATTTTATGTTTAACTGCTTTCCCAGAAACCAAAATAGGCCTGATATCTGTTTAGACTACCTTAGGTGATAATCAACAGCCAATCCACATCATATCAGTGCTCACAACCAAAAGCTACGAGCACTGACCGGTGTGTTCTGGTGAGGGGGGGCAGTCCCCCTGTCAGAACACAATAGCTCAGTAGGCAGGTCACTCTACTAATATCGCATAGTTAGTGCAGCAATCTCCTCATGAGCTCTTCAGTTGTTTTTTTTTTGTTCTGCCAGTTGGGTTGAACAAAAAACGAATAGTGTGTCTCAGGCTTTAGACTCTGTGTCGATTTTTTACTGCTGTGTCTGTCCCTACTCTGTAAAATGTACTACTCATTTTGTCTCCAGACAGGATGTAAGGGAAAATCCAAAATGTTGGTGCTATCATGGGAGCAAGAGATGAAACCTACCAATGAGGACATGTGTTCCCGTGAAAATTCTTTTGGATGAAAATTCACCTCAATTGGAGGAAATTGCCTCTCTCTTTCAGTTGCATCTTGAAGACAGGAAGTAAAGGAAAATAACAGTTTTTTTTTGTGATAGATCCCATTAAAGCAGACCCTCAACTAAAATAGGAAGGCTTGCTTTTCTTAAAACCCCCATCCCCCAAAGTCAGACAATCTACAATGGCATTTTAAAATATATCTATTGTGAAATTATTTTTTTATATATAATTGCCACAACCACAGCTTTTGACAGGGAGGTGCGGGTGTTGTCACTGTTCCTCACCACTGCTCTCAAAAAAGATGGGCGTTTGAAATACTGAGAGAATAGACCTCAGGGTATTTAAGGGTGCTCTTCCTTGGGATGTTGAGTGTCCAACTTTCCTAGGAGGAAGCAGTGAGGCACAGTGACGTCACCTGCACCTCCCTAAAGTCTCAGAAGCTGGGGTTGAGGTAATTGTTGTTTTTTTTTTTTCATTTTTTTTTTAATATATATATTTCAAAATGCCATTGTAGACAATCAAAGTTTAGGGGGGGTAGGGGGCATTTAAAAAAAGTAGATCTTCCATTTTAATTGAAGGTTTGCTTTAAGGGGATGAGGTCACTCGTGCTTCCCAAATGCATTGAAAGCTAAGCCAAGGTAAGGTATTTTTTTCCATGCATTAACTTTATTTTAAAATACCTTTGCAGGTGATCTGACTTTGGAGGATGGGGGCCTTCAGAAACGTGGACCTTCTATTTAAATTAAAGGCCTGCTTTTAACAATGTGTAAAAGGGGGGCGTGTCCAAGATGGCGACCGGAGCAGTAGCATATTAGGAGAGCTCCGGCCTGATAGAGCAAAATCATCCGTTTTCCCTGCTAAAGTGCTTCACCCATACGCCGGCGGTGATACCCTGGGTGCCCCGATCTGGAATGCGCAGAGGCAAGAACAATTCGTGCTCCCGAGGTACTTCTAAACGCCCTAAACCCTCCGGTGGAGCCCCGGCCTCACCTGCTCCTGCTCGGACATCCAACATGGCGTCACAGACGGAGGATAGTGACCAGGATCCCGCCCTGTTGGAGCAAAGCAACTTTGCTGCCCTCATGCATGCTATCACGGATTGTAAATCCACGCTGACTGCCAAAATTGAGTCGGTGCAGCTGGAACTGGGCCTCATCCGCAAGGGCGTGGATACGATTCGCTCCAGGGTCTCCACGGTGGAGTGCAGGGTGAGCGAGACGGAGGACGTGCTGTGGGATCATGCAGCCTCGCTGCACACGTTGAAGGTGAGGGTCAAGGGTCTGGAATCTTGCGCAGAGGACGCTGAGAATAGAAACCGCAGAAACAATCTTCGTGTAGTGGGGCTCCCGGAGGGGGCTGAAGGGACTGATCCGACCACCTTTTACGGAGAAGTTGCTACGCTCACTTCTACCCCAGGCCGCATTCTCGGCGCACTTTGTGGTGGAACGAGCGCATAGAATGCCGGCCACTAGGCCTCCCCCTGGAAGCCCGCCGCGCACGTTCATCCTCAAGCTGCTTAACTTCAGGGACAGGGACTTGGTGCTTAGGGGGGCCAGTTAGATTGATGTCCTGCGTTTTGAAGCCACTAAACTGATGATCTTCCCTGACTACTCGGTTGACACCCAGCGCCAGAGGAGATCGTTCGATCATGTCAAGCTGAATCTCCGCAATAGGAAGATCAAGTATAGTATGCTGTTCCCGGCGAGGCTGTGTGTTCAGGATGGTGAGTCGGTGCGATTCTTCACGTCTCCGGAGGACGCCTCCAACTGGCTGGAAAGCCTTCCCAAGGCCTGATGTCCACCCCTCTACAACTTCTTGCTGTTGTTTTTGATCCCCACTTATCTGCGTTGCTCCACACGACGCTGGCCCTTCTACTACCGGACCTGCGCTTGATCCGGTAGACTACATACTGCTAACAGGAGAAGGTAGGGTGGGTGACTATAAATTCATGTGTTGACCCTGCGGGTGCTGAGTGCAGGGGGGGCCTGATGTGTAGATGCCCCCGGCTGAGATGCTCCCTGGCACTGTTGGGGGTCCTCCTCTCTGACCCTCCTTTCTTACCCCCTCCCCCACCCCTCACGGATGGACCTGTGTCTCTGCTTATTTTCTACATTATCTCCCAGGGGGGGGGGGGTTGTTTTTTTTTTGCTATTTTCAGTTCTACACCTACCTTCTCAATACTAAGATCTGTGGAGTGATTGACAATCTGAACTACAGTGTTGCTCGCTAAGTTTGTGCCCCCAGATACCCTGGGTGAGGTTCTGTTTGCAGGGATACTCTATCCTCCATTGACATTTTTTTTTCTTGCTCTTGGCATGAGACCGGTGGTCTCTCCTCAGGATGTACTAGGGCGGTGTTTCTTTTTCTTTTTTGCCGCCTGCCCTGTTTCACCACGGTACAGGACCCCTATTGGCAGTAGCCATTTTCATTTTTGTTTTTGGGATGAAGGCGCACCCGGGTTTGGGGGGTGGCGCGGGGTGGGGGGTGGGGGGGATGTTTGGGTTTCATGTTTTGGTTGGGTGGTTTGTGCCCCATTTGTCTTTTGCCACTTTATCATTGATACATGCTCTTGACGTACATTCACAGGTACTATGTCTCTGCTGTCCCCTGGGAGCCCTGTCTCCTAGTCTGTATATATCCTCGCTCTCTGTTGGAGCATTGTCATCCGATGCGCTACAGGTGGAGATCAAGCGTGCACCACAGGTTACTATCTCTAACCAATGGCCCCTATAACAGTGATCTCCTGGAACGTCAGGGGTCTAAACTCTAAGATTAAACGCACCCTGGTATTTAGCTTCCTTAAGCGGCACCGCCCCCACGTTTGTATACTTCAGGAGACCCATCTCATGGGTAGTAGGATTCTATCCCTCAAGAAACCCTGGGTGGGTCTATCCTATCACTCGGCCTACTCCTCATATGCCAGAGGGGTGAGTGTCCTTGTTTACAAATCCCTACAGTTTGACCTGCTGGATCTCCACCTGGACGCTAAGGGGAGGTATGTTGTAATTCATGCTATGTGTGTCCGCTGTGAAATGCTTATTGTTGGTATCTATATACCACCCCCAGCTAATATGTCCATATTGTCTAAACTGGCTCCCATAATGGCGCAGTACCCCTCTGCACAGGTTCTCCTGGCTGGGGATTTTAACATGCCCCCTGTACCCAGCCTGGACAAGTTCTCTCCTAACCCGGCGGTTGACTCCCCTCTATCTAGGTGGGCTGAGACCTATGGGCTGACTGATGTGTGGAGATGGAGACATCCGCGGGAAAGGCAATACACATGCCACGCGGCTTCCTATGCCACATTCTCCCGTATTGACCTGATATATGTTAGTGATCGCCTGCTGCCCCGCGCGCTGGAGGTTTCCATCCTGCCGAGGGGTGTGTCGGATCATGCTCCAGTCCGCTTGCAGCTGGATATTGGTCTGGATGCGGGTCCCCCCTATGGAGACTCTCTGGCTTCTGGGTGTCTGATGAGCGAGTCTCACCGGCCATGGCCTCGGAGCTGGCTGATTTTTGGCCACGGAACGAAGGTACGGCTGCGCCTGCAGTTGTGTGGGATGCCTTTAAAGCCCACATCCGTGGTCAGTATCAGTCACTCATCGCAAAGAGATAGCTGTCCTTCGAGCCGCATCCTCCCAGAAAATCCTATTGTCCCAATCCCAGAGAATTTTTGAACAAGGGGAGCGCACAGGTAGACTGCTGGCATGGCTTGCTCGAGAATGCGCCTCGATGACCCATATTGCACGCATTAGACACATAGATGATGGCTCCCTGATCTCAGACCCTAGGGACATTAATGACCAGTTTCGCACATTTTATACTAGACTTTATTCCTCCAGGGTGACGTACAATACTGAGGACCTCCTCGCTTTTCTAAATACGATTGATTTCCCGGAGCTCACTCCTGACGCTCGCAACAGACTAGATGCCCCCTTTACTTTCAAGGAAGTGAAGACTGCTGTGGCTGCCCTGCAGACGGCAAAGACGCCGGGGCCGGATGGCCTCCCGGCGGAGTTTTACAAGGAGTATGGGGAGGTGCTGGCGTCTCGCCTGCACTCCCTCTTTCTGACGGTGCTGGAGGCCGACCAAGTCCCACACTCTATGTCAGAGGCAATCATTGTTGTAGTGCCCAAACCAGGTAAGGACCCGGAGGTGTGTGGATCGTACCGTCCTATCTCTCTCCTTAATGTGGACGCTAAGGTCTTCACGAAGGTTATTGCTAACCGTCTGAATTCGGTGATCTTATCCCTAGTGCATGGGGACCAGTCGGGATTTATGCCTGGAAAGGGCACAGATATCAATATCCGGCGCCTGTATACTAACATTGAAAGGTCGAGGGATGTCCCTCGACGCGGAGAAGGCCTTTGACTCGGTCGAGTGGCCTTTTCTGTGGCTGGTTCTATCCAAATTTGGCTTTGGTCCGAATTTTGTCTCTTGGATACAGCTCCTATATAGGTCTCCGGTGGCTAGGGTCCGAACCAACGGGGTCCCCTCTTCCTCCTTCCCCCTCAGTCGCGGCACAAGACAGGGCTGCCCGTTGTCCCCGGCCCTTTTCGCCCTGGCCATGGAGCCTCTGGCTCTTCTGCTTAGGGCATCCCCGCTGATACCTGGCATTCGGGTGGGACCGATTTGTGAGAAGATCTCACTCTATGCAGATGACGCCCTATTGTATCTACCTGATGCCCTGGGGTCCCTTGAGGCGGCTCTGGCATTGATAGACCGCTTTGGGGAATTCTCGGGAATTAGAATCAACTGGTCAAAATCCATTCTCTTCTCTTTAGCCCCCTCTCCTCAGCCTCCTGCCTGTGTTGCCTCCCGGGTGTCATGGGACCCCAAATTTCGGTACCTGGGCATTGAGATTCAGGCTGATCCCTCCTCCTATCTGGTGGACAATGTATACCCAATTCTACAGCAGCTGACACTTAAGTGTCAGCACTGGAAAACGCTGCCCCTTTCCCTGGTAGGGAGAGTCAATCTTATTAAAATGACTTTTTTGCCCAAATTCCTTTATGTTTTTCGGAACACACCGGTCCCTATCCCCAATGCTTTTTTTGTTAAAATAGACGAGTGATTACTAGCTTCATATGGGCGGGTGGTTCCCCTAGAATAGCCAAATCTAAGCTACAAATGCCGGTAATGAGGGGGAGACTCTCCCCGCCTTGCTTCCGTCAGTACTACTGGGCTGCGGTCCTGGTAAGTCAAACCCGACGGTTGGCCTGGAGGCGGAGGTCCCTGACCCAGGCGTGTGGGTAAGATTTGGAATAACTAAGATACAACATGTAATGCCGGCAGGTACCCTCCTACCCTACAACACCCTTAAGACCAAATTTCAGTTGCCCTCCTGGATGTTTTTTAGGTTCCTGCAATTACGTCACGCTCTGCAGGCACAATTTCCCCAGCCCCAAACTATTGCGACACACAGTGTCGAATCGTATTTGTCATTCCAATATGCAGACCGAATCCTCTCATCCCTGTATCTTCGAATCTCCTCTTCTGACACTGACCGGGCATCCCGACTTTTCTACAGCTGGCAGAGTGACATTCCGAACCTGAGAGTCAGATGACTGGGATGAGGGAGTGCAGCAGTACATCCCACTGATGATTTCTGCTAAAGACAGATATGTACAACTCAAGTTTCTACACAAGGCTTACTATACCCCCCAGAGACTTTCTAGGATCTACCCCTCGTATTCAGACCAATGTCCCAAGTGCCTAGTTGAGGTAGGTACTTTATGCATGTAGTATGGTCCTGCCCTGTCTTACAGGAATTTTGGAGAGGTGTGGTGGCTGAGATCAATGATGTGGGTGGGCTGCGGGTGACCATGGATCCAAAAATTCTGTTGCTGGGAGTCTGTGATACGGTGACCCCCGGCAGACACCGACAACTGTTGGTGTTCTATTTGGCCTTCTATGCCAGAAAGGCGATCCTTTGCAAGTGGAAACTACCTGATCCTCCCACGGTCTCGCAGTGGAGGCTAATGGTTGATCGAGTGCTCCCCCTCTATAAATTAACCTATATGAGCCGTAAGTGTCCCAAGAAATTTGACAAAGTCTGGGGGAGGTGGGTTGCGAGATGCCCAGTTGCTGACTAGTTGTCTTGGCACTAGTGCTAATGTGTTTAGTGCTTTGCGTCCCTGTGCTTCTGTGGGGGAATACCTCACCTCTCGAGCCCTGATCCTCCCTGTTCTGTCCCTTGGCGGGTTCCCGTCTCTCCCCGCCCCCCTCCCGGGGTTTCCCCCCCATGCCCCCTCTTGCCCTATGGTTTCCCCTTCTTCATCTGAGAGACGCCCCCCCCCTTCTCCCCTACTACATGCCTGTCCTGACGTGCTTGTATACTCCTACTGTGACCACCTGGAGTCGAATCTTCTGGATTAGCTGCCCTACTGTTCACTTATGCATGGATTAATTGCCTAACTGTACGCTTTTACCTGTGTAACTTGAACTATGTATCATTCAGGATATGATGTAAAGTGGTGTTTTTGTTTTGTATTTTTTCTTTTCTTTTTGATAAATAAAAACTTATCTGTTAAAAAAAAAAAAAAAAAAAAAAAAACAATGTGTAAAAGGTCCACAGTTATGGAAAGCAGAGGGTGTGGTGTGTGCAAGTTATTCTGCTGAACAGGTTTTTTTTTCTGTTTTTACATAAGAAAGATGAGCTGTTTGAGGGGAAAAAAATGACAGATATAGGTTGGCCAATATAGCTATAGTAAACAGTAAGGAAATGCCTGAAGAACAATTTTGTGTGTGAGAAATGGCATTTGGGTTATTTCACCAATTTTGACCCTTGTCACTTTAGCAATTCTTGGTATTTGGTTATTTGCAATCCTGTTATGTTAAAACCAATGACATTTCCTAAAGATGTGATATATATATATATTTACAGAAAACATGTGTGGTTCCATTACATACCCTCCCCCCACACTTTTTGGCTTATGAGTTATGATTAAAGGGGTAATTCCCCCAAAAACCTTTTTTTACCATTGATTGAGGCTCATTATGTCAAGGGGAATCGGGTGGTTTTTTATTAGAAACGAAGCAATACTTACCGTTTTACAGATGCATCGTCTCCGTCGCTTCCGGGTATGATCGTCTGGTCTGGGCGTGCCTATTTGATTGACAGGCTTCCGACGGTCGCATACATCGCGTCACGAGTAGCCGAAAGAAGCCGAGCGACGGTGCGGCTCTATACTGCGCCTGCGCACCGTCGTTCGGCTACTTTCGGAAAATCGTGACGCGATGTATGCGACCTCGGAAGCCTGTCAATCAAATAGGCACGCCTATAGTCGGAGCCCATACCCGGAAGCGTCGGAGACGATGCATCTGTAAAACGGTAAGTACGGCTTCATTTCTAAAAAAAAAAAACCTGATTCCCCTTGACATAACGAGCCTGAATAAATGTTAAAAAAAAGGTTTTTGGGGGAACTACCCCTTTAAGCACTAAGTATTAGTGTGAAACGCATCAGTGTGTGTTTAGTTTTTTTGATGTAGCTTGTAGTTTTTGATCCTTTTTTATCAATAAAGGCAATATTTTTTGGAGTGCGGCTGTCCAGAAACATCCTTTTCTTTTTTATTTGCATTGCTACCACCTGTGGCTTCTAAAAAGAGGATAATCACAAACTAGACCAACCTGGAGCGGTGACTCCCTTTCCCTACCTTTTTGCTTATACTAAAGCCTGGTACACACTATCAGTTTTTTTGTTCATTCAACCCAGTTGTTACGTACCTGGGTGTGAGCCTGAAGCGTGGAGGGAGACCTCCCGTACAACCCCGGCTCAGAGACCACTGGAGTGGAGACAGTGATGGTATGAGCACGGTGAAGTAAGGGCGTCAGCTCTGGTATTATCGCTGATGAAGCTGGAACCGCTGGACAGAAAGCCGGTGATGCAGGACGGCAGGCTGGAGAATACAGGTGCGGGTCAGCAGAGCAGCCGCAGTGGGTCAGCAGAGCAGCAGACGTAGGTCAGCGGAGTCAGACAAGCGGGGTCATACACTTGGAGCAATCAGCATAAACAGTAGGCGGAAGAATAGTCAGAGTTCAGGCCGGGTCCAGGCAACGGGTAATCAGGCAGAATACAAGCAGAGTCGACAAGCCGGAGTCAGGATTGGAGAAGGAAGCAGAGTCAGAAAGCCGGGTCAGATACTGGAACGGAATGCCTAATGCAATAACAGAACGTGTGCCTAACGTGCGCGCATGCGCACAGGTGCGAGCAACGGCTGTGTTACACGCACGCGCCTAGGTGCGTGCGGGAGCCGTGACCTGCGCATGTGCACAGGCGCACGCCCACGGAAGCGGGCAGAACGTCCCTGACAGTGCCCCCCCCTTAAAGGCAACCTCCGGGTGCCAAAGAGGGCTCTTTTCTGGGGGTGACTGCTGAAAAATGCCTGGATTAAGTCTTGGGCGTGGATGTTCTGTTGGGGCTCCCAAGAGTTCTCCTCTAGGTCGTACCCCTTCCACTTGATCAGAAATTGAAGCTGGTTTCTCCTTCTCCTTCTTCTGCAATCCAAACCTGCCTCCAACTCGAACTCCTCATTGCCGTCAATGACTACAGGTTCAGGTGGTCCTGACCCCTTGTCTGGGAAAGGATCAGGTACCGCTGGTTTTAATAATGACAGATGGAATACTGGGTGGACCTTCATTGACTCTGGTAGGGCAAGTTCATAGGAGACCTCATTTAGCTTCTGTTTCACCGGGAAAGAACCGATAAACTTGGGTGCCAGTTTCCTTGTCAGACAAGCCATCTTGAGGTTGGTGGTGGATAGCCATACTTGATCGCCTTGTTGCAGGCTTAGTTCTCCCCTCCTTTTCCTATCAAACATCCTTTTACTGGCTGCTTGCGCTTTGGTCAGAGCTTCCTGTAGAATCTTATTGTTACGGGTAAGAAAATCAACGGTATCTTGGACTGCCGGGACTGTTGTATCAAGGATAAGGTCGGGTAGAAAAGTCGAGTGGAATCTATAGTTGGCAAAAAACGGGGACTGGCCCGTGGCCGAGTGGCTGGCATTATTAAAAGCAAACTCTGCCAAGGGTAGTAATGCTACCCAGTCGTCTTGAACAAAGGAAGTGAAGCATCGGAGCTTTTCAATGGTATGAAGTGGGCCATCTTAGATAGTCGGTCAACCACTACAAAAATGGCTGAGCAACCCTCTGACGCGGGAAGTTCCACTATGAAGTCCATAGCAATCATTTTCCAAGGACGGTCAGGGATCGGTAAAGGCCTGAGCAGACCCCAGGCCTTGCCTCTGGTGGTCTTGCTACGGGAACAGGTAGCACATGAGCTGATATACTCCCTGCAGTTCTTTTCAAGATCTGGCCACCAAAACGTGCGTTGGACCAGTTCTAGAGTCTTGTCTATCCCAAAATGGCCTGCCAAGGGATGGTCATGACACAGATTTAACACTGTAGCTCGGACTTCCTCTGGCACAAAAATGTTGTCGTTCTTCCACAGTAATCCCTCTTTGGGCAAAAGGGTGACTCCAGGGGACTCAGGCGCACCTACAGTAGCTTGTTTAAGGCTAGACATCAGGCTAGTTTGCAACAGTAAGAAGTTACCTTCCGATAGTATGGTATCTGGTGCTGACACTTCCTTTGGATCATCGAACATGCGGGACAGGGCATCTGGTTTGGTGTTCTTGGAGCCTGGACGGTAAGTAATGTGGAATGAAAACCTAGAGAAAAATAATGCCCATCGTGCCTGGCGTGGTCTCAGACATTTCGCGGCCCTCAGGTACTCCAGGTTCTTATGATCTGTATAGATGAGTATGGGGTGTGCTGCTCCCTCCAACAGGTACCTCCACTCCTCCAGGGCAGATTTAATGGCCAGGAGCTCCTGGTCCCCCACATCGTAGTTCTTCTCAGGTAAGGTGAGCTTATGGGAGAAGAAGGCTATTGGGTGCATCAAGTCCTTAAGACCCTGACGTTGGGAAATGACAGCTCCCACTGCTGTTTCTGAGGTGTCTACCTCAAGTAAATAGGGTACAGTAGGGTCAGGGTGACTCAGAATGGGAGCAGATGTGAAATGTCCTTTTAGGTTTGTGAAGGCGGCCTGTGCCTCAGGGGTCCAGCGGAACCAGACATGTTGCTTTGTTAGCTGTGTAATCGGGGAAATAATAGCAGAGAACCCCTTAATAAACCTTCGGTAGAAATTGGCAAAGCCCACAAAGCGTTGCACCCCTTTTTTGTCTGAAGGTGCAGGCCAGTCCAGGATAGCTGAAACTTTCTGTGGATCCATCTTGAACCCCTCCGTTGAGATCACTAGGCCCAGGAACTGGATGCTCTGTCGTTCAAACTCACATTTTTCTGGTTTTGCATAGAGTCCATGTTGGTGGAGACGACAGAGTACATTTATTTTTTTTTTTCAATTTTTTTTTTTTTTTTTAAGTGTATTTTTGTGCGTGAACTCGAGAGAGAGGAGCCGGACTGCAGGAGTTGGCAGTAGGCAGACCCTCCCCCCGGAGGCAATCGCCATCCTTCTCCATGCCCCCGGTGGCAATGGCGGGTGTGAGGGGGGGCCTCCCACTCACCCCACCCTACCTGCTCCACTTGGGAGCCCGACTGGGGCCCAATGGGACCCCAACGGGGCAGAGGGACTCCCCCTATGAGGGAGTGAGGGGGTCTAGCCCACCCAGCCAGCCCCGTAGGTCCTTCGCCTCTCATTTTAGGAGACCGCATGGCCAATGTGCGTGCGTGGTAAACCAATTTCATGTGCGTGCAAGTGTGGTGGTTTTTGTGGGGGGGGGGGGCGTACTAAGCACAGGCGTACCTTGCATAGCACACCCACCGGGAGCCGGGCTGAGACCACCAAACTCAATTCACATGTAGCCGAGACCGGGATCCGAACCCTTGGCTGCAGAGGTGAACGGCTTGTCAGCGCAGTGCCAATCACGTTGAGCCACCACAGCTCCCTAGAGTACATTTTTTACATGTCTTCGGTGCTGCTCAAGGGAAGAGGAGAAAATCAAAATATCATCCAGATAAACAACTACATAAATGTCTAGACAGTCTCTGAAAATGTCATTCACTAAGATGCTGAAATGTTGCAGGGGCATTGCATAGGCCAAAGGCATCACTAAATATTCATAATGGCCAAACCTGGTATGAAAGGCCGTCTTCCACTCATCCCCTGCACGGATGCGGACCAGGTTGTATGCCCCCCGCAGGTCTAACTTGGTGAATACAGAGAAAGTCCTGAGTCTTTGGAAAAGTTCGGGAACCAGGGGCAGGGGGTACCGGTTCTTAACCGTAATCTTATTCAATTCCCTGTAGTCCACACAGGGCCAAAGGGAATGGTGCTTTTTTTTCTACAAAAGATATTACTGCCCCTGCTGGGGAGGTAGAAGGGTGGATGAAGCCCCTCTTTAAGTTTTCATCAATGTATTCTTTCAGAACCTCTAGCTCCCGCTCAGACAAGGGAAAAATCTGTCCGAACGGAATCTCAGCACCAGGTAGAAGTTCGATTGGGCAATCGTATGGACGGTGGGGTGGCAGGACTTCAGCCCCTCTCTTGCTAAAAACGTCCAGGAATTCGTGGTGTTGTTGGGGTACTGCAGCGCGTACCTCTGGGTCTGCTTCCAGGCATAGTAAGGGACCATTGGTGCTAGGGCACAAGGGCCTGCAGTGCTGCTGGCAGTAGGGAGACTAAAATTTAATTTGTCCGTTTCCCCAATCAATCTGGGGGTTGTGCGCCTGGAGCCAAGGTAGACCCAAAATGACTGGAAACATAGGAGAAGCGATGGGATCCAAACGTAAAAGTTCTTCATGACCCGTAGAAGTGACGACAGGCAAAAAGGGGTCTCCTGGGTTACTACTCCGGACTTGATTCGGGACCCATCTGCCAGGAAGATAGAAAGACCCCGAGTTTTGGGTTGAAGTGGGATGTGTTGCCGAGCTGCAAAGTCCAGATCAATAAAACAACTACATGCCCCTGAGTCTATTATTGCAGTAACTGGTATGGTTCTTTCTGGTAGTTGAAGCAGAATAGGTAAGTCCAGGTGAGTGGGCTTGGCAGGGGTCGGTACAAAACTGGAAGAGGAGGTAGCCAAGGTCTTTCGCAGCTTAACAGGGCAAGTGGAGACGTAGTGGCCGGCCCTTCCGCAGTACATGCACAGATAGTTCTGCTGCCGGCGAAGTCGTTCCCTCGTGGATAAAGAATGTCTTATCAGTCCAAGCTGCCCGGGTTTGGAGGTAGCAGCAGTCCGGTGAGAAGATGAGGAACTCCCTAAAGCCGTATTAGCACTGGCAGGGTAGACGGGGGCTGGTGTCCGGGGAAGCATCCAAGTCGGGCAGAGTTGCAGAGTGGTTCTTTCAGTTCTGCGTTCCCATAGCCGTCGGTCTATCTGAATAGATAAGAAGATTAAGGACTCTAAGGCATCAGGAACACCGATCCGGGCAAGTTCATCCTTCAAGCTCTCGGAGAGACCAAGACGGAACCGATGCCGAAGTGCCGCCTCATTCCACTGGGTGTCCGCGCTCCAGCGTCTAAAGTCAATAACATAGTCCTCGACGGCTCGGTGGCCTTGCTGGAGCGTGTGGAGGGCAGCTTCGGCAGTGGCAGTTTGCTGAGGGTCGTCATAGAGTCGGGCCATGGCATCAAAGAAGGATGAAAGAGAATCAAGAGCTTCATGATGGGTTTCAAGTAGGTGATGGGCCCAGGCCTGGGGTTCCCCTTGCAGGAAGGCGATAACGAAGCCCACTCTGGTGACTTCAGAAGAGAAGGTCAGAGGTAGCAGCGAAAAGTAAAGTTCACATGCGTTACGGAACGCCCGGAATTCGCTTCGGATCCCAGAAAACTTCTCAGGAAGAGGAACCCTAGGTTCAGGGAGTGATATCACTGGAGATATGTCTGTGTAGTTAGTCTG
This sequence comes from Rana kukunoris, assembly GCA_029574335.1. Taxonomy (NCBI): domain Eukaryota; kingdom Metazoa; phylum Chordata; class Amphibia; order Anura; family Ranidae; genus Rana; species Rana kukunoris. The sequence continues at coordinate 433,217,637 of CM056049.1, forward strand.
GGTCTGTGTCTGCTTATCTACCCGGACACGACTATCCTGAAGAGATTTCACAACTTGAGTGAGAGCGGTGAGATGTTGAAAGACATTGTCCATAAGCGAGGTCCCTCCTTCAGGCTCAGACATGGCGGCTTGATACTGTTACGTACCTGGGTGTGAGCCTGAAGCGTGGAGGGAGACCTCCCGTACAACCCCGGCTCAGAGACCACTGGAGTGGAGACAGTGATGGTATGAGCACGGTGAAGTAAGGGTGTCAGCTCTGGTATTATCACTGATGAAGCTGGAACCGCTGGACAGGAAGCCGGTGATGCAGGACGGCAGGCTGGAGAATACAGTTGCGGGTCAGCAGAGCAGCCGCAGTGGGTCAGCAGAGCAGCAGACGTAGGTCAGCGGAGTCAGACAAGCGGGGTCATACACTTGGAGCAATCAGCATAAAAAGTAGGCGGAAGAATAGTCAGAGTTCAGGCCGGGTCCAGGCAACGGGTAATCAGGCAGAATACAAGCAGAGTCTACAAGCCGGAGTCAGGATTGGAGAAGGAAGCAGAGTCAGGAAGCCGGGTCAGATACTGGAACGGAATGCCTAATGCAATAACAGAACCACAGGGAACGTATGCAGATCAAGCCGCAATGTGCAGCATTCTGGCAGTGTCTTTTATAGGCATCAGGACGCTGCGTGTGATGTGTGCCTAACGTGCGCGCATGCGCACAGGTGCGAGCACCGGCTGTGTTACACGCACACGCCTAGGTGCGTGCGGGAGCCGTGACCCGCGCATGCGCACGCCCACGGAGGCGGTCAGAACGTCCCTGACACCAGTGGGCTGGTGTCGATTGACAAACCTATTTCGGTCATGCACCTTCCACAGAAGCCTGACAAACTTTTGTTAGGCTACGTGTATGGCCTTTTACTTTCAATCGGATCCCCTGAGTAATTTATAAAACCCCTTGTCAGCCAAAAGTCGATCTGGTCAAGACTTACATAAGGCTAAGACCCTAATCATCTGCTTCATATGACAGCATTTAAGACTGGCTATTGGCCATCAATGTACCTGAGATTGCATCATTGGAGGAAGAGAAGAGGGTTGCATACTGCCCCATACTTGTATGTACCAGGTATCACGTTGTGCTGATGTAGAATGGGATTAATGTAAGTGTGAACAGCAGGGAATAGGTAAGCAAGTTATAAAGTGGAATGTAGAGGGTAATTTGAATAATCAATTTTAACTGCATTCCCCCCAAAAACAGACATGTGAGAAAATTGATACTTGCTTCCTTAACCACTTCCATACCAGGCACTTACGCACCTTCCCGCCCAAGCCAATTTTCAGCTTTCAGCACTGTCGCAATTTGAATGACAATTGCGCGGTCATGCTACACTGCACCCAAACAAAATTGGCGTCCTTTTTTCCCCACAAATAGAGCTTTCTTTTGGTGGTATTTGATCACCTCTGCGATTTTTTTTTTTTGCGCAACAACTAAAAATAGAGCGAAGATTTTGAAAAATATAAAGTTTTTATTTTTTTCTGTTAATTTTTTTTGTAAATGAGTATGTTTTCTCTTTCAATTATGGGCACTGATATGGTGGCACTGATGGGCACCGATGAGGTGGCACTGATGGGCACTGATGAGGTAGTTCTGATGGGCACCGATTAGGTAGCACTGATGGGCACTGATAGGCGGCGCTGGTATTGGGCACTGATGGGCACTCATGGGCGGCACTGATGGGCACTCATGGGCGGCACTGATGGGCACTCATAGGCAGCACTGGGCACTCATAGGCAGCACAGATGGGCACTCATAGGCGGCACAGGTGGGCACTCATAGGCGGCACAGGTGGGCACTCATAGGCGGCACAGGTGGGCACTGATAGGCGGCACAGGTGGGCACTGATAGGCGGCACAGGTGGGTCACTGATAGGTGGCACAGGTGGGCACTGGTAGGTGGGCACTGGGCATGGATTGGCACTGTGGGGTGGCACTGACAGACACTGGGGTGGCACTGATGATCACTGGGGTGGCACTGATGGATCAATGTTGCCAATCAGTGCAGTGTGTGGGCACTGATTGGCATCATTTTTTTTTACTGCCACCCCCTTTTTTTTTTGTCTTTTTTTTTTTTTGTAATTTTTTTTTTTTTTTGTCATTTTTTGGTGTCTTTTATTTTTTATTTGTTTTATTTTCCTGGTGGTCTAGTGTGGCGATCCGAGGGGGGGCTGCGCTGATAAACAATCAGCGCGAACCCCCCCTGTCAGGAGAGCCACTGATCGGCTCTCCTGTACTCGCGTCTGTCAGACGCGAGTGAGGAAGAGCCGTCGGCGGCTCTTCCTGTTTACATCGTGATCAGCCGTGATTGGACACGGCTGATCACGTGGTAACGAGGCTCCGCCGGAGACTCGTTACCGAGATCGGAGGTGCAGGGTGTCAGACTGACACCCCGCATCACCGATCGCCGCGCTGCGCGCCCGCACGGGCGCGTGCGGCATGAAATCGTGCAGGCCGTTTGAGAACGGCCTGTCACGATTTCATAACCACTTCCCTGCCGTAAATCGGCTATTGGCCGGGCGGGAAGTGGTTAAAAAACGTGTCAATTGAAAAGTAGAAATTAGGGCCACTTCAAAAACCTGGTCCACAAATGTAGCTATATTTATATTTCAATGTAAACATCATAACAAAATGTAAAAAAATTAAAAAATGATTTGACTGTACATGACTTACTTCAGTCCAATAAGTAAAATATCATATCTCTCCATTCCTATTGAACAATTTTAATTAAAACTGAATTCCAGGAAAGAGGTAAATACACAACTGAAATACCTGTTGCTACATCTGTTTATATGTTTTTTTCTCTCCATCCACTTTTGCCAGACTGTATAGCCGTGTCTTGCAAGGCATGAGTCCTGATTTTTCTTTGCTGAACCAACCAACAATGCACCTCTCATACAAGAGTGTTGTCAGAACTTTTAAGCATGTGGGGTTGTCACTATTGCCCTGTTTCCACTGCACGGAATGGTTCGGGTCAGTAAATTTGGAGCGGTTAGGATGGGACCGGTCTATTCGCGTGAGCGTTTCCACTGCAAATCGGACCGTCAGGGACCATTCAGGGTTTAGAAAAAATTCCTAGTGCGTCCACCAATCAGTGAGATGTATTTGTAGGTCCGCCCTAATGGAACCGTTCCACTCTCTCTGGACCCACATGAGAAGCAAGACCCTTGCTGGTGTGGTACGGTTCGCTTTTACGGCATGCTTTCATAATGGAAACACCCAAAATAGCGTACCGAACTGAACGTCCCGAACCGATCCGCTCAGTGGAAACGAGGCATAAGGTGAACACATACACAATTGAAGCTAAAAACTATTTATTATTGTACAAAAAAATTGCTAAAAACATAATTGAAATATAAAACATCCAAAAGAGTATACAAACGTATGTTGGTCACAGCGGCTAAATGTTACAACTTGTCATTTAAATTATACAGCTGATTTCCTCTTCATATGGTGCATATATTCCTATGCAGTTCGCAGAGTATTTCTGCTTCTTCAGGGAATTTATTATGCATCAATTTTAACCTAAATGTGTATATACAAATCCCCACTTGTAGAGACGAGGAGGGCCATATGGTAATCCCTGGTGAGGACCAGAGCAAGGTCGGGTGGACACTGGACTGCACATCTGGCAAGGTAGACTGTGAAACTTCGAAGTGCCCAAGCCATTTTGCACATATGGGAAACCAATATAGTGAAGTTGTCGCTGGGAATAACCTCAATCATGGAGATTTTTAAGTACCATAGTTTTTCGCCATTCCACAAGTGTGCGTAATTTTAACCACTTTAGCCCCGGACCATATTGCTGTCCAAAGACCAGAGCACTTCTTGTGATTCAGCACTGCGTCGCTTTAACTGACAATTGCGCGGTCGTGCGACATGGCTCCCAAACAAAATTGGCGTCCTTTTTTTCCCGAAAATTGAGCTTTCTTTTGGTGGTATTTGATCATCTCTGCGGTTTTTATTTCTTGCGCTATAAACAAAAATAGAGCGACTATTTTGAAAAAAATGCAATATTTTTTACATTTTGCTATAATAAATATCCCCAAAAAAGATATAAAAAAACATATTTTTTCCCTCAGTTTAGGCCGATACGTATTCTTCTACATATTTTTCGTTAAAAAAATCGCAATTAGCGTTTATTGATTGGTTAGCCCAAAATGTATAGCGTTTACAAAAAAGGGGGTAGTTTTATGGCATTTTTATTATTATTTTTTTTTACTAGTAATGGCGGCGATCAGCGTTTTTTTTCGGTACTGCGATATTATGGCGGACACATCGGACACTTTTGACACTATTTTGGGACCATTGGCATTTTTATAGCGATCAATGCTATAAAAATGCATTGGATTACTATAAAAATGACATTGGCAGTGAAGGGGTTAACACTAGGGGGCAGGGAAGGGGTTAAGTGTGTTCCTATTTGTGTTCTAACTGTATGGGGGGGTGGCCTTACTAAGGGAAATCACTGATCTTCTGTTCATACATTGTATGAACAGAAAATCAGCGTTTCCCCCGCTGACAGGAACAAGAGGTATGTGTTTACACACATACCTCCCGTTCCCCGCTCTGTAACGAGAGTCAGTGCCACCGTCCCGCAGTAATATGACTGCGGGCGGTCTTCAAGCAGTTAAAGCATGACATGTTAGGTATCTAAAATTGGGCTAACTTTTTTTTTTTTTAATTCAAGAAAGTGAACTTCTTCCAAAAAAAATTGCATTTGAAATACCGCTCTGCAAATACAGTGTGGCATAGAATATTGCAACAATAACCATTTTATTCACTAGGGTCTTTGCTAAAAATATATCTATAATGTTTGGGTGTTCTAAGTTAATTTCTAGCAAAAAATACAGATTTTAACTTGTAAGCAACAAGTGTCAGAAAAAGGCTAATGCCGCGTACACACAGTCGTTTTTTGCGATGAAAAAAAACCGACGTTTTCTGTGAAGTAAAAAACGACGTTTTTGAAACGTCACTTTTCAAAGACAATTTTGCATACACACTATCGTTTTTTCACAAAAAGCGAGGTTACGTTCACCACTCTTTTCCATTGAAGCTCGCTTCATAACTAGCTTCTGGGCATGCGCGGGTTGAAAAACGTCGTTTTGAAAGACGTTTTTGCTACACACGGTGACTTTTTGTGAAACAAAAAACGACGTTTTGAAAAACGACACAAAAAATTCAAGCATGTTGGAATTTTTTTTTGGTCGTTTTTTTGAAGACAAAAAACGAAGTTTTGCCCACACACGATCAATTTAAATGACGTTTTAAAAAACGTCGTTTTTTTTTCATCGCAAAAAACGACCGTGTGTACGCGGCATTAGGCATGAATGGGTCACACGCTGACTAATGGGTGGGCTTGGCGTGGACGGCGACAGCTCTCATGAGACTTCAGGAATGATCCTGATCTTTTTTTTTTCTTTCTGTAGCGCTGATATTCTCCCATGTTGATGTGTGTTTGCATACTTTAACCACTTAAGGACCGCCTACTGCACATTTACGTCGGCAGAATGGCACGGCTGGGCACATCAACGTATATATACGTTGATTTTAGTACCCAGCCGTGGGTCGCGGGATTCGCGGACCCGATCGCCGCTGGAGTGCGGCGATCCGTCCCTTGAGCGGAAGAACGGGGAGAGCCGTGTGTACACACGGCTTCCCCGTGCTTCTCTGTGGCCGTAGCATCGATCGCGTCATCCCTGTAATAGGGGGACGCGATCGATGACGTCACACCTACAGCCACACCCCTCTACAGTTGTAAACACACACATTAGGTCACACATCCCCTACAGTGCCACCTGTGGTTAACTCCCAAACTGCAACTGTCATTTCCACAGTAAACAATGCAATTTAAATGCATTTTTTGCTGTGAAAATGACAATTGTCCCAAAAATGTGTCAAAATTGTCCGAAGTGTCCGCCATATTGTCGCAGTCACGAAAAAAATCGCTGATCGCCGCTATTAGTAGTAAAAAAAAATAAAAAAAAAAAAATGCAATAAAACTATCCCTTATTTTGGCTATATATTTTGCGAAAACCAACCGATAAACGCTTATTGCGATTTTTTTTACCAAAAATACGTAAAAGAATATGTATCGGCCTAAACTAAGGAAAAAAAATGTTTTTTTATATATTTTTGGGGGATATTTATTATAGCAAAAAGTAAAAAATATTGCATTTTTTTTAAAATTGTCGCTCTATTTTTGTTTATAGCGCAAAAAATAAAAACCGCAGAGGTGATTAAATATAACCAAAAGAAAGCTCTATTTGTGGGGAAAAAAGGACGCCAATTTTGTTTGGGAGCCACATCGCACGACCGCGCAATTGTCAGTTAAAACGACGCAGTGCCGAATCGCAAAAAGGGGCAAGGTCCTTTACCTGCATTTTGGTCCGGGTCTTACGTGGTTAATAAAACGACTATGGACATTGCTATGTTTGAGTATTTGGAGCCATCTAGTGACCAAATATTGGTAATGCAGATAAGTTTTTCCTGAAAGAAGCACAAAAGACTAGCCAGGAAGTGACTGTTGTTTTGGGAGGAGGAGGCTGACCTTTTTCACCCAGGAGGTTTGGTGACCTACCCATGAACACCTTCTTGAGCAGTGCATGCCGGGTAGGAGATAAAAGGAGCCGGAGCAGCCATTTTAGGTCTCTTGGAATTGTGTGGCCTGCCTGAGAGGACCTGTGGGGAGACGGTGGCCAGATTGCAGAGACCCTCATCCGAGCATCGGAGGACGGGATCCACCCAGTGGAGCTGAATGGAGCGATTGGCTCAGCTGACGGAGAAGCAAGTTGCAGTCACCGGACAAAAGTTACCACACAGAGCCTCTATCCAGTGGGTGAGCGGGTCACGGCCCACAGTTTGTTAAATCTCACATGCAGTTAGACCAGGGGTCTCAAACTAGCGGCCCTCCAGCTGTTGCAAAACTACAAGTCCCATCATGCCTCTGCCTGTGGGAGTCATGCTTGTAATTGTCAGCCTTGCAATGCCTCATGGGACTGGTAGTTTCACAACAGCTGGAGGGCCGCCCGTTTGAGACCCCTGAGTTAGACTCATATACAGGCCTCACTGGAAATTATAGTTCCACGAAGGAGCAGAGCAACTGACACTGAGAAGGCTTGAGGCCTATCTACCTTGATGTCTCAAGCAATGTTAAAATAGTTGTTACAGCTACACCAGGAGCATTTTCACTTCAATTTAACTCACCAAAACTGTGGATTACAGATCACAAGATCCAGGACTAAGTACTTTAAGTGAGATCTCACACATAGGGCCAGATTCTCGTAGATGCGCGCCTAATTATGCAGGCGTTGCGCATCTCAGATGCACTACGCCGACGTAACGCAGAGTGGCAAGTACTGTATTCCCTAAGTAAATGCGCTCCAAGATGCGCCTGCGTCGCGTAAAATCATCGGCGTAATCCGGCGCAACAACAAATTAGGAGGGAAGTGGGCGTGTTGCATTGTAATGAAGCGTGACCCCATGCAAATGCAGGCCGGGACGAACGGAGCATGCGTCGTGACGTGGATGACCCGCGCCATGACGTGGTTGACCCGCGCCGTGACGTGGATGCCTTCTGCACATGCGCAAAGCCTCCCTACGTACGCCCGTGCAGCGCAAACGTCTCCCATTTTATTGATTGTGACGGCAGAACGTTGTGCAGGACCATGACAACTGTTGGTAAGGAGAGGAGGAAGAAAAATGTCTCCCCAGAGGAGAGGGCCTTTGTTGTGAGGGCAATGGAGAAATATGATTCGCGGCTCCATGGTGCTGACAGTGCCCGGACCAGCAAGTCCCGGAGTGATCAGATCCTCATGAAGGTCGCTTGCCAAGTAAATGCCCTTTCTCATGAGGTCCGGACACCGCAGGACATTCAAAAAAAATGAATGACCTGCGGCGTCTTGTGAAGGGCAAGCTGGCTGCGATTGCTCGGCATGCCAGGGGCACTGGAGGGGGCCCACCCTGCACTGTCCGCCTGACTGAGGAGGAGAAGGTGGTCGCCTGCTGCCTGCAGACGGAGCAGGTTGAGGGAGTTGGGGGCTATGAGTCCGAAAAGCGTGTTTTATATTCTATCTGTTGTGTAGCATGTGTGGGGGTGGAGGGGAACATGTGCCAAGTGTGTGGGTCCACCAATATGGGCATTTTTTGTGTCATCCACAGATGTGCAGGAGGAAGCGGGGCCATCTGTGGCTGCCAGGGCCTGTCAGGATCCATCCCCCGAGCATCCAGTTGCTCTGGCTGCCCCCCTGGAACAGGACTTGGAGGGAAGTGGGCACACGTCTACGGAGGAGGTGGTTGAGGAGGATCTCGTAGACCAGGAGCTCTACCTTGTTTTGGAGGAGGACCATGGGTTGCCCGGACCAGCCCAGGCTATGCCCCCATCTTTATCAAACCCCTCAGTGTCCCCCCCAACCTCTCCAGTCCCTCTGTTTCCCCCCCTCATCTCCGGCCCCTCAACATCCTCCCCTTATGCCCGGTTCCCTGCCACTCCCCCGAAGGCGACGTGCAAGACCAGGGGTGTTCACAAGGTCCTGCCGGAACAGCTGGCCAGGCAGCAGGACCAGCAAAATCGGCACCTGTCAGAGGTCGTGGAGGAGATGAGGCGCCTGGCCGACAGCCTGGCCTCCTCGGGACACCTTACGGATGCCATACAAGACATTGCTGGCAACAGCGCAGCGACGCTGACCAGCCTGGGGGAGCTGCAGGCGACCACCTCCGACCTTGTAGGGGAGGTTCATGCCCTGCGCCTTGCAGTCGTGGAGCAGACTGCTGTGCAGACCCGAATAGCGGTTGCCCTGGAGGGCATGCAGGCAGCCAGGGAGGGACATGGGGATGCTCCTCCTCCACCTGCTACCCCACCCCCCCACCTGTGGCTGCCCCCAGGCAAGTGAGGGGCAGGAGCCGTGGCACCAGGCGGAGCCCCCGCCAGGCCCATAATTTTTTTTTCTTATTATTTTGCTCTGGTTAAGAGCTTTTTTTATTTATTTATTTAATGCTCTGGTTAAGAGCTTTTTTTTTTAAATTTATTTAATCCTCTGGTTAAGAGCTTTTTTTTAAAATTTATTTAATGCTCTGGTTAAGAGCTTTTTTTTTAATTTATTTAATGCTCTGGTTAAGAGCTTTTTTTTTTTTTACTTGATACTGCACACGGTGCAGTGTGAATGGTGTGTGAATGTGAGGGGGTGGCACTCCTGTCAGTAAGGAGTGTCACCCTCGGCCGTTGGGGAGAAGTTATCCCCACGGCTGTGTGAATGGTGTATTAATGGACAGCGACATCATTGGGGACTTGACCTGGCGTTGCTGCTCCCAAGTCCTACATGCTGGACTTGGGCTAATCCAATGTGATGTGGATGTGGGGTGTGTGATCTAGGGACCACAGTGGTGTACACGCGTGCATTGTCTGTGTGCCATGATGAATGTGTGTGTTTAACGGTCAAAGATTCGTAACACGAGGACCCTCCTGACTGCTCTTCCATCAGCAGACGGGGTATCCTCTCGCAGGGGGGGGCTGTGTGGTTGGGGGGTCAGGTCATCACGTAGGGCAATCTGCAGGCCCTTTCTCATGGCAAAGTTGTGCAGAATGCAACATGCACCGATGATCTGAACCACAAAGTTGGGGGAATACAATAGGGCCCCCCAGACTTATCCAGGCATCGGAAACGGGACTTTAGGAGGCCAAATGTGCGCTCCACCACTGCACGGGTTTTGATGTGTGCCTCATTGTATCTTCTCTCTCCTCTGGTTTGGGGGTTCCGGAAAGGAGTCATGAGATGGGGTCCAAGTACATATGCAGAGTCATCTGGAAGGGAAAAGACAGGAGGATGTTAGTAGTGCATGTGCCCCTTGTGATGTGTGCATCATGGGGGGGGACAGTCATGCCTGCCACCCATGTCACTTACCAACCAGCCAGCTGTCTCCATACATGTCCTGCTCAAAATATTCTGGGATGGTGCTTTGACGGTATATGTAGCTGTCATGGCTGGATCCGGGGTCTTTGGCACGGATGTGCCATATGAGGTATTTGACATCGGCTATCACCTGTACGTTGATGGAGTGCCAATGCTTCCGATTGCGATATTTTTGCTCTGTGGCACTGGGGGGCTGGAGTGCCACATGTGTGCAATCAATGGCCCGATGGTGCGTGGGAATCCATCAATTCTGTAGAAATCTGTCATTGCCTTCTGCCGCAGTTGCTCAGTGGTGGGTCTGATGATGTGGTGGGACATGCGTCTGAGGATTGCGGGGATAACCTGGTGCAGACATCTGCTTATGCTGGTTTGTGACATCCCAGCCACAACTCCACTTGTACGCTGGAATGATCCACTGGCCAGGAAATGGAGTGTTGCCAGTACCTTGATCAGTGGCTGCAGTGCATGTGAGCGGTATGTCTGGCTGGTGATGTCATCCTGCAGGGCTGTGGTTAGTTCCAGGATAGCAGCAGGGGTGAATCTGAAGATGCGATACACCTTCTCATCACCCATGCCAAAGAGGCTCATGCGCCCTCGGTAGATCCTCACACGTGCCCCCCTCCTCCTACTCCTCCTTCTATGCTCCTCTTCCTCTGCATACATTAGTAGTGATAAGACCATGGCTGCCCCTGGCATGTTGGCATACGAATTTGTTGTCCAGTAAGTGTGTTACGCATAGTTACGATGCGTAACTATGCGCCTACGCCGCGCTAGCTTAAAGCATTTTCGCCGCTCAGACGAAAAAGATTTTCTCGCGTATGTGGTTCTGTGTTTACCGCGCATCGATACGCAGGCGCACATTTACAGTTACGCCGCGCATATCCATTTACGCAGACGTAGTGCCGCTGAGAATCTGGCCCATAGCTTATAAAGTAGGGGGAGCTCCTAGGTATAGGCATATATATATATGTATACTGTTTTTCCAAATTGTTTATATTGAAATCCTTTGTGCTGTTGTCTTATGTTGGGATGACAGCACAATTACTGTAATCACCTTTTTGCATATTTTACAGTAAAATATATCTCTGGTTATGTATCCAGTTGTTGTGGCCAGGGCCGGATTAACAGAGGGGCTTCTTTTTTTTTTTTAGATCGACTTCGGGGGTTGTAGCTCGATGACCAGAGGTCACAGAAACCCCACATTTAGGGGGTAGTCAGTTGAAGACCTACCCCACAAACGGTCAAAATATGGGATGGCTATCATTTATGGTTCCGGAGATACGGTCCTGCTTGCACAGCCTGTCAGAAGCTACATACAGAGCAGCCATTATAAATACAAGCTGACACACTGCAGCAGACTGAGAAAAAAAAATCATCATTTGTTTTTTGCTAGAAAATTACTCTATGGTGGTCTTTGCATCTTTTTATGTTGCACGGTATAGAGCTGCACGATTCTGGCTAAAACGACAACTGCAATTTTTTTGCTTAGAAGATAGATCATGATTCTCTCACGATTCGTGCGGCATAACATCATCTTTCACATTAAAATAATTAAAAAAAAATGGGCTAACTTTACTGTTTTGTTTTTATGGTTTTTATTATTCAATGAAGTGGGCAAATGCAGTGTAACATAAAATATTGCAGCAATTGCCATTTTTGTCTCTGCTAAAATATATATAATGTTTGGTGGTTCCAAGTAATTTTCTAGCAAAAAATATTGCTTTTTAACTTAAACAAGTGTTGGACTTTAAGTGGTTACATTTCTTGCATTTACACACAGAAGTTTGATCTAAAAAGGAAGTTGGTTACAATGTTTCATGTTGTTTACAAACTTGTCAGACAGTCGGATATTTTCTTTACACACAGAAGTTTATCCCTTTGATATAAGAAGAAAGTGTTAGGGCTCTTTCACACGTCCGTTCAGTTCGTCCGTTTTTTGGACATCCGTTAACGGACCTCAATGCTTCCCTATGGGTTAGCGTCCGTTAGCGGATGAGCATCCGCTAACGTCCGTTAACATCCGTCTGCGGTAAGCTCCGTTTTTTTGGACGGAAGAAAACCCTATTTTTCTTCCGTCAAAAAAAGGGATTTTTAAATACAGCTTACCTGTAAAATCCTTTTCTTGGAGTACATCACGGGACACAGAGCGGCATATTCATTACTATATGGGTTATATGGAGTACCTTCAGGTGTGGACACTGGCAATCTCAAACAAACAGGAAGTCCCTCCCTATATAACCCCCTCCCCTAGAGGGAGTCCCTCAGTTTTGTAGCAAGCAGTATGCCTCCCAAAATGTTCCCCAAAAGAGGGGTGGGAGCTCTGTGTCCCGTGATGTACTCCAAGAAAAGGATTTTACAGGTAAGCTGTATTTAAAAAACCCTTTTTCTTTCTCGTACATCACGGGACACAGAGCGGCATATTCATTACTATATGGGATGTCCGAAAGCAATGCTTTAATGAGGGGAGGGAGACATCTTCCAAAGAAGGATTTAATTTAGAGGTATACTCAAATACTAGTAAATCCAACTTAAACAAGAAATGTAAATCTCAAATCAAATCAAGGGAGCCCCCTCAGATCCTGAGGAGCTTGAATCGCGGCCTGTAGTACTGACTGCCCAAAGGCTGTATCCGCATTCCTTCTTACGTCCAATTGATAAACTTTTGTAAACATGCGGACTGACGACCACGTTGCTGCCTTGCATATTCGAGCCATAGAGATCTGATGATGTGCTGCCCAGGAGGTGCCTATGGCCCTGGTAGAATGGGCCTTTGCCGACAAAGGAGGAGGCAACCTCTTCAAACCGCAGGCCTGAACGATTAATTGTTTAATCCATCTTGCGATGGTGGATCAAGCAGCTGCCTGACCCATCTTGGGCCCTTCCGGTAAAACGAACACCACATCTGTTTTCCGAACCTTCTCTGTAGCTTTAAGATAGGCCTTTATGGCCCTGACAATATCCAACGTATGCAGCAACCCCTCCTTTCTAGAGGTGGGTTTTGGAAGAAGGATGGAAGTACCACATCCTGGTTCAGGTGGAAACTGGATATAACCTTTGGTAGAAAGGAAGAATGAGGACGGAACCCAGCCCTATCCTTATGTAAAATTAGATATGGTTCCTTACAAGATAAGGCTGCCAATTCCGATACTCTCCTGGCCGAAACTATGGTGATCAGAAATACCGACTTCCCAGTCAGTAAAACCAAAGGTACCTCAGCCAACGGCTCAAGGGGTTGTTTCTGTAGAGTTGACAGAACAAGATTTAAGTCCCATGGACAAAGTGGTGATTTGACTGGAGGATTAACACGTAAGACTCCCTGTACGAAGATCTTAACCAGCGAGTGGGCGGCCAGCGGCCTCTGAAACCACATTGATAAGGCTGAAATCTGTCCCTAGATCGTGCTTAATGCCAGGCCTTTATCCACTCCTAGCTGGAGAAAACGTAATACTCTATCAATGGTCTCCTTGCGGGAAACCCATCTCTTAGCCTCACACCAGCCTACGTAGGCCCTCCAAACCCTGTAACAAAATTACCCTGGAGGCCGGCTTTCTAGCCTTAATGAGGGTAGGGATTACCTGCCTAGACAGACCTCTACCCCTGAGAATCAGGGATTCAGCCGCCAGGCCGTCAAATTTAGACGCCGTAATGCAGGGTGGAGGATCGGGCCTTGTGAGAGTAGGTCTGGCCCAAGAGGAAGAGTCCAAGGGCCTCCCGCTGCCAATTTCAGGACTAGTGAGTACCATGCCCTCCGGTACCAAACTGGGGCTACCAGGATAACCGGCCTGTGCTATGATCCTGCGCCACAGGCGGGGTAGTAACTGCAGTGGGGGAAATGCATATAGAAGTTATGATTGATGCCAAGGGCAAACCAACACATCGGTTCCGCAGGCCATAGGGTCCCTCGTTCGAGACATGAACCTGTCTAGCTTCTTGTTGAATCCTGATGCCATGACCTCCACGTCTGGCACTCCCCACTTCTGGCAGATTGTCTGAAAAAAACTTGTGGATGCAGAGACCACTCCCCCGGCGACAGGGTTTGGCGACTTAGGAAGTACGCCTGCAGGTTGTCCACCTCGGGAATGAATGTCGCCGATATGCAGGGTACATAAACCTCTGCCCACCGAAAAACCAAGCTCCTCTCACTCTGAGTGGCTTGACTCTTGGTTCCCCCTTTGGTGGTTCACCTATATGCCACCGCTGTGGCATTGTCTGAATGACTTCTCACCGAGGACCCCTGTAATCTGGATGTCTATGCCAGGAGGGCTAGCCGAGCCGCTCAGAACTCCCAGACCTTGATGGGCAGCTGCCTCTCCGCCTCTGCCCAAGTTCCTTGGCGAGTGAACTTGTTCAAGACCGCTCTCCAGCCTTCCAGACCACTGGGCAGAACCAAGCTGCTAGAATTGCTGCCTGTAGGACACGAGTGTGGAAGCGTGTGGTATCGCCTCGAACATGGCCATCGCATACATAGGCGAATAGTTGGCTCTTTTTTGCTTAGAACCAACTGAATCAATCTTTTGATAGCCTCGACCTTTACCAGGGGCAGGAACATCCATCTTCTGTTCTGTGTCTAATCTCGTGCCGAGATATTCCAACTGCTTTGTAGGTTGAAATGCTGATCTTTCCCCGGTTTAGGACTCAGCCGAACCTCTCGAGGTACTGAACCATGAGGGCTACTACGCATTCCACCAAGGAAGCGAGTGATCTTATGATTAAGAGGTCGTCCAGGTATGCTAGGACCGAGATCCCTTGGATCCTTTAGACTGACTGGAATAGGAGCTAGGACCTTCGTGAATACCCGGGGGCCGTAGCCAGCCCGAAGGGGGGCGCCACGAATTGGAAGTGACGCTGTATCACTGCGAAGCGTAAAAACAAAAATATTTGATGTGGCTGAAAGACCTGGTACATGAAGGTAACCATCCTTTATGTCTATAGAAGCCAGATCCTTCTGGAGTGTGGCGGCTGCTGACCAAACGGATTCTATCCGGAAAGAGCGAACCCTTAGGTAAGCATTTAAACCTTTTAGGTCCAAAATTGGTCTGACATTGCCGATGAGCCTTGGTATGACAAACAGATTGGAATAGAAACCTAGCCCCTGTTCTTGGGCTGGTACCTCTACCATTATGCCCTGGTAAAGCAGGTGATCCAATGCTGCCCGCATTGAGGCCTTCCTTGTGGAGGAAATTTTAGAAATTCTAATCTGTAGCCTGTGGCCACAGATGATCGGACCCCCTCTGTCGGGGACCGATCCCCAGAGGCCTGTCCTTGCGATCCATTGTTAAAAGTTTGATCGCGCAGGAGGTCCGTACTGCCTGAAATTTGAGGGCCCTGGAACCGGGGGGAGCTGCCTTTTAAACGCAGGACCCCGGAACTTCTTTTGACTGGTAAAAGGGTACTTTTGCCACTTGAAACAGTCTGAATGTATTTATCCAGATCTTTCCATGGAAGGGCAAACCTGCCAGCAGTCTTTACATGGGGCTCGGCCACCCAGTTCTTCAACCATAAGAGCCTTCTCATATGCACTAAAAATAGTGACAACGAGACGCCTGCTGGATGGAGTCTTTTTATAGCCTCTACCGCAAAGCACAGAGCTCTGGGAATATCCAATAACTCCTCTGCCTATTGGGCAGGGATGTCTTAAGCATCTGTTTTGTCTGGTTCTTTAACGCCTGACAAAACTCCACTTGCAGCCACTGCTGGCTGTAGCCAAGGATGCTGGAAAGTGTCTCTAAACGTTTATCGACCGGGACCTTAAACATTTGTATGTTTCCCCTTAGGCCAGTTAATGATTTATTCACCCATGAGATGGCTGCGTCCACAGTTGGGAGCGCCCCCTTTCTTAGAAAAATTTCTTTTCCATAGGGTAAATAACAAAAAACCTTCCAGGTGGTCTCCCATCCAGGCACTAACCAGGCCCGACCCTGCTTAGCCTCCGAGATCAGACGAGATCGGGCGCTTTCCGGGAGATGTGGCCTCAAGGACCTCACGGGTAGTTGAAAAGCAGTGCCCGAACCGGGACCTGAACCCTGGACCCTCAGACCAAAAGTCCGATGCTCTACCGACTGAGCCATCCGGGCCCCCTTTTAAAGAGCAATTGGTCAGGGGAAAGAGTGCCTGCAAGCACAAATATTTCCTGGCAGACGTGCATAAAGACTACCCTCTCGTCAGCTTTAGGCGGCAGAAAAAATTCTGTCCGGTCGTCCCAATCCTGGAAAAACCAATTCCTCTAACAGAGGATGGACCGGAAAAGCTGCGTTGCTTAAAGGCGCTTTTAAAAGAACCTAAAGAGGATACCGCAGGAACTTGAGGCTCTGGAAATGGCAAATTAAATGCCGAGCGGACCATGTCTGTCAAAGACTGGACCCACAGACTCTCCGTCTGGGAGGCTGAAAACGATTCTTCCGTGGTAGATCCTTCCTCTAGGTTCTGTCCCTTTTGGCGATGGGGATCCAGTCCGCTTTTTGCCAGAAAAAGAGCCAGCGATCATAGCTGTTAACTTTTTCTCTCTAGCCCCCCTAGGGTGACGGCTAGCATCTCCTCTGTGATACCACAGGGTTGGGCCGACCTGGGCCAGCCTCAGCACCAGACCCCCTTAATGGCTTATCCAGGGTGACCCCTATAGGAATAACCTGTGGGGAAAGTATTGGCATATCATCAGAACCAGAGGAGGAACCCCTTTGTCTTTTCTTTTTTTTTTTTTCTTTTTTTTGTGTTTTGATCCTGAACCCTTGGAAGCCATAATACAAAACCGAGGGACTCCGCTTACAACAACAGACTGTTATAGCCAGGAGTACAAAAAAAAATAAGGTTTAGGGGACAATAGGATCACTAATGCCCAAAAACGGTGGGGCTCAGTATGTTTTCCTTTATAATATTATTCACAACATACAGCCCCACCCCAACATGTTTGCCAGCATTCAACCTGTTGCCAAGGGGATTTTGGCTTAACAAAAAGTATTGGAGCTGACTCCAGCATGTAGTACCCCTTCTCGCCACCGGGAGTCACTGTGCTGCCAGCTCTACGTCCTCTCTCTCCAGCTCAGCTTTGAACTGAGCTAAGAACGCGCCTGCTGTGTATAACAGCAATTGAAGGCACGCCCACTCTACACTGCAGTCACGCTCCCCGCCCCCCCCCCCCCTCCCGAACGGCGCGAAAATTTTCTATATGCATGCGCGCGTGCACGCACGCGCGAATGTCGGGGGGGGAGAGCCCAGGAGGAGACGCACTCTGGAGCCCAGGAATGCAGGTTGGAGGACGCATCAGGCGGCAGATTTTGAATCCCGGCAAGGTAAGGCTAAAACAGGCCCCTAAGGAGTCCCTTTAGCCTAGAGACAGATCTGTCTTTTTTTTTTTCTTTTAAAAAGATCTTCAACCAGCGAGCAGCAGGTAGCTAGCAAACATACATAGATAGGTAGGGGGATCAAGTGATGGGGGGAAACATTTCAGGGCATCCTGTCCATCAGACATAGTGACCATGGTGCCAATGCAGAGCATACTCAGGCTACCCCCCTTAAGATCTCCCCTGGAGAGCCTGCTGTCAAACCAAGTCCCGCAGGCTCCCCTCTTACCTGCTCCATGCCGCAGGACGTTTTGCAAAACGGTCCAATCTTCTCCCATCTCCGTGGGTAGCGTAGTAGACCTTCAGGCCCTGGGGTCCTATGAAGGTACCCACTGTCCTGGACCTATATAGCACCCTGGCAAACAGGAACTTATGGTCTTTACGAACTCCAAGTCCTGGGCCCAGGGTCCAGCCCTCCAAAGAGGAGCATTATAGGCAAAACCCCACGGTTTGGGGCCCGGGTACTGTCCACTTTGGCACTGAGGCTCCTTGGACAGATCCGGTTAGCCCGCCCTTAATCCCAAGGATGTGGAGCAAAGCTATTCCGTGACCAACACCTAAGACACTGGCGAAAAAACTGAGGGACTCCCTCTAGGGGAGGGGGTTATATAGGGAGGGACTTCCTGTTTGTTTGAGATTGCCAGTGTCCACACCTGAAGGTACTCCATATAACCCATATAGTAATGAATATGCCGCTCTGTGTCCCGTGATGTACGAGAAAGAAAAACGGAACGGACGAAAAACGGACGTTAGCGGATGATCCGTTTACCATCCGATCCGCTAACGTCAGTTTTTCATCAAAATATGTAAAAAAAATAAGTTCTAAAAAAAAAAAAAAAAAACGGATGAAAAAACGGATGAAAAAAACTGATGAAAAACGGACGGAAACCGGAACGGAAACGGATGTAAACGGACGAAAAACTGATGAAAAAAACGGATCAACTGAAGGGGGAAAAAACTGATCTAAAAAACTGAACGGACGTGTGAAAGAGCCCTTAGTTACAATGGGGCAGATTCACAAAACAATTACGCCTGTCTAACTGGGGTTAGACAGGAGTAATTTCAAATTTCGCGCGGCGTATTACTAGTTTGAATCCTCAAACCATGATACGCCGGCTTCGGGCTTCGATCCGAGAGGCTTACGTCTTCGTAAGCCTTCGGATCTACGCTGCCATCTATTTGCGGCCGCTGGGAGGAGTTCGCGTCGTTTTGATGCGTCGGGATATGCAAATGTGTTTTTACGGGGATTCTCGAACATACGAGCGGGCGTCGCAATCGTTTTCGTCTATTTTTTTATACGTAATGTTAGAGCAGCTTTTTGCTGCTCTAACTTTACGTAGCCCATGTTAAGTATGGCCGTCGTTCCCGCTTCGAATTTATTTTAAAAAAATTTTTGTTTACGTAACTCGTCGGGACGTGGATCGCCCGTAAAGTACGCTACATAAACAACGAATGACGTCACGACGTGATTTCGCGCAATGCACGGCGGGAAATTTGCGAACGGAGCATGCGCAGATCGATCGCCGCGGGAACGCGCCTAATTTAAATGTTTCACGCCCCCTACTCGCGCAGATGGATTGCGACGGGAGAAATACACTACGCCGCCGTCGTTTACCGTAGAAAATCTACCTGAATTCCACGTAGAGCAAGGTAAAAAACGGCGGCGTAGTGTATTTCTGATACGCTACGATAATCCATTTCTCTGTGAATCTGCCCCAATGTTTCCTGCTAAGAACTTGGCAGATTGCCCAGATATTTTCTTTTGACAGCTGAAAGTCTCTCCACTTGTTATATGAAAGAATCAGCAAACTCTGCATTGGAGATGTCAGGGGGGTTGAATCAAGATCACAATTTTAACGATTAATTGTGCAGCTCTAGCACGGTACTGTATTTGCGCAGCAATTTTTTGGAAATAAACTGTTTCATACATTAAAAAAAACACTAAGCACGATTTATTTTTTTGGTATCCTAAGCGATGCTTTAAACATTTTTTAGGTTACGGGCCAGATTCAGGAACACTTGCGCTGGAGTATTTCGATATGCGCCGCGTAACTGTGATGATGCGCCGTCGTTTCTATGTGCCCGTACCCACCAAACTAGATGCGCCCAATAACGGGTCATTTGCGACCGGCGGAATGTTCCGACGCCAGAGTATTGTCAGCGCTTAATTTCGCTGGGCGCATCAGTCGCGCCTATTGATTTCCCCTGCAAATATGCAAATGAGGAATTTTTCCCAATTCACGAATGGATTAGCACCATACGCTGGCTACATGCGCCGCGCGTATCTCGTCCGTCCGGCGCAAAGTTATTTCTACAAAAGGCTGCTTTATCTTTACTCCAGATGGCCACAGGTCAGCAGGAGAGCAGCTACAGCAGCGTTACCGACGATAAGAGCTAGCTGAGCACCCCCACTTGCAGGACAACACCTCTGTCCATGCTTGTCTGTCAAATGTTACAGCCATGGAGGAAGACATCATAGGTCTCCATAGCCGAGATGACGGCTGACAGCTCCTGGCCATTAAAGTTCAGCTTTCTCCTGTGTGTTTGCGGGGAACGGGAGCAGCCATCTCAGAACAAAAGTAACATCACTGCGGGGAGGGGGAGCAGGATATACTTTAGTGCCGGAATGGCGCTTCTACGGGCGCATTTAAACGCCCAACGGAAGGCATTGCGCTGACGTTTCCCGTGAAGTGGTGCCGACGGAAGTTGTGAGCATGCGCACAAAGGGGGCGAGTGGAGCCTCACTCACTGCGCATGCTCCGTGGTTGATGCGCTGAACGTAAGCCTCTGCGCTGGGCTCCGCCCATCATTTACATATGATCACACCCACTTCCCCTTGCGTCGGGTTACGCCAGCGCATTATCGTTACTCTGGCGCAAGTTTACGCGCAACTGCTATGTGAATAACAGTACTTGCGCTGAAAGGGTCGTCAGAGTAACGTAAATGAGAAGCGTTACTCTGGAGCAAAGATGCTCTCATCTACCTGAATCTGGCCCCACATGTTTAGAGTTACAGAGGAAGTCTAGTGCTAGAATTATTGCTCTCGCTCTAACGATCGCGACGTATGTAACCTGTGTGTATCTGGCTCTGATACTAGCCAGTGCCTACCCAGCCACTGACTGGTATCTCTGTCCCCACACACCCTCTCACCTGCTGACCTGTAGATGGGGGAATCACTCCTGTAGTGTTATTGTGTTCTGCCAGTGAGTACAATGATCAGTGTTGCTATCTATAGCTGGCAGCACTGATTGTTTTTGGAAAAACAGGCTCATTGTACTCAAGTCGATTAATAGATTGACTTATGTAAAACCAGCTAGCCCATACATAGATCAACTATGGCTGGTCTCTGCATAATTGGTGTAATTTCAATTCATGTATGATCCGCTTAACCACTACACAGTCCCTAAACATCCTTCAACTCCTATACATTGTGCCCACTGTCATACCCTCCACACTCCTATCCTGTACATAGTGCCCACTGTCATACACTTCTCTCCTGTACATACTGCCCACTGTCGTACCCTCCATGCTTCTCTCCTGTACATGATGCCCACTGTCATACCCTCCACACTTCTCTCCTGTACATTGTGCCTTTTGCCTTACCCTTTGCACTCTTCTCCTGTACATAGTGCCCAATGTTAGACCCTCCACATTCCTCTCACTCACCTGCACATACTTCCCACTTATATACCATCCGTACTCCTCCCCTATGTTGCTTACCCACAAAAACAGTTCTTTAAAATGATACTGAATACCCTCAATGTTACCAGCTCTAGAATGGACACACTTTTGTTAGTTCAACTAAAGGAAATCTCAGTTCTCATATTTGTTCTGTTACTAGAACTTATTTAATGTTGTGATTACTACTGTGATGTACAGAGGAACATAGGGGATCTCAGCTACTCTAAATATAGCACTTGTGAAAAAGTGTCCCTGAAAATATTTTTTAAATGTTGGCAACTATGCACTTATGTACTGCCCAAGGGCCACTGGTCAGTAGTGGGCCCCATGAGAGGTTTCTGGGATCCTGTGATATTAAAGCGATAGTAAACTTTCCTGACATTACTACTTTTTAGAGGCCCTGGGGTAGGTTATGCCACAATGTACAAGTATGCACAGCAAATTAGCACATTAGGGTACACTTACCTTTTCAGGCTGGGCCCTCCATTGCTGCGCTGTGATTCTCACGCATTTATTTATTATTTATAAAAGGCCCCACCAAAATCCTCAGCACCAGGCCCATGATGTTCTTAATCTAGCCCTGGTTGTGGCGTATTGTTTTCTCCCACCAGGTGCAGTCAGTGGATCCTGGGGTGACAATACAGGCATTTTGTACTGTCTTACATTGTATTGTATTGCATTGCATCACAGTTGTGCCAAGTGGATTGAGAGCCAAGTTAGTGGGGTTTATTGGTAGAGTGCAGGCCCAAATCAAACCAGCAGTTCCTTCAGAGGTCAGCGCTACATGTGGGGGCTCGTCCGGGATCCTGTCACTCTACAAGCAAGCCCGCCCCCTTCAGGCTACCATGGACCCCATCAAAGTAGTCCAATGGTGCGAAGCAGAAGGGACACGCTCAGAAGCAAGCGTGGCCATTGAACTTCCAGGGAGCGACTGGGGAAAGAAACAAATTAAAGAGGTGGTACAAACATTGTCCCCAGACAGAAAGTCTTACGTGGTTGCAGTGAAACCAGATCCTGGGACCGACTGCACCTATGCACTGATAGAGTGGGGATGGGATGTCCCTGAAAATTTCCACGGTGTCAGTATAAAATTGTCTGAAAAGATAGAGTTCCACTTGACACATCCCAGCAAGCATGAAGGGCACTCTCCCAGTCAGAAGCAGTTAAAACCTTTAGACAGGAAAGCAGGGGCTGCTGCTAAATCACTGGCAGAACAACAGCTGGCTGATCTGAAACGACAGTACCGTGACATACAGGAGAAGTTTCAAGAGACCTCCAGTATTATAGCTGAACGCATTAATGGGTTACGTGTCGGTTTGGAGGACCAGAGAAATAGCCAGATAACGCCCAACCCTGGGAAGGTGCTGAAAAAACGCACTCAGGGCCGCTTGCAGGAAGTAACCATCCGGAAGGATTTCCACATTGATGGCCAGATAGGAGAAAAGGGGCAGAAGGACAAAATGTCCTACACCAGCCTCCTACACCAAATACAGTAGAGTTGGGGCTACAGAAAGGATATCTGGAATCGGAAATTAGAGAGGCTGTAATCCATGCCATCAGCCCAGGTTCAAGTGTTAGGGGAATGTTGGAGAGGAAGAGTGGATTGACCTTGAACCAGCTAAAGAGGATACTGAAAAGCTATTATGAGAAGGAAGATGCCACTGAGCTGTTTCATCGACTGATAAAAATAACACAGGATAGTAGAGAGACTCCTCAGAACTTCCTATTTCGAGCCATTGAGCTCAAGGACCGCCTGCTGTTCGCATCAAAGGAAGAAGGAAGCGGAGAGAATTTTGGAGCCAAGCTAGTTAAGAGGAAATTCCAGAGATCTGTGACTACGGGATTGAGGAGTAACTATATCAAGCTACAATTGAAGCAGTATTTGGAAGATCCCTCAACTCCGGATAAGGTCCTCATTGAGAAAGTGAATGAAGCAGATAAGATGGAGATTAAGAGAGACCAAAAACAGAGGAAACTTCAAGCTTCTAGCACCACAAGTGCTAAAATACAGCAGATAGGTGTATCCTCAGACACTCAGGAACTGAATGTACTGGCAGCAAGCGTTGAACAGGGATCATGTCTTTCACCTATTCACCACCTAACCGTAAATTAGACTGGACTGGAGAAGCTGTTCCAGACCCAGAAAGAAATACTGGAGATGATGACCATGTTGATGACTCATCTGGTGAAACCCCAGACAGAAGAAATCCCGCCACTCAAGGCTCCGGAGACTCCTACCATTAACCGCCCTATGAAACAAACACAGAGAGTCTGCTTCAAATGTGGAGGAGTAGGACATCTCAGGTGAGTGTGCCCAAGCCCAGTAACTGAGACAAAATCCAAACAGCCAGGGGGAAACTTCAGAGGGCCCCAGTGAAGGAATCAACTGGGCGCCCGGTTGTTATAGCTAACTCCACACTGACTCATATGCCCCTGACCACTGGGGTCACCAACAAGCCAGGATGGAAATGAGAGAGACCCCCAAAACCGAAGGCGAAGGTACAAGCCACCAAGCAGTCTAAAGGTTCTGCAATCAGTGGATTTCCCCCCAAGCTAGTGGGACCCTCCCCAATTGTCCCCATCCAAGTAGAGGGGATTTATACAAAAGCCCTGCTGGACACTGGAGCCCAAGTAACCTTGCTCTACAGGGATTTTTATGACAGACATCTCAAGCACCTGCCGTTACAGAATTTGGAGGAACTAGAGATATGGGGATTAGGCACTCAGAACTTCCCATATGATGGTTAACTGCCGGTCAGACTCACCTTTGACCCAAGTACAGAAGGAGAGGCTGAGACTTTCGACACCTTGGCCATAGTGTGCCCTCGTCCCCCAGGGGCTGACAAAAATTCCCGCATCATTGGGACGAACACTGACTTAGTGAGGAGGCTACTTGCACCGCTTGTGCTGCAGAAGGGGACCCTCCCCACTAAAATACATCCAATGTTGGCCCAGACATATCGAGACCTTAGACAAGAGGAAGAGGCTCCTGAAGAGGTAGTGAGAAAAATCTGGCTCCTGAATAGGGAAAAGAGGTTAGTCCAGCCGGGTCAAGTAATCTGCCTGAGAGCCTCTGTCAAGTTAAGCTGGAAAAAAACAGGTCCTTTCATTGTCCTTGAAAATACAAGCCAGGAAGAAAAAAAGGGGTTAGAGCTTATCTCTGAAGTATTGCCCAACAGGGTATTGAAGAGGACTCACGGCACAGTTCCAGTCAGGGTTAGGCGAATCCCATTGGGAGATCTGGAAGATTTGAGGGAACAACTGGCCAAACTCAAGAGGACGGGCATTATCCGGTAGTCCAGGAGTCCTTATGCCTCCCCTATAGTGGTGGTCAGGAAGAAGAACGGGTCCCTACGCCTATGTATCGATTACAGGACCCTGAACCGGAGGACCATTCCTGACCAGTACACCTCACCTTGGATAGAGGATGCTCTGCAGAGCCTGTGGGGAGCGAAGTGGTTCAGTGTGGGTATTATCAGATCCCCATGTGCCCCGAAGACAAAGAGAAGACCGCTATTATCACCCCGGTGGGATTCTTTGAGTTCAACCGGATGCCGCAAGGCCTATCTGGGGCCCCAGCAACTTTCCAGAGGTTGATGGAAAAAACAGTGGGTGACAGGAACCTACTTGAAGTACTAGTTTACCTGGATGACGTGATAGTATTTGGAAGAACGTTGGAAGAGCACTAAGAACGCCTGGAGAAGGTCCTGAAGAGACTTCATGATAAAGGTCTGAAGCTCTCTAAGGAAAAATGCCAGTTCTACCAGCCCTCAGTGAATTACCTGGGACACATTGTGTCTGAGGAGGGAGTGGCAACCGATCCCAAGAAGTTAGAAGCTGTCACTTCTTGGCCCAGGTCCACCAACGTGACTGAACTCGGGTCATTCTTAGGCTTCTGCTCGTACTACAGAAGGTTTGTGGAAGGGTTCGCTAAAATAGCCCACCCACTCACTGAGCTCCTAAAGAAACAGGAAGAAGTTAGTGTAAGCCCAGATCAGTCAAGGAAGGCAAAAGAAGGGCTCAGAAGGAAGAAAGAGTCCATCCAGGACCAGTGGACTCCAGAATGCGAGGAAGCTTATAGACAATTGAAGTGGAGCCTTACCACTGCCCCGGTTTTGGCCTATGCAGACCCTGCCAAACCATACGAGATGCATGTGGATACCAGCCGTGAAGGACTGGGAGGAGTGCTCTATCAAGAGCATGAAGGGCATCTGCGACCGTGTCAGAAGCACGAGTACTTACCAAGGCTGTGATGCTGAGGACGGCTCACCTTTACGACCAAGCGCACCTGCCCCCTGGAGTTTGAGACAGGAGGCAGAGGCACAAGGAGGTACCGGTACCAGCGGAGTAGTAGGTGGGGTGCAGGTTGCTGAAGATCAGCGGCTGAGAAGGGATGCAGGAGCTGGATGGTCACCAAGGCAGGTGAGAGTGGTATAGTCCCAGTACACAGCTCAGAAGCTAACAGACTGACGGTAGCAGATCCGGGGTACAGGTTGAAGTCTGGGTTCAGGGCAGGGCTTAAGACAAGTCCAGAGGTGCAAGCCAAAGTTCAAAGGCAGGAGACAGAGGCAAATCCAGGTCACGGTCTGAGGTCAGATGATTAAGGAAGGCAGCAAAGTCCACAAAACAAGCCGAGGTCAGGTTTCCAGGCGAGAGCTGAGTCGGGAAGCAAATCCGGGTCAAAGGGCACAAATCAAGTGTCAAAACTTTACTCAGAGCTGACGATAAACCAGCAACCTGTGCAAAGACAGGGGCTGGCTTAAGTAGGGCTGTCAGGTCTGCGATAGGTCCCGGGAGGAGGCGCGCACATCCGCGTGCTCGTGCACGCGCCACGCTGCCGCACGCGCCCCAAATGAGCGGGCACGCGCCGTGACGCGATTCTAACTTGCCTGTGCACAGATTGAACGCTGTGAGCGCTGGGAACCTGACAGTGCCCCCCCCCAAGGGGCGGACTCCGGTCGCCCAGGCTGGACATCAATTCTGGGTGTTCCTGATGAAAAGCGCGGATTAGACGTGGAGCATGCAGATTTCTTGCAGGTTCCCAGGAGTTATCTTCCAGGGGATAGCCCTTCCATTTAATCAAATACTGGAGTTGTCTACCTCTTTTTCTACAGCTGATGATGGACTCAACTTCAAATTCTTCTTCTCCCTCGACCTCTACTGGTGGAGGCGGAGGCCCTTCTCTCCCTTGGAAAGGATCAGGGGTAACAGGTTTCAGGAGAGAGGCATGGAAAACTGGATGAATCCTGTATGAATCCGGCAAAGAGAGTTTGAAGGCCACCGCGTTGATATTGCGCTTGATCCTGAAAGGGCCAATGAATCTTGGGCCCAACTTTCGAGAGAGGACCGGTAATTTTAGATTAGCAGCAGACAGCCAGACCTCCTCTCCAATTTCAAAAGTAGGGCAATCCTTCCTCCCCTTGTCGTAGAACCTTTTATAGTCCTCCTGGGCCCGTTGCATCACTCTTTGTAACTGCAGAAAGTTCGATTGGATGGCCGTTAAGTGCTCTTGGGCCGCTGGAACAGGTGTTTCTGGGGGGGCATCAGGAAGAAAGGGTGGGTGAAAGCCAAAGTTGGCCCAAAAGGGTGTTTGATTCAT
Organism: Rana kukunoris; assembly: GCA_029574335.1. Taxonomy (NCBI): domain Eukaryota; kingdom Metazoa; phylum Chordata; class Amphibia; order Anura; family Ranidae; genus Rana; species Rana kukunoris. The sequence continues at coordinate 433,244,197 of CM056049.1, forward strand.
GGTGGCATGGACGGAATTATTATACGCGAATTCAGCGAAAGGTAACAGGGATGACCAGTCATCTTGAGAGGCAGAACAGAAGCATCGGAGGTACTGCTCCAGCGTTTGGTTAGTCCTTTCCGTTTGGCCGTTACTCTGGGGGTGGTAGGCAGAGGAAAGGCAGGTCTTGACTTCCAAAGATCTACAGAGTTCCCTCCAAAATTTTGAGGTGAATTGAGAACCCCTATCTGAAACAATGCCTCTGGGTACCCCATGGAGCCTGACGATTTCTCTAAAGAAGACTTTGGCTGTCTCTATGGCAGAAGGAGTACCGATCATGGGCACAAAATGTGCCATTTTAGAGAGGCGATCTACTACGACCTGGACCGTGGTGAAGCCTTCGGAAGGTGGTAAGTCTACAATAAAGTCCATAGAAATATCAGACCATGGCCGTTCCCGGGACTGGTAGAGGCTTGAGTAATCCCCAGGTCTTGGTTTTAGTACCCTTATTACGTTGGCAAGTGGTACAGGATGCAACGTAGGCTTTACAGTCTTGTCTGTAGCTTGGCCACCAGAAGTATCGTAAAACCATTTCTGTGGTCTTTTGTGCTCCAAAATTACCTGCTAGTTTACGGTCGTGAAAGGTGCTCAAGACCAGTTGTCTAGATTCTGATGGAACGAAAACTTTACCTCAAGACCAAAAGATATCGTTGTGTCTTACCAATGATGACACCTCTGGATCAGAACATTGTCTGGATGCAGCCTAATGGAGTTCAGCAGGTCGATTTGAGAGACTAATAGAAAATTCCGAGATGACAAAATGGTGCTTGGTTCAGTTGTGGATGGAGTTTCAGGGAACATCCTGGAGAGAGCGTCTGCTTTTCCATTTTTAGAACCAGGCCTGTAAGTGAGATGGAAGTTAAACCGAGAGAAAAAAAGGGCCCAACGGGCTTGCCTGGATTTTAAGCGTTTCGCTGACCGTAAATATTCAAAGGTTTTTATGGTCGGTAAAGATCATTATAGGATGAGCCGATCCTTCAAGTAGATACCTCCATTCCTCTAGAGCAAATTTGATAGCAAGTAGTTCCCTGTCCCCGACGTCATAATTTTTCTCAGGCGTAGTCAGTTTCCGAGAAGCGTAGGCCACAGGGTGTAGTAGGGACTTTGGCCCTTGTCTCTGAGACAGCACGGCTCCTGTAGCGGTCTCGGAAGCGTCTACTTCCAAAGTAAAAGGCAGCATTGGATCGGGGTGTCGCAGAACAGGAGCAGAGGAAAAAACTGATTTAAGTTTCCTGAATGCTTCTTGGGCCTCTGGTGACCAGTAGAAACGATGACCCTGGCGGGTAAGCTGAGTGATAGGGCTCATGATGGAAGAGAACCCAACGATGAACCGTCGATAAAAGTTGTCAAAGCCGATGAAGCGCTGTACCCCCTTCTTGTCCACCGGGGCTGGCCATTCCTGGATGGCTTTAACTTTTTGAGGGTCCATGGCGACCCCACTGGTAGATACAATGAATCCCAAAAATTGCACAGAAGATTTCTCGAATTCACATTTTTCAGCTTTTAAGTATAGCTTATGTTCTCTGAGTACAGTAAGCACCCTTCTTACATGGTACCTATGTAGCTCTAAGGACGGTGAAAAGATGAGGATGTCGTCCAGATACACGACCAGGAAATCATCCAGATGTTCACGGAAGATGTCATTAACTAAATGCTGAAAAGTGGCTGGAGCATTGCATAGTCCAAAAGGCATAACAAGGTATTCAAAATGCCCGAATCTTGATCTAAAGGCGGTTTTCCATTCATCCTCTGCCCTGATTCTGATGAGATTATAAGCACCCCTTAAGTCCAATTTGGAGAAAACTTGGGCTGATCGGAATCGCTGGAATAACTCTGATATGAGGGGAAGTGGATACCTGTTCTTAATTGTGATTTTATTGAGCTCTCGATAGTCAATGCAAGGCCTTAAAGTACCATCTTTTTTCTCAACAAAGAAGATTCCCACACCAGCCGGGGAAGACGAGGGGCGAATAAATTTATTTTGCTGATTTTCATCAATATAGGCCTTGAGGGCTTTTAATTCTGTCTCGGACAGCGGGAAGATGCGGCCAAAGGGAATCTCAGAGCCTGGTAAAAGGTCAATGGGGCAGTCATGCGGTCGGTGGGGAGGAAGGCAGTTGGCTTGCTGTTTGTCGAACACATCCGTGAATTCCAGGTAAACGGAGGGAACGCTCCGGAGAGTTTCGGGTGAAGTTGTCACGGCAGAGCAGGAAACAATTGAAGGTGGAAGGCAATTCTGGGAACAATAAGAAGATGTAAAGTTGACCTCTTTTTTTAGCCAGTCTATGGATGGTTGGTGTGCTTGTAACCAGGGAAGACCCAGGATGATGGGAAACAGTGGGGAAGGAATAAGATCCAAACGTAGAAATTCCTGGTGGCCGGAATCGGTGGTGGCACAGATAGGTTCAGTTTCTTGTGTGATAAGTCCAGGCGGGTTGCCCCTTCCGGTAACGGCAAGGAAATGAAAAGGACAACATGAGTCTGAGAAAGGTTTGCAATATTGTAACTGAGAGTAGGTTGCGGTTTGGACTTAATAGGCCTTGTTGGACAAGAGTGGAGGAAGTGACCGGCTTCTCCGCAATACAGGCAGAGGTTGTTTTGACGTCTCCGAAGTCTCTCCTCGGAGGTAAGCGGGGTACGGACCAATCCAATTTGCATAGGTTCAGGATCCGGGAGGATTACGTTTTGAGGAGCCACCGGCAGCTGTAGAATCGGTGTAGGTCTTGGATGGGCCCAGGTAGGGCGTGGGATTTGATACCGCTCAGAACGTCGTTCTCTCAGGTGTCGATCCAGCTGTGTGGCGGTTTGGATCAAATCTTCCAGAGTGGCTGGAATTTCAATCCGGGCCAGCTCGTCCTTAAGAGACTCATCCAAGCCTTGGCGAAACTGGTATTTTAGAGCGGCCTCATTCCAGCCTGTGTCGGCTGACCATTTTCGGAACTCGGCTGTATAGTCCTCAAAGGGCCTTCTACCTTGGGTGAGGTTATGGAAAATAGTTTCGGCAGTAGCCGTGAGCTGTGGGTCATCATATAACTTTGCCATGTGTTCGAAGAAGGTGTCTATCGTATTGAGGATTGGGCTCTGTTGCTCCATTAAAGTGTGAGGCTTGTGATTCTTCGGAGAGGAGAGATATGACGAAACCCACTTTCACAGTCTCTGAACAAAAGGTTCTGGGCTGAAGAGATAAGTACAGGGAGCAAGCATTCTTAAAAGCCCGATATTTCAGGTGCTAACCTGAAAAACGTTCCGGGATAGGCACACGTGGTTCCGGGTGGGTCACCACTACGGCCGAGCTAGAGGCGGCTTGAGGTGCTGCAGCTCCAGAGGATGGTGGTGCAGGTGGAGATGAGGGTCCAGGAATCACGGCCAGTTGTTGAAGACGGCCATCTATTTGGAGGTAGCCATCTTGAAGCTTTTGAACTGCGTCAGTGAGTGTGGACACTTGCAGGCAGAGTGTCTCAAACGGTGAGCGCGCCCTGTCGGCCTCAGACATCTGGCTGGTTTATACTGTCAGAAGCACGAGTACTTACCAAGGCCGAGATGCTGAGGACGGCTCACCTTTACGACCAAGCGCACCTGCCCCCTGGAGTTTGAGACAGGAGGCAGAGGCACAAGGAGGTAGTAGGTGGGGTGCAGGTTGCTAAAGATCAGCGGCTGAGAAGGGATGCAGGAGCTGGATGGTCACCAAGGCAGGTGAGAGTGGTATAGTCCCAGTACACAGCTCAGAAGCTAACAGACTGACGGTAGCAGATCCGGGGTACAGATTGAAGTCCGGGTTCAGGGCAGGGCTTAAGACAAGTCTAGAGGTGCAAGCCAAAGTTCAAGGGCAGGAGACAGAGGCAAATCCAGGTTACGGTCCGAGGTCAGAGGATTAAGGAAGGCAGCAAAGTCCACAAAACAAGCCGAGGTCAGGTTTCCAGGCGAGAGCTGAGTCGGGAAGCAAATCCGGGTCAAAGGGCACAAATCAAAGTGTCAAAACTTTACTCAGAGCTGACGATAAACCAGCAACCTGTGCAAAGACAGGGGCTGGCTTAAGTAGGGCTGTCAGGCCTGCGATTGGTCCCGGAAGGAAGCGCGCACGTCCGCGCGCTCGTGCATGCGCCGCGCTGCCGCACCACGCACGCGCGCACGCCCCAGATGCGCGGGCACGCGCCGTGACGCGATTCTAACGTGCCTGTGCACAGATTGAGCGTTGTGAGCGCTGGGACCCTGACAGACCAATCGCTTATGTGAGCAGAAGTTTGACTCCTGCCGAAAAAGAAACTACCCGACTCACAAGCTTGAATTTCTGGCTCTGAAGTGGGCAGTGGTAGACAAGTTAAAGGACTACCTTTACGGTGCTGAATTCATGGTTAAGACGGACAACAACCCCCTCACATATTTGCTCACCACTGCGAAGCTGGACACCACCGGTCACAGGTGGTTAGCTGCTCTCTCGGCATTTACCTTCAGCCTGAAGTACAGACCAGGGGTTGGTAACCGAGATGCGGATGCTCTGTCAAGAAGGCCTCATGACCCCTGAAATCCCTCAAAAGACTGGACTCAACTTACTGCAGAAGGAGTAAGGACCCTTTGGGAAGGGACAAGTCAATACAGGAAAGGTGGGGCCAGAGCTGAAGAAGTAGGAGTATCCTGAGCGGGAGTACCCAGGTGCTATTGCTACGTCTCCCAGGTTGTACTGGAGGGTCTCCCCAAGCTATCCAGAAAGGATCTCAGGAGAGATCAGGAGGAAGATCCACTGTGTGGGCTGGTGCTGAAGGCATTGGAACATCAACAGTCTGATGTGCTGCGGAAGAGCCCCAAGAAGGAAGCCCGGCTGTTACTGAAAGAATGGGATCGGTTGCAGTTGCAACAAGGGGTGGTCTATCGAAGGGGCTCCTCTGATGATCCAGAAGCGAAGTGGCAGCTGCTCCTGCCGGGAAAGCACAGAGAGAGGGTACTGATTGCTTTACACGATCACCATGGTCATTTGGGAGCCGAGAGGACTCTCTAACTAGTAAGGCACAGGTTCTACTGGCCTCACATGAGGAAAGAAGTAGAGAGTTACTGTCATTCCTGCCTCAGGTGCATACAACAAAAGACATTGCCCCAGAGGGCTGCCCCATTGGGCCATTTGGAGAGCCAGGGACCAATGGACCTGGTCTGCATAGACTTTCTTTGTTTGGAATCCGATCTGAGTGGGCAGGGGGACATCTTGGTGGTAACAGATCACTTTACCCGTTATGCCCAAGCATTTCCTACTAGAGACCAGCAAGCAACCACAGTAGCAAAGACTCTTGTGGAGAAGTTCTTCGTCCATTATGGCTTACCTCAACGGATACATTCGGACCAAGGAAGGGACTTTGAGATCAAATTGATAAAGAGACAGTTGGATCTACTAGGCATACAAAAGTCCAGGACTACTCCTTATCACCCACAAGGGGACCCTCAACGGAAAGGTTCAACAGGACTCTCCTGAATATGTTGAGAAGAGGATTATCAGAGTTGATTTTCTAAAGTGCCACATCCAAATGAGAAATCAAAAAGAATAAAGGCAAAGCCCCCTAGTCGGACTTTAAAGGCACTGTGGTGTGTCAAATGTAGTTAGAGAAAACATAGTATTACAATATAATTTATTGAAGAAGTATCAGATAAAAGTTGATTACATGATCTATAACAAATACAAAAAATACAAAATAATGAAATATAGTTCAACATATATTGCTGTGTGATGTGATGCCCTGTGTGGTCCCGACGTTTCAGGGAGACATAGTCCCTTTCTTCAGGGGTATTCCAGGATTCACAGCTCTAAAAATGTATGGGAAATGATCAGGATAATCCTAATAATGTTGATGATGTTGTTATATAGATTAATACTGAAGTACTTACAGTGAACTGTATGGTACTTCAAGTCAGTAGATCATGTATTTAAAAGCATGGGTTTCCGGATGATCCGAGTCTGCTGGCCTGGCCACTGACGACAGAGCAGAATTGTGAGCAGGGTGTGTTGTTGCCAGATATAAATATGCTGCTGGAATCAGAGGACATTGGAGCCTAAAGTTGTAATGATGTGTGTTAATATTTATGGACATAGTTGTAATAATAAAATGTGAAATAAATTGTGTTTTATAACATTGTGTTTTATAACATTTTCTTGGAGGGATATGGTATGGCTTACCTAGTAAATAGCGATGGAGAGGCTCGTATTAGGCTGGAAGTGTACAAAAGTAATAAGAAATAATGAGTAAATATGTACAATGTATGTAAGTAAAAATATCCATGTTATATTAATGTGGTTAAACCATATATAGTTAAATGTTATAGCAAAAATTGCTCAATAGATGGCGTTCAATGGGGATATTTAGATGTTATAGCAAAAAATGCTCAATAGGTGGCGTTTAAAGGTTGAGTATTAAGGAGTTGATTAAAAAGGACATTTTTTTTTTTTTTTTGTTTGTGTTCCTGTAAGTATGAAACTGAATGTATGTAGATAACCAAAACCAGCAGGGAAACTGATAATGTGGTAGCTGTGATTGATATGAAGAAAATAAAATAAAACGTTTTATACCTTAGGAAGATGGATGCAGAGGAACCGTCATGTTGTCCAGCAAGTTGCTGGATAGCAAATGACTAGTTCCTCTGCTGCTATATAAAGTGCCCATCAGCCAAACTGCGACGCCCAGTGCAAAGGGTTTGCAGCTGTGCTCAGACGGCTAATTAAGGCAGGTGTTTTTTGTGTTCCTGTAAGTATGAAACTGAATGTATGTAGATAACCAAAACCAGCAGGGAAACTGATAATGTGGTAGCTGTGATTGATATGAAGAAAATAAAATAAAAATAAAATGAAACGTTTTTTACCTTGGGAAGATGGATGCAGAGGAACCGTCATGTTGTCCAGCAAGTTGCTGGATAGCAAATGACTAGTTCCTCTGCTGCTATATAAAGTGCCCATCAGCCAAACTGCGACGCCCAGTGCAAAGAGTTTGCAGCTGTGCTCGCACGGCTAATTAAGGCAGGTGTGGGGCTCACAGGGCAACTGATTCCATGGGTCATGGCGCATAACATCCGAGATGCGCATGCGTGCGCAGCAGGATGACACGCCATGACCCGTCACCATGACGCGCGTATCCCGCAGCGCGCATGCGCGCGCGGCGGGATGGCGCGGCGTCACAGATTGAACCGACGTCGACCTCACTGTGCGCACGGAGCATGCGCACAGGAGGAGAAAGATGGCGGCCATGGCATGAGTAAATGCCAGGTTGCCAAAAGTTCACCAACAAGGAGACCGATTGGTCTCCTGTAGTGAAAAGTATGTCGGGCAGCATAATTAAACTAGGCAACAAATAGCAGTACAAGAAACTTGTGTTTTATATCTTGTTTCACAAATAGATATATTGAATAGGCAGAGCGCCCTCTAGTGGATAAATTATAGAATTGCTGAGTTTGTCAGGGACAGATCAACTTGGCTCGGACCAGGAAAGAACATTGCTGATAAAGTATTACTTTTAAAATGTGACAGACATTATGACATAGTACAAAGTCAGAAAGAAAAAAGGGGGAGAAGGGGAGGGGGGGGAAGGGATTGCAAAGAAGGAAAAGGGAACCACATTAATATAACATGGATATTTTTACTTACATACATTGTACATATTTACTCATTATTTCTTATTACTTTTGTACACTTCCAGCCTAATACGAGCCTCTCCATCGCTATTTACTAGGTAAGCCATACCATATCCCTCCAAGAAAATGTTATAAAACACAATGTTATAAAACACAATTTATTTCACATTTTATTATTACAACTATGTCCATAAATATTAACACACATCATTACAACTTTAGGCTCCAATGTCCTCTGATTCCAGCAGCATATTTATATCTGGCAACAACACACCCTGCTCACAATTCTGCTCTGTCGTCAGTGGCCAGGCCAGCAGACTCGGATCATCCGGAAACCCATGCTTTTAAATACATGATCTACTGACTTGAAGTACCATACAGTTCACTGTAAGTACTTCAGTATTAATCTATATAACAACATCATCAACATTATTAGGATTATCCTGATCATTTCCCATACATTTTTAGAGCTGTGAATCCTGGAATACCCCTGAAGAAAGGGACTATGTCTCCCTGAAACGTCGGGACCACACAGGGCATCACATCACAGAGCAATATATGTTGAACTATATTTCATTATTTTGTATTTTTTGTATTTGTTATAGATCATGTAATCAACTTTTATCTGATACTTCTTCAATAAATTATATTGTAATACTATGTTTTCTCTAACTACATTTGACACACCACAGTGCCTTTAAAGTCCGACTAGGGGGCTTTGCCTTTATTCTTTTTGACTCCTGAATATGTTGGGGACGTTGACTGCAGAACAGAAACCCCATTGGAGTAGACACATTACTGCACTGGTTCATGCCTACAACAGTACCAAAAGTGACGCCACTGGGTATTCCCCTTACAGATTGATGTTCGGCCATGAAGCCCGATTACCAGTGGACCTGGCTTTTGGTTCCTCCTTGGATCACATATCAGAGACCTCCCATAGAGGGTATGTGGACAGGCTGCGGAGGAGCCTGAACATAGCTTACGAGCAGGCTCAAGCCACCTCGAACTCCAGAGAGAACAGGAACAAGAGGAATTTCGACCAGAAAGTAAGAGTTCAGGATCTTCAACCAGGTGACCGGGTTTTGCTGAAAAATCTAGGCATCCCGGGCAAGCATAAGTTGGCTGATCGTTGGAGATCACAGCCTTATGTTGTGTTTAGGAAGCTTCCAGTGCTCCCAGTGCATGAAATCGAGCCAGAAGGAAACACTGAGCCAGTAAAAACCTGGCATCGGAATCACCTTTTACCTCTCACAGAAGCAGTCAGGATAAGCACAGAGGAGGAATTCCCATCCACATCCACTGATGTGTGTAGGCCAATAACCAGGTCTCAGCTTGCACCCTCTACAGATGAAGATGAGGAAGTGGAGATGAGTTGGCTGCGGCCTCTGGAAACTTCAGAAACAGATGCTGATATCTCTTCAGAAGTAGAGGAGGATAATAATTGAATTCTCAGGGCAGAGGCCCCAGAATTTGTGACGGCAACTCATCCTGCAAAAGAGCCCAGTACACTTATTTACTCTCCATCTTTAGTCACTGAGAGGAGGGATTATGACATTTGTCAAAAAGGAATGGACACTCCGAAAGTGCAAAGAGCAAAGAGATACATTCGCCCACCACGCAGACTGACTTATGATACATTGGGCGAATGCTCTGAAGCATCTCAGTTTGTCAGCAAAAGAAACCTTGAACTCTCTGGTCCCTCTACTTTTGATTCAGTAAGGGACAGCCCCACCTCACCCCTTGGCACATCTGTACCAGACACAGTAGTATATTAGTCAAAAGGTAAGGGAAGCGCAAGTATCCACTAGTGTACTGGCGATGATTGTTAACACTTGTACTAGATCATATACCTAATTAGGTGATGTTGCTGTAACCATAAATATGATATAACAAAAGGGGGGAAAAGAACCGGGGAAAGGGACTGTACGGCCCACTAGGGGCCTAAAGGGGTTACTTGAAGCAACAAGAGTAATGATCAAAAATATTTAAAGATACAAAACAGTATTTATTAATGTGTATCAAAGTTAAAATGATGTACAGCACGACTATATTGGAACTCTAAGACTGGTCGCCTACCTATGTAGGCTGACCACTATGCAAATCAAAAAGAAAAGAACAAATAACACTTAGACAAGACTCTGGACAAACACATACAAACTATACACGCTGTCCGGACACCCTAGTGTTCAGCCCGCACTGTGGATACACTCTTGGAAAAATATTTTGATGCGGTCATCATGGTAGATAAAAAATATATTGAGGGGGGGGGGTTATGTATATCCCCTCCCAGGAGGTCCGCCAAAAAAAACAAATTAAAGTGTAATCCTGTGTGTAGGGGCTGGAAACCAGCTGGATGGATGGGGGTAAGGAGGAGAGGGGAGGGAAGTATGGAGGTGGGAAATTAGTTGCGTGACTACATTTAGTCATATAACTAAATAACCAAGATTCATATTGAGCTGTTGTATATTGGGGAAAGTACCAACTGAAATGAAGGGCCAAGGAGGAACAATGAAAAGTCTAACAATGATTGGCTCTGTAAGTATTTCCGAATAGCCAGCATTTATTGATTGTCCTTAGGCAGTTGTAGATTCAGAGGTAATCAAAGCTCATTAAGTGAAAGTGAAAAACTGGTAGCAGGTTACAGTCCATCATAATCATATATTGTTTTTAGGCAGGTTATGGTCATTCACAGTATTTTCGTGTAACGACTGCATTCAACAAAGCTTATTCTGGGTTGTTGAAATGATTGAACTCATTGCATACCATTCATTGGTTTGGTGGTAGAAAAGGGAATAGCACCAATAATACATTACCACCTCCTTAGCTGCGCGGTCTGCCTCACTCTTTTAAGGATCCATGTGTTAGTGAAGCTGTGTCGGATGACACATTTAACCATGAAGCTGGAGCGGTCATTTCTTGCCTTGAGCCGTCGGCTTCTATTCTTCCAGCTCCGATGGTACGGCAGCATTTGGAGGGGGGCTGGTATTATTCGCGTCCAGATCCCATCTTCCTCCGCTCTCCATGCGAGCCAGCCGGCTTCCGGGGTCACGTGAACGACTGGGCAAGTACCTCGATCTGTTGCTAAAAGAGATGGTGACTGAACTCAAATCCTTTATCCAGGACACACAACATGTCCTGGCTAAACTTAACAAACTAGACATGGAAGGACAAATGGACAACGTACTACTTGTAGGTATCGATGTAGAATCCTTATATACATCGATACCACACGTGGTGGGAATAGCAGCTGTGGAGAAATTTCTTGAAATGACATACCCGGCATCCGGACCCCAGAATGAATTTTTGGTAGAGATGCTACACTTTGCACTACATAATAATTTCTTCCAGTTCCTGACTACATTCTACCACCAGATAAGGGGTACCTCGATGGGGGCACCCTGGGCACCTGCCTACGCCTGTCTCCATCTAGGCATCTGGGAGGAGGAGGATGTATACACGTCGCCGATGTACCGCCCCCACGTACTTACGTGGGGGCGGTACATCGATGACGTGTTGATGCTCTGGCAGGGTTCAACTGAACAACTACACCAGTTCATGGGAGAACTTAACTCCAATGCCAGAAACATCCACCTCACATATACTTTTGATGAGGAACATCTCTCCTTTCTGGACCTAAAAATAACTAGGAAACAGCACCAACTTCATACTTGTTGTCCACTTGTCCCTGGGTTCACCCAGGGACGTCGCCAGCGTGTCGGGATCCTCCGGGGTAATTGACCACGCTATAGAAAGTGCACCTCAACTCAACTCAACTCAACTCAACTGTACATTCCGTAAAGACACGGCAGCCAACAACTTGTTACATGCCTCTAGCCACCACCCCCATTGGCTGAAGAATGGTATACCAGTCGGCCAATTCCTCCGTATCAAGAGAAATTGCTCTAACCCGGCTGGCTATAAACGCGAAAGCCAAGATCTTTATGCACGCTTTCGTGAGCGTGGATACTCCCATGGCCAAATAAAGAAAGCCAAAAAAAGGGCAGCGATACGCGATAGATTGAACCTTCTCACCAAGTAAAGGACGGTTGACAAACTTAACCCGCAACCAACTGAACCAATCAGAATCATTACACCATATGGCTCACAATGGGACAGTGTACGCAAGGTACTTGTTAAACATTGGGGCATACTGTGTAATGCTCCAACTTTGACGAATATTGTAGGTGACTCCCCAAAACTAGTTGCGCGCAGAGCCAGGAGCATAGGAGACATTCTGATAAAATCTGAATTCACTAAAGAACCAGAAACCACCTGGTTATCCAACTATCCAAGGACACTTGGAATGTTTCCTTGCAACAGGTGTAAAATATGTCCATACGTAGACAGGAGCTCGACCTTCACTGATGCACTTGGTCATGACTCCTATGAAATAAGGAGTCTCATTAACTGCTCGACTACAAGAGTAGTTTATGTCATCACTTGCCCTTGTCCCAAAATATACGTGGGCAAAACCAAGCGCGCACTGAAGGTTCGCCTGGGGGAACACCTACGTGAGATCAATGATAAGGAGAAAGAGCCAAAAAAGCCCCTTGCAAAACACTTTGCCCAATATCACAACAGATGCTCAAAAGGCCTAACGGTCAAGGGCATATATGCACTTAAAGTACCTAACAGACGCAGCGATTTCGATCGCATCCTTCAACAGAAGGAAAAGTGGTGGGTGTACCACCTCAAATCCTTGGTCCCGGTGGGACTCAACACCGAACTAAACCTACAGATTTTCTTGGACCCCTAGTTGATTACTGTATGCCTGGCATACACCTTATACTATCTCTTAATGTAGACTTTGTACCATTGCTACAAGCATGGCCCTAAATAATAAAAGCTCTTAAAACCTCTCTCCTGAGCGGTAAAACACCCATATTTAGTTATCTTATAGAACAACAACATCTATAGGGAGGTATAATCTACTGTTCTTTAAATTTTCTGCTATTATTTAAATTTTCTGCCATTTTTGTTTCCTGCTCTCCACACTAGCTAATTAGAATTTACCATACTATTCTACCATCTTGTACTCCCTGTGTGCCTGTAGACCACACAGGAAAAGGCCACATTGTGTGTTCATGTTACATGTTGATTCCTTTTGTTTTTTTCCATTTTCCTGTTTCCCTTTCCCCATTCCCCAATTCTTCCCAGTTACCTTCCCTTTTGTCACTTTCCCCCTTCAGTATTGTATATGAACACAATGATCTTTGATGAAAAAATGGGTTACCTCGTCTTTCAGCAATGGTCAACTAACAGTGCAGTGCGGAACATTGCAACTTTGCAATTTGACTTTACCCCGCACGCACTGCTGGCTGTTCCTCCTAAACGAGGTAAACACAACATGGAACTCTGCTGTCTCCTATGACCCAGCATAAATCTGAAAAGAATGCCACAAGACAAATTTGATGCCATAAAATAATGACATAACATTTACCTCTTCTTTGTAATTGGTGAGCAACGCCAGAAGGGACGCATATAAACCAACATCCCTTCTGACGTTCAATACGTCCGAGACGAAGCCATGCCAGTGTGCAAGGCGAAACGCATCGACGTCACCAGCTAGCATGATCACGTGACCCCGGAAGCCGGCTGGCTCGCACGGAGAGCGGAGGAAGATGGGATCTGGACGCGAATAATACCAGCCCCCCTCCAAATGCTGCCGTACCATCGGAGCTGGAAGAATAGAAGCCGACGGCTCAAGGCAAGAAATGACAGCTGAAATTGCCTGATCATACTACATCAAGGCGCAACCAACGCTCCAGCTTCATGGTTAAATGTGTCATCCGACACAGCTTCACTAACACATGGATCCTTAAAAGAGTGAGGCAGACAGCGCAGCTAAGGAGGTGGTAATGTATTATTGGTGCTATTCCTTTTTCTACCACCAAACCAATGAATGGTATGCAATGAGTTCAATCATTTCAACAACCCAGAATAAGCTTTGTTGAATGCAGTCGTTACACGAAAATACTGTGAATGACCATAACCTGCCTAAAAACAATATATGATTATGATGGACTGTAACCTGCTACCAGTTTTTCACTTTCACTTAATGAGCTTTGATTACCTCTGAATCTACAACTGCCTAAGGACAATCAATAGATGCTGGCTATTCGGAAATACTTACAGAGCCAATCATTGTTAGACTTTTCATTGTTCCTCCTTGGCCCTTCATTTCAGTTGGTACTTTCCCCAATATACAACAGCTCAATATGAATCTTGGTTATTTAGTTATATGACTAAATGTAGTCACGCAACTAATTTCCCACCTCCATACTTCCCTCCCCTCTCCTCCTTACCCCCATCCATCCAGCTGGTTTCCAGCCCCTACACACAGGATTACACTTTAATTTGTTTTTTTTGGCGGACCTCCCGGGAGGGGATATACATAACCCCCCCCCCTCAATATATTTTTTATCTACCATGATGACCGGATCAAAATATTTTTCCAAGAGTGTATCCACAGTGCGGGCTGAACACTAGGGTGTCCGGACAGCGCGTATAGTTTGTATGTGTTTGTGTTTGTCCAGAGTCTTGTCTAAGTGTTATTTGTTCTTTTCTTTTTGATTTGCATAGTGGTCAGCCTACATAGGTAGGCGACCAGTCTTAGAGTTCCAATATAGTCGTGCTGTACATCATTTTAACTTTGATACACATTAATAAATACTGTTTTGTATCTTTAAATATTTTTGATCATTACTCTTGTTGCTTCAAGTAACCCCTTTAGGCCCCTAGTGGGCCGTACAGTCCCTTTCCCCGGTTCTTTTTCCCCCTTTTGTTATATCAGACACAGTAGTATCAGCTGTGAGTGCACAGAATAGCTTCCCATCATATGACAATTGGTGGGAAGCTCCTCTGTCTGTATTGTATGACCGTATAGAGCAGGGATCCTCAAACTACGGCCCTCCAGCTGTGTCGGAACTACAAGTCCCATGAGGCATTGTAAAACTCTGACATTCACAGACATGACTAGGGCATGATGGGAATTGTAGTTCCTGAACAGCTGGAGGGCCGTAGTTTGAGGACCCATGGTATAGAGGCTAAAATACAAGATAGAGTTAGCAATTTGAACCTCTTTGGAGGACCAAAGAGATAAAGTAGGGGGGGGGGTGTAGCCCTGATATTCTCCCATGTTGATGTGTGTTTGCATACTTTAATAAAACATCTATGGACATTGCTATGTTTGAGTATTTGGAGCCATCTAGTGACCAAATACTTGTAATGCAGATATGTTTTTCCTGAAAGAAGCACAAAAGACTAGACAGGAAGTGACTGTTGTTTTGGGAGAAGGAGGCTGACCTTTTTCACCCAGGAGGTTTGGTGACCTACCCATGAACAGTGCATGCTGAGTAGGAGATAAAAGGAGCCGGAGCAGCCATTTTAGGTCTCTTGGAATCATGTGGCCTGCCTGAGAGGACCTATGGGGAGACGGTGGCCAGATTGCAGAGACCCAGAGACACTCATCCGAGCATCGGAGGACGGGATCCACCTAGTGGAGCTGAACGGAGCGATTGGCCCAGCTGACGGAGAAGAAAGTTGCAGTCACCGGAAAAAAGTTACCACACAGAGCCTCTATCCAGTGGGTGAGCAGGTCACGGCCCACAGTTTGTTAAATCTCACATGCAGTTAGACTCATATACAGGCCTCACTGGAAATTATAGTTCCACGAAGGAGCAGAGCAACTGATACTGGGAAGGCTTGAGGCCTATCTACCTTGATGTCTCAAGCAATGTTAAAATAGTTGTTACAGCTACACCAGGAGCATTTTCACTTCAATTTAACTGACCAAAACTGTGGATTACAAATCACAAGATCCAGGACTAAGTACTTTAAGTGAGATCTCACACATAGCTTATAAAGTAGGGGGAGCTCCCAGGTATAGGCATATATATATATATGTATATGGTTTTTCCAAATTGTTTATATTGAAATCCATTGTGCTGTTGTCTTATGTTGGGATGACAACACAATTACTGTAATCACTTTTTTGCATATTCTACAGTAAAATATATCTCTGGTTAAGTATCCAGTTGTTGTGGCGTATTGTTTTCTCCCACCAGGTGCAGTCAGTGGATCCTGGGGTGACAATACAGGTATTTTGTACTGTCTTACATTGTATTGTATTGCATTGCATCACAGCTGTGCCAAGGGGATTGAGAGCCAAGTTAGTGGGGTTATTGGTAGAGTGCAGGCCCAAATCAAACCAGCAGCTTCTTTGGGGGTCAGTGCTACATTTCATACTAATTTTTTTATTCTTTTTGAATTTTTATTTCATTGAGATTTGGTTCATATGTTTCTTATGTATGTTTTAACCTGACAAGTGGTGACAATGTCTTGCCACCGTAAAGATGGCCATCCAATATGTGGATGGTGCTGTTTCTCTTTCCTTTGCTGTTCCAAGAGAGCTTAGATGTGGTTCCGGCCTGCGCGGTGTGTTGGAGGAGGTTAGTTGGAGACTACCATTGCCCCCCTCCCCTGATATAGGGCCCAGGAGGAGCCATCTCGCAGTCAATCTAAAATATTAGCTCCTATCCTCCAATACCCAATACTTCAGGGGAGTCCAACCGTCTCCGCTGCTTCAGCCGTATGTTCCAGGGGAGACAAAGGGGAGACGCAGCGGGAGTCTCTCACACCACCGCTGCCCCTCAGCCAGGTATTCCTCAGTACAGTGGGGCGCTACGGGAGCCTCTCACGTCCCTGTCACCACTTAGCAGGAGTTCTCTGTTCGGGGGGGGGGGGGGGAGTCGGCTTTAGTCTCTCACACCACCGACCCAAACCACTTCCAAAAGAAAGCAGCCTCTCACTCTGCCTCCATCACCACTGCTCAGCCATGTACTTCTCCATCCAAGAGAGGGGGTGGGAATCGGCGGCAGCCTCTCACACCACCTTCGCTAAAAGGACTCCCTGAAGACTCAGACTTTTCTTGCTGAGAAGATTGTTCACAATAGTTGGTAATTATTTAGTAGCAGTCATCCCTGAGTTTATTTTAAAGGGTGAATGGCAGGACCATATACAGCATTTATAACTACTTAATATTCAATATTCTTTTCATATTCTTCCTATTCCTGTTATTTACTTTATTTTTAATTTTTTATGCTGAATATACAAACTGTACATGTTGCCTATGTACTGATGTTTTAGAAACTTGGAAAATGTTTGTTAAGATATGTAACTGTATTAAAATAAAGATTATATATAAAAAGAAAAAAAATGACTAATGGGCATTGTACAAACAAGGCTGCTAGAGCTTTGAGTAAGGATCAGTTAAACAGTGCCTTATAACAAAATCCTCATAATCCTAGAGATTTGGCCAGTAGCAAAGGCTTAGATTATATCACATAAGTATGACGGTAAAAAGTTCCAGTGCATTGTTTAAATGGTTACCTGAAATAAAGACAATTGAAAGACCTAGTATTTCAGCCCCAAAACAATGTTCACTACTTCAGTTTCTTGATCAAAAAAGAGCTTACATCCTAAACATTTAGAAAAATTAGCTTAGGCTATTGTGTAGCTGTCCCCCAGCATTGAATTAATAACTCATCTGTAAATAGTTGTCATAAGTAAACCTGTACTTAAAGTGATTGTAAATGATCACCTTGTAAAACAACCCATTCAGTTTAAAAAATAAATGAAAGGCAAAACATTTGTGTATACATATAAAAAAAAAAACATTATTAATACTTTTTTCCCCCTTTTTTTTATAAGTGATCACATTCCCTCTGTTCTCAGCCGCATAAGAGCTGAGGGAAGGAGAAGCAGCAACACACTGAGCTTACCAGTGACAGGCTGTGCAGGTAAAGGGGAGAGGGGTGTCTGATCCTTAAAGGAGAGCAGCCTGGGTTTCCAGCATAGCTAGAGAACTAACCACAATGTGTTCTCCTGCTTGGTGTGGTCAGTTTTTAATCTGTAAGCAGAGGGACTAGCAGGAATGACAGGGATTTTAGACAAAATAAGCAATACAAAGCGAACAGTATACTTTCTCATATACGTACATGCTACAGCAGGCACATATCAGGAATATGAAATGTTGGTGTGAGGCAGCGTATACACGTACGAGAACCTCGACGGGCAGAACACATCGTTACGCCCGTCGAGGTTCTCGGCTGGCCGTCAAAATCGGCGACCCGCCCGTCGGGAATGGCAACTAGCCATTCATCCAGGCGGGCCGTCGAGCAAATAGAGAGCCTGCTCTCTATTCGCTAGACGGGATTCCCGACGGGCGGGGCGAGCCAGGAGCGTACACACGGCCGAGGTTCTCGCTGGAATGCAGCTCCCAGCGAGGTTCTCGCTGGTTTCTAGCGAGAACCTCGGTCGTGTGTACGCCGCCTAACAAACACTTTAAGGTAAAGATACTAACCATTTACATGGATACAACAATTGGCACCTCCAGATAACTGCATATTAGTTTAGCATTCTCTTAGGCCTTGTACACACGATGTAATTTATCCGGTCGGAAACATCCGACGGATATTTCCCAGCGGACAAGGCAAATTTGTCCGTTGGTCTGATGAGCGTACACACCATCGGACAGAAATCCCAGCGGACCAGAACGGGGGCACGTAAACCACGTACGACGTCACTATAAAGGGGAATGCCAAAGCCTACGGCGCCGCCCTCTGTTCCACTTTTGCTAGTTCCGTGTTAGCGAAGGTTTGGTTAGAGCTGATTCGTGCTTTTCAGTCTCCGCGCTTAACAGGTCGTATTTTCGGGTTCAGTGTGTGCTTGTGGGCTTGTATTTGTCATTCAGTGTCGCCGTGCGCGGTGTTTCTGCTTTGCAGTGCCGTCCTGTACGGTCGTATCTGTTTGACGTGCGATCTTTGCAGGTATTGCTGGATTTGGGGGTGTTTTCTGTTTGAGTGTGTTCTTGACTGACCAGCCGGCCGGTTTGAAGCCATGATGGAGCAGCAGCGCAACTTTTCACGAGTTCGTGCTGTTTATGGGTTTTGTTCTGGAGTCTGTGTGCATTCCAGTGATTTGGACAGGAACAGTAGGAGGAGGAGTTCCTGGGCCAAGAATTGGTTGCGGCAGCGTAACCGTTTCTCTCATATGTCTCTGCTTAGGGAGATCCAGGAGAATAATCCTGATGACTTCAGGAACTTTCTCCGTATGACGGACCCCGTTTTCCACCGTCTGCTGGATCTCCTGTCCCCCTATTTCACGAGGCAGGACACTGTAATGCGCCAAGCCATTCCGGCTGAGCAGAGGCTTATTGCCACGTTGCGGTACCTGGCGACTGGAGGAGCCTGCAGGACCTCAAGCTCTCAACAGGCATCTCTCCCCAGGCGCTTGAGGTCATCATACCGGAGACGTGTTCTGCCATCATACAAGTGATGCAGGAGGAGTTTATTAAGGTAAGTTTCCTCCTTTAACATCACAATCTGTGTCTTTAATAATGTATGCAAATTTTATAAACTTTTTTTGTTGGTTTTCCTAATTGCCATGATTGTAATATGCTGTGTGCTGAATGTTCCCTTTTCTTCCCATGCATGTTGTTAAGCTTTCCAGGTTAATTTTGTTTGGCCTACCTGCATATTTTTACCTTCAACACTACTAACCTATCCAGCATCATCTCCTAGGGACAAACACACCTATTTTTGGTTTTGGCTCTCTTTTTTTTGTCCTGCTCCACTGTAGTTCAACCCCCCCCCCTAAAAAAGTTTATTGCCCCATCAGCGGGTTGTGTAGTCTGATAATAATTGGCTCTAGATTTGTTGCCCTAAATTCTCACTACACACTTAATATTTAGAAATGTTAATACTGTGATGTTGCAGAATGATGTTTTTTTACTAGTGTTTGCAATGTTTTTTATGTGCCAAAGTGCTAATTTTGTTTTTGTTTTTGCTTTTGTCCCCACAGTTTCCCTCCACGCCACAGGAATGGCAGACTGTGGCTGCCCACTTTGCCCAGCGTTGTGATTTTCCAAACTGCGGAGGGGCAATTGATGGGAAGCACGTCCGCATAGTGCCGCCACCTCTTTCGGGGTCGTACTATTATAACTACAAAGGTTTTCATAGTATCGTGTTGATGGCGGTGGTGTCGGCAGACTACGAATTTTTGTATGTGGACGTGGGGAAGAATGGCCGGCTGTCTGATGGGGGAGTGTTCGCGCGGACCGAATTTTACAGGCGTCTACAAACTGGTGGTCTTGAACTGCCACCGGATGAAGACAATGTGGAAGGACTTCCGTTTGTTTTTTTAGCGGACAAGGCTTTCGGGCTTGGACCTCACCTCATGCGGCCTTTTCCCCAGAGGACCCTCACCCCGGAGAGGAGGGTCTTCAATTTCCGGCTGGCCAGGGCCCGGAGGGTAGTCGAGAATGCCTTTGGGATACTCGCCAGCCGGTTCCGCCTGTTCCAGACAGCGATACATCTGGCGGAATATAAATTGAACTCGGTTATTTTGGCCTGCTGCATATTGCATAATTTTTTACGCAGGCATTCCCAGACGTACCTACCCAACATCGGTGCTGAGGCAGGACTACCCTCAGATACCCTTCCTGGGCTGGACACTGGTCGCGCTGGCTCGGTCACCGAATCTGCTCGTGAGGTACGCGACAAATATGTTGAGTACTTTATGGGTCGGGGGGCCATAGCTATGCCAGATTAATATTTCTTTCTAATTCGGCCCCCAAAAGAAAGAAATATTACAAAGAACTAATAAATAATTTGACCATTGGACTTTATTCAGTTGTTTGTCATTATTGCTTTTTCTCTTTTGATCTGTCTTCCAGGTTCTGAAACTAGTGCACTTCTTGTGCCCAATTTAGTTAGCAGGTTTTAGTAAATACACACAATTGCACATTCTAGTCACTCTTCTACAAACTGGGTATTGAGCCTAGAAATAAGAAGACACTGCTTGTTGCGTTTTTTTAAGGAAAATTTTATTTTATTTTTTAATTTGGTGTTTTTCCCAAAATCTTTGGCTTTTCTTAGCAAAATGTGTTTAGAAAGGATTTATTTCTTAAAAAAAAATATTTTTGTTTTGACAAACATATGTAACAATGGAACTTACAAAGTTCAACCTTTTATTAGCATACCAAACCCAGACGACATGGTCTTATGTCACCCCGGAATCCGCCAAAATTTGAGGATGCACACATGCTGTGTGTGTGATGGGCCAAATGGTGAATTCTCGCCTGAGATCCCATGCCAAATGTTTACATGTGCTATCTGCCATCATGGGTGATCAATATATGTGGTTTGTGGGTGCAACCCCTTTCTCTCACCTACTTGATAAGCGAGGAAGGGGTTGCACCCACAAAGCACAGACAATCGATGTACTGTGATGGCAGATAGCACATGTGAACACACACTGGGGTTTATTTACTAAACAGTGCAAACTCAGGCTTATTTCTGCATAAAAGCCAATCAGCTTCTAAATTAAGCTTATTCAATTAAGCTTTCGCATCTAAACATGAAAGCTGATTGGTTTATATGCCAAGTGAGGCTGCTTTTGCACGTTATAGCTTTACTAAATAAACCCAAGTGTGTGTGTGCATCCTCAAATTTTGGCGTATTTTAATGTAAAAATATACAACATCTTTGAGAGTGGGGTGGTTGGGGGTGAGGGCAGGGGGGGCAGATGGGGGGGATAGTCTTCTATATACGTCCCAAAATATCTAGCATGTTTTTGAAGTTTTGGTCCATCACCACCATCCTTTGCCTCATATTGGCCAGCTCCGTGCTGCACTCCATTATCTGCTGTATTAGGATTTGTGCACTTGCACGAGAAAAATTAGGAGCAACAGATGTGCTAATCCCATCTTCATCCCCTAAAAATGACAAAAAAAAACATTGTAAGTAAGTAAGGTGCAGGCCTATCTACATCTCTTTTTCCCTGCAAAGCTGGGGTGTCACTGACCTGTTGTACTGAGAAGTTCAACTTCTCCTTCCTCCACCAATCCGCCTTCCTCCACCAATCCGACATCATCCACCAATCCGCCTAATTCCACCAATCCACCTAATTCCACCAATCCGCCTTCCTCCACCAATCCGCCTTCCTCCACCAACTCGCCTTCCTCCACCAATCTGCCTTCCTCCTCTCTCCCTTCCTCCTCTCCTTCTTCCTCCTCTCCTTCTTCATCATCCTCCTCCTCCACAATTTTTTTTTGCCGTTTTGGAGACAGTGTGGGCCTTCCTGACTCCTCATAGCGCTGTCCTCTTCTTTCCCCTAAAAACCAACAAAAAAAAAGGAAACTCCTCAGCAACCAGATATTTTTGGAGGGCCTAATTTGCAAACATTGCTTAGAAGTGGCGTTACAATTGTAGTTTTGGGCTTATTCCAGCAAAAACCATATTCTTTTTTTGGTAGATGACTTCTCCCAAGCTGTGATATAATGAGCCTTTTTGGTGAAGTGACACACATGGCTGGCCTCCTGAATAAGTAGTTTTTGGAGTCCCTTCACCAAAAGTACAAATTAGTATTTTATGGGGGGAGACACAGGTTCTCTAAATTACAGATGTGAAAACAGCTGCTTATTAGGTTATCTCATCACTGTGTGAATGAATTAATCCTGTTTGCCTTTTAAAATCAACTTAGTTTGCACAAACACATCATATTTTCCACATTGTTTCTATAAACGATGTTTTTCGCCAAATAGCCACGTCCAGGTGTGATGTTCCTGGACCCGCGGATTTAGGAGAAACTGGGTGATGAAACGATGTTGCATACGATCGTGGCAAGTCATCGGATTTATTAGACAAACATTACTAATTTTACAATGCAGGGGTTCAAAAATACAAGCAGGCCAACGAGGCAGATGGCGAAATAGACATGGCAAAACATTTAAAAAAACAATAGGCACTCCAAAGACATTTTAAAGTACTTACTTTTTTCTATGATTTTCTTGATTTTGCGATACTGCTCTGGCTCGCGCAGTTTTAAATCGGACCAGCGTTTCCGGAGCTGCTCTTTTGACCTGGTGACCCCAAACATCTCATAAAGTTTCCTCGCCGCCTTATCCATAATTTTGGACTTCCTCCGGTTAGGGCTGCTGTATGGACCATGCTCACCATCATAGTCCTTCCGTCGCAGGATGGACACAATCTCCACCATCTCTTGTAGAGACATGTTTGTGGCCTTGTATCGTTTTGGCCTGGATCTGGACGTTCCGGCCTCTGTCCCTTCCTGATCCCGATCAGAGGCTAATGTGCGCTCGTGTGACATCGCCATATTTTCCAATCAACATTGCATAGGGGCGTGGAAAACAGGAATTGGTACGTCATGGGTGGAGACGAGGGCGGCGTTTCTTGATTGCGTGGGGATATAATGGAAACGACGTGATTACGTAGGTTACGCGGAGATTACAAGAGCGCAAACGAGGAGAGAGAGAGACAAAGGTAAATGAAAACATCGGATCAGAGGCCTAGAATTTGAACAGCCATGGGGGGTGGGGCTTTTCAATGTTGTTTGCACCCTTTTTGTGCTACTGTTATTTAGGTATTTTGGGGCCCACCATAAAAATTAGAGAACCAAGTGCTTGTACACATCACTTCATCAAGATATATGTAGAGAATGCTCTATCCTCTTTATTTGGATTTTAGAGTATGCAATCAGATCATGCAAGTATTGTTGTGTGTTGGTTGTACAGAGATAAGTAGTTAGTGTTTTCTGCCATCAATGCTGAGGGGCATGATAGCTACACATGAACTAGTGCCTTGATGAGTGCTAGCATTAATATTCATGGTGGATGTGTTCTTATCTACATGCTACATGCTACAACTTAAACAAATGGCTCTGCATGACACCTTTTTTGGGGGCTACAACAATGCGGCAGAGCTGGCCAGCTATGTAGCAGCAGAAGACACTGTGTTTGTATACTGTAGTTGCTCTAAAATGAATGAATGTGCACATATTTTTATAATCTCAAAGCTGAGCCTTTTTTAAGTTGTGCTTTGTGTTTGTCATTTTCTAGACATTACTATTGAAGGTAATTTTAGGAGCTGAAAGCTGTTAAAAATGGATTTGCTCAAAGGGAAGGAGGCAACAATGCAGCTTATCAACCGATATCGGGATATGCCCCTTCTTTGGGACACCAAGCACCCGGAATATTAAGACACCGTGAAGAGAGCAGCAGCACTTGATGAGATTGCTACATACCTGCACACTTGGGTGCCAAGTTGCAAAGGCGACATGGTTAAGGATAAATTTAGTAACCTCAGAAGAAGCTACAGAAATGTCTATAAAAAAACGCAAATATCAAAAATCAGGATCAGCAGCAGCTAAGAAAAAGGAACATAAGCTCTGGTACTACAAAGAGCTCAGTTTTTTGAACGATGAACTGGATCGCAGGCCTTCTGATTCAACACTACCTTCCAGCCTTCCTCCCAGCGGAACTTCCCCGGATCCCAAGAGCCCTGCAGAATCTGAAGCGGGGCTGGCTGACATGGAGCCAGATCTGGCCATCGTCGATTGTTGTATAGTATTTTCCAACATATTTTGGTGCTGCTATTTATTTTGAATTAGTGAGTTGATCTGGTAAACAAAAAACAAACCTTGGGAAGAAAAACTAAAGTTGTGGGCCTACAAATAGGTGTCAGGGATGCCAAATGCAGGGGTCAGAAGGACAGTCTGTTTAATTAAAATTAATACTAACTAAAACAGTCTAGAGAAAGAAAATGTGTGTGATTGATTGTGCAAAATATTACAACATGTCCCTTTTTTATACACAGGAAGAAGAGACCAGCCAGGAGGTGGCAGCTCCTGAGGCCCATGTCAGCCAGGCGGAAGGGGGGAGTGGCAGCCAGGAGGAGGCCGGGCCAAGTGAGGTGCAGCAGGTCCCCAGGCCCAGGCTGAGCACCATCAGCCAAGTTCCTCCCCTCCAGATGAGGCCACCAGCTGCAAGGAGGCGCAGGAGTGTGGTGCACGACGAGAGCCTGGAGGTTATACGGGAGGCTGCTGAAATCATGAGGGCCCCCCTCAACCCCACGGAATGCTACAGTGCGTTTGTGGCCAATGAACTCAACCAAGGGGGGGAGGAGCAAAAAATCCTGGCCAAGGACCTCATTAATCAGGTCCTGGCCAGGATGAAAAGGGACGAGCTGAGCAGGGACACTGTGCTGTGTGACCCGGCCTGGCCTGCTCCCCATCATCATCATCCTCCTCCTGCTGCCACATCAGCCCCACCCGCAAGGGTCCGTGGACGGACCCGTGGAAGTTTCGCTGGAAGGAAGTCTGGAAAGAAGTCGAGAAGGTGATTCCCTGCCATCCAGTTGATTGTCCAAAAAAATGAGCTTGTTGGAGTAGCACAGCTTGGGTTCCTTTGTTCATGTGCTGCTGATTCTGATTTTTGTTATTGACTCCTGAGGTTACTAAATTTATCCTTAATCATGTTGTAATTCCCAAGTCTGCATGTATGTTGCAATCTCATCAAGTGCTGCCGTTCTGGTGATTTATAATTTCTTTTTTGGCCGGAAATAAATGGCTTTTGTAGTTACTTTCAAACCTTGTCTATTGTGTTTTATACTGTGGTGAGTAAGCATCAGACATTTGTAAAATAAAATGTGGCATTTGTAAAGGACACAAACTCCTTGGGGGGGGGGGGGCCTTTTGTGGTAGAACTTGGTAAACCAAAAAGAAGCTTAAAATATTCAAAAAATGAAAACACACCCCCCCCCAAAAAAAGGGAAAAAATAAAGGATGAAACAACAAAATGACATAAGTTGGGGGGAAAAAAGGGAATTAAAAAAAAAAAACATGATGAAACAAGAAAAATAACATAATTTGGAAATATTCCTAAACCGTAAAATACAAGTAAAAAAAAAAGCACACCAAAAAAAAAAATATGATACGCTCAACATTAAGTCAAAATAGACATGATAAAAATGTGGAGAACGGAAACAAATGTGGGGACATCTGGCTAGCAAACAGTGTCCAATAGAAAAAAAACTAACGAAAATGCAAGCTTTCAGTATGTGACATCGGGACAAAATTGCATCAGCAAGAGAACGGGCTTCTTCTAGCAAGAGAACAAAGAACAAAAAAACGCTAGAAACGGGACACTATATAGAGAGTTTAGGTGACGAATGTGCCAGGTCCCAAACAAACGCGAGTTTTACCTGAACGAGTGCTCCCATCCCATCATTTGACTGAGCATGCGCAGGTTTTTGGTCCGATGCTTTTGTGTACTAACGAGCGGACATATCCGACGGACATTTGTCTGGCGGAAATATTTCAAAGCATGCTTTGAAATTTTTCCGCAGGAGAAATCCGGCCAAAACGGTCCGTTTGCCCATACAGACGAGCGGATTTTTCGGATGAAATGGTCCATCGGACCAGTTTCAGCGGATTTATTCCCTCGTGTGTACAAGGCCTTAGGTGACTTAAACTTTACCGAATTTACTTAAATTCATATATAAAATGAACACTTAACCCATCTGCTTCTCTAACCTCCTGTATGTAACCCTTTTAAGGCACGTGTCACTCCCTAATAACTGTAGATTTTAGAAAAAGCTGGAAGCAGAGTGGGCTAGAGATTTGGTAGACTTCTTGACTTTTATTGACAGATAGTAATCTGTGCATTTTAAAATATATTGCTCCACATTATACAAACTTCGATATTTTGCTAGGGAAAGACACATATAGACAAGAAAAGCTGCACACCCCAAGATTGAATGATACAGAAAAAGGAAGGTTTCCCCATGGGGCTTTGGACAGCAAAATATAAGATGTAAGATAGTAATCGGTAAAACATAATCTATTAGGTAATTGTCAATGTCATTATGACATTGACAATTACCTAATAAATTATGTTTTACCGATTACTACCTTACATCTTATATTTTGCCGTCCAAAGCCCCATGTGGAAACTTTCCTTTTTCTTTAACCCCTTCCATACAGGGCATTTTCACCCCCTTCCTGCCCAGACCAATTTTTAGTTTTCAGCGCTGTTGCACTTTGAATGACAATTGCGCGGTCAGGCAACACTGTACCCAAATTAAATCGTTATGTTTTTTCCCCACACAAATAGAGATTTCTTTTAGTGGTATTTGATCATCTCTGCGTTTTTTTTTTTTTGCGCTATAAACAAAAGAAGAGCGACAATTTAAAAAAAAAAACACAATATTTTTTCCTTTTTATTTAATACATATCACAATATTTTTGAAAAAAAAAAAAAATTTTCCCCTCAGTTTAGACCGATACGTATTCTACGTATTTTTGATTAAAAAAAAAACGCAATAATCATATATTGATTGGTTTGCGCAAAAGTTATAGCGTCTACAAAATAGGTGATAGATTTATGGCATTTTAATTTTTATTTTTTACTAGTAATGGCGGCGATCTGCGTTTTTTTTGTGACCGCGACGTTGTGGCGGACATATCGGACACTTTTGACACGTTTTTGGGACCATTCACATTTACACAGCGATTAGTGCTATAAAACTGCACTGATTACTGTGTAAATGTGACTGGCAGGGAAGGGGTTAACACTAGGGGGCGCTGAAGGGGTTAAAATGTGTCCTAAAGTATGTTCTAACTGTAGGGGGAGGGGGACTCACAGGGGGAGGAGATCGATGTGTGTTCCTCTGTAGTGGGAACACACATCGATCTCCTCACCGCTGACAGGAGGTGGATCTGTGTGTTTACACACACAGATCCACACTCCTGATGTGATTGCCGGAAATCGCGGGTGCCCGGCAGCAATCGCAGCCGTCGGGCACGTGCGCGGGATCGTGAGTGGTGCCGCGGGTGCGCGCGCGTGCCCTAGAACGCCGTGAAGACTGGACGTTGTGCAACGTCCAGTCTCATCGGCGAGGGGATGACCATGCCCTCATTCCCCTATGGGCTGGTAAGGAAGGGGTTAACAAACTTCATTATAACTATGTTTTTTTCAGATAGTTTTCTAAATGTTTTACCTATTTATTCCTATTTCTTACTTCCTCTGTCACACTGCAGTTCTTGTACAAAGGGTTTTATTAAAGTTCAATACAACATTACCATACATTAGCATTGATGGTCATAACATGGAACAAAACAAAAAGAAAGGAATGCAAAAAACTCGGAAAAGAGACCTTCCAAGTCACAGTGAATATGTTCAGACCCTAAAGGCCAAAGGCCAAAGGCAAATGTATGGGACCAGCTCCGGGTCCTCGGCATCTTTAGAGACCTTAGACAATACAATTAATAAAAAAAAAACAACATATAACCATCGCTACCAGGGTGGAGCCTGGTGAATCTAAGAGATACAGATAAGGATGAGGTGGAAGAAAAAAAGTAGGGGTAAAAAGAAAAGAAAATAAGTGGTAGAACAGAGGTGTAGAACAGAGTAAGAAAGTGAATAAGGGGAGGGAGTAGGGTGGGGGAGTCCGCAGGGCGAGGGGGCAGAGACCTTCTAGAGTGAAAGGAGCTGTGGGTCGAATCTAGAGGGATGGACGTAAGCCATCCAGGGCTGCCAAAACCTGAGGAACTTATCATGGGTGTCTCATAATATGGCTGTCAATTTTTCATTTACCATGATATCATTTATGCAGTTTTTGACAGCCTCAAAACTGAGAGTCAGTGTCTTCCAAGCCCTAGCTATGGTCAATTTAGTTGCAGTAAAGAGGTGAGACGCCAACTGGCGCTCCGGATGAAGCAACTCTGCGATTGGCTACCACAGAAGAGCCTCGAAGGGATCCCTCTTTAGGTTAGTGTGGAAAAGATTGCAGAGGAGCGTATATAGACCCTGACCCACAATCTGCACACCTTTGGACACGTCACCCAGATGTGCGCCATGGTGCCCTCTTGAGAACACCCTCGGAAACATAAAGGGCAATAAGATGGAAGAAAGCTGGCCAATCTGGCTGGGGTATAATAAAATCTATAAAATACTTTATAATCATTTTCCAAGAAGAGAACATTCCTGGAGCATTTGGAAGGTGCAATAGTCATGATCTGCCAATCCTCTAGGTCTAGTTGTTTCCCAAGTTCCGCCTCCCATTGGAGATGATAGGGTCTCAATGGCGTTTTTTTGGATCCTATTATGGCTGCATAGATTAAAGAAATTAGACCAGAGGATTGGGGACATGATCTGCAAAGGCTTTCAAAAGGAGTTAAAGTATAAGGGGTGGGCTGGCTCTTTATGAGATGTTGGAGAAAGTTTTGAAGTCACACTGCAGTTCTTCAAGAAATCTGTCCTGCAAAATTTCAGCCCATGCCATTGCCATTGCTCATAACCGCCTTCTTTTGTTTTCAGTCTGGCTTTGTCTACGTGCTGTTTCTTAAGAAATATTTGTTACTTTGGATCATTCATCAGGTATATGCAAACCTCTATGACACCAATGTCTTATTTTATTTTTGGGCATGCATGCTCACCTAGATGAGTTACTGGCCAGTTGTATAAGTTCCTTCAGTTTTAAAGCTCATCCAATATCTCCCTGTGCCTCGAAAAGCTCTACCGCCTTGGTTTATCATGCCTTTGGTCTCTAGCCTCTGCCACTAGATGGTATATCTACAGTCCTGAGCTCGACATATTCATCTATAAGGTTTATTAACTGCTTAAGGACCACCGCATGTACATTTACGTCGGCAGAATGGCACGTACAGGCAGATTGGCATACCTGTTTGTCCCTGCCTAGACGTGGGTCGTGGCTGTGCGAGCGATCCGGGATGAGAGGGCGGCTGTTGGTTTCTGTCTGCCCCCTCCGGATCGCTCCCAGCCAATGCACGTCCTCCCCGCGTGTCACTTCCTCTGCCTGTGTAAGAAGAAGACTCACACAGTAAGTCGCACCAACACTACACTGACACCATACACATAGGCACAATTAACCCTTTTCCGATCACCCCCCTCCCCCCCAGGCCCCTGTCACATTGTCACTGATTGCAGTGATCATATATTTACTGATCACTGCATTTAGTGTCAGTGTGACAGTTAGTGTGACAGGCAGTTAGTGTTAGGTCCAGGGTAGCCCCGTACCCCCCCTAATAAAGTTTTAACCCCTTGATCACCGCCCTAGTTAACCCTTTCACCCCCTATTGCCAGCGTCACTAAACAATCATTTTTCTGATCGCTGTATTAGTGTCGCTGTTGCCGCTAGGTAGCTAATTTTTTTTATTGCGATTTTTTTTTTTTACTAAAGACGTGGCTGAATACATTTTGGCCTAAATGTTTGACTAAAATTTAGTTTATTCGATTTTTCTTATAACAAAAAGTAAAAAATATTGACTTTTTTTCAAAAATGTCGCTCTATTTTTGTTTATAGCGCAAAAACTAAAAATCGCAGAGGGTATCAAATACCATCAAAAGAAAGCTCTATTTTCGGGAAGAAAAGGACGCAAATTTTGTTTGGGAGCTACGTCGCACGACCGTGCAATTGTCTGTTAAAGCGACGCATTGCCGAATTGTAAAAACGCCTCTGGGCATTTAGAAGCATATTGGTCCGGGGCTTAAGTGGTTAAAACCTCTTTTAGGACCAGTGTACACAAGCTTTTGTAAATGTTAGAACTACGTTTCTACCCTACAAGTCAGTGGGAATGGAAAAACAGATTAAAGCACCATAATGTAGCTTAGAAGCAGGTAAGAATAAACCCTAGATAATCAAGTGTTTCTGAGGCCGCGTACACACGATCGAACATGTCCGCTGAAACTGGTCCGCAGACCAGTTTCAGCGGACATATCTGATCGTGTGTACGGCCTAGCGGACAGGTTTCCAGCGGACAAAAGTTTTAAAACATGCTTTAAAACTTGTCCGCTGGAAACCTGTCCGTCGGACATGTCCGCTGGTTAGTACGCCTAACCAGCGGACCGAAATCCCCCGAATGCGTCGAATGGATTCGACGCATGCGTGCAAGCATTTTACTTCTTGGTTTGCGGACGTCGCGGTGTCAATGTCACCGCCACGTCACCGCGCTGTCTGTCCGCTGGGATTTTGGTTTGATCGTGTGTACACACCATCAGACCAAAAGATCCCCGGAGACATGTCCGATGAAAACGGTCCACGGAACTGATAGGAAATACAAGCTGAATGCACCTAAAAGAATACTGCATTTGACCAATGACCAAGCCCATCGTATATCAGTTGGTCATTTAGGTCTAATGGCCCTTTACCACTGCGTAGTCCTGTGTTGTGTAGACATCACACGATAAGCAAGAATTATACACAAAAAAAGTTTGGACAGAAAAACGATTTATGGTTTTCTTCAGCAAATCTCACCAGCTGCCTATGCAAAGAATAACCATTTATAAAGCATATGGCAAATAGGATGAAAGTGAACTGATTATGTTGTTCTAAGATAGAGAGAGGTAATCAGACTATTTTGTAAATGTATGAAATTAAGATAAATATTTGTTTACAGCTGCACTATACTATTACTGTTACCTAATACTCAAGGGCGCCTGTACGTGACACTGCAAAACCTTGCCATTTTGCTAATATGCTACACCCCAACAGACCCATTTAGGGAACCAAATTTATGTCTGAATTGCCTTGTTTTTATCTCTGCCATGTAATCATCTTTATCATTCTGGTCCTAGTCGGGAACTTGGAGGAACATGACATTTTTACCTTGTGGTGATATTTATAGTTACTCCTGGGCAGCGGAATCTGTTAGGTTTCATCTTCTCTTGCCACACAATAACAAGTCCCAGACCTAGGGTGCCCACGTGTCCCAGATTGCCCGGGACTGTTCCGCAATTGACATGTTTGTCCTGGGTCCTGGGCACCTTCATTCCGGGACAATACAATGTCCCAGAATATTAAAGGACACAGCCACCCCCTACTAACTAATAACTACATTCCCCGGAACTGGTTGCTAGGGCCAGCGCTGCATGGCATCTTGCAATTGGTGACAATTTACTCTCAGACAGTGGGACCGGGAGTGAGGCCTGCGACTAGTGCAGCACTAGGCACCTCCTCCTTCTCCAGCACCCAGCGGCAAGCAGCGGGAACTGGTGTGCTCTTCACTCTCCAGATAGTGACGCCACACCTTTTCTTTTGAACACATGGCTAATGCAGAGGGAGTGACAGAAGCACTGCATCTGGTGGCAGGCTATGGGTGGCAAGTGGCACTGCATCTGGTGGAAAGTGGCATATTCACCGACAAATAACCCGCCACCAAATTCTCCATCAACCCCGAGACTACATTTCCCACTCCTCCCCTTCATCTTTTTTTGGGGAAGATGAGGGGGGGGGGGTGTCCCTGAATAGCAGTTTGGAAATGTGGCCACCCTACTCACACCCTCTGATTCAGTGCTCTATTGTGAACTAAACTCTAAACAGATTCATCAAGATTTATGGTGGATACATGTTCCTGATATTGTCTCCTACTCAAAAATATAATATCAGTACTTAGAGTTTATATTCAGGTCTCTTCATACTTAAAGTTTTCAGCTATAAGTGGTTTTATGTGACCTGTATACCAACATGCTTCTGATGCTTTCTAGCCTGAGTGTGTGAGAGGCATGGAATAGGAGAGGAGATTCGGGACTAACCATTTTCTTAATGCCTTGCTCCCCACAGTGCAATGGGACAGCCTGTGGCAGATAGGAAATAGATCCCTGGTGGAGTACAGCCAAGCAAAGAAATGCCTGATAATAACCTTTCTACCAGCTGTTCCACTGAATGGGATTGGATTCAGTATACAGTATTAATTCCTCCCATTGTCTATATTGTCTTGTAGCATACATCAACAACCTTTACTTGCTCAGCTAAATATGCTGAAGAGCATGTGAGCTTACAATCACCTATACCTTGAATTGGTTGCAGGTGGGCAACAACAGGACAACAAATATATGCTTTTCTAAGGATAAAGCTACTGAATATTTTCAATTTTATTGTTGTCATGATTTTTTAATGTTTTAACCTAACTTTGCCTTGTTTAGTACTCACAGGACCTTCACAATTAATTTTTTTCATTTAAATTTAAGTTTATTATAATAAAATAAAGAGCATACAGAGTAATAAACGTAATACAATAAATGCATCAGGAAACATCGTGTTGACAATTATAGTAGTAAACCATAGATTACATTTCTTAACTAGATTTCCCCCTCTCCTCCCTCCCCCCCCCCCCAATGTCCCAACTATATACCTGGTAAGTTTAACATGGGAGTGTAAACGTGTATAATCAGGAGGGATGGGAATCAGTAGAGGTAGCGACAACATTTTGGGGCTAAAATTCCCTGTTTACTAAGCAATCTATAAAACTTTTATTATAAGCTGAGATCATAAAACTAAAATATATGTAAGGAATAAATCATACCGAACCGTGGAGAGGATAGGTTTCCGGGGACATCCCCTCCCCCCGACACCCCCACCGGGAGCAATCTGTGTCGAGGAGGGGGGCAGCCCCCCCCCACCCAGCCTCCCCCTGATGACAAAAAAATTGGATCCAAATGTTGTCCAGAGAAACATCTCTCAATCAACTCTTAACTTATAAACCTAAAAGGAAACAAGGAATTTAATACATACATCCAGTTAAACTAAATCAGCACTACCTGAGACCAGTGGAGAATATGATATGTAATGAAAATCTCCTGTTCAAGAGAAAGAATAAGAATAAAGAAAAGAGAGGGGGAGAAGGGGGAAAGAGGAAGGAGAGGAAAGGGAAAGGGAGGGTGGGCCTACCTGCCATAGGATTACATCAGTTTGAGTCCAGAGCCAAAACTAAACTTACATGTTGTGGGAGATTCCCATGTAAATCAACCAAGGTTCCCAAATTTCAGTGAACTGGGTAAAGGTATCTGTGACGGTAGTCGAACATATCTCCGCCATCCATTCCCTTCTTCTCCCATAAAAGAAATCACCCAATATTCCACGACTAGGAATATCCCTGGAATCGCTGAATAATCCACACATGAGCCATGGCTTAATGCTGAATGTAACAGGACACACTTTATTGAAAGTACACAGCACACTTTATACAGGATTTGGAACATCCCGCCCCCAACAACCGCTTTCCTATTGGTCCATTGTAACGTATGCAGTCTTCACTCTGGTCCTCTAAAACCATGCAAATGAGGACTTGAAAATGTCTCCGCAGAGATTGGTCCCAATGCTTGAATAGCCTGAATATGTGTGGCCAGAAGCCTGTGATGTGTTTTTCAGACAAAAGCCCCAGGGGGTCAATCAATGTACACAATAGCCAGCCACAGAACAATGGAGCCGTCTGGAGAATTGAGACAGGGCAGAAGTCATTTACACCTGATAATAGAAAGGCTTTAGATAGGGTTATCACACAATGGACAATGAGTATTTCTTCTGAGTCTATTGACCTGGCTGAGGTTCAGAATTAAATCTTCTGTAATACATGAATTAGGATTTCAGTATTTCATGGTCCATGACAGTATCTAACATAGAATTAATTCTTTTTTCTTGTTCCATAATCCATGTAACCTTTCTCTTCATGTGTAAAATAGAAACCGACGGTTTCTTCCATGCAGCCGCTAAAGTGATTCTGGCGCCAGTCAGTATAAATAGAATCAGCTGTCTAATGGCCTTAGAACTCTGTGGTATTAGTCCATTCAATAAGGCTATTGCAGGAGATTGATGGAGGTTACAACCGGTAACTCTCCTGATAATCTGGAATACCCTGTTCCAGAATCCCCGTATCCTAGGGCACTCCCACCAACTATGGATCATGGTGCCTATTCCTTGACAACCTCTAAAGCATAGTGGTGAGGATGACGGCTACATGGTGGCCAATTTAAATGGGACCAAGTACCATCTAGTGAAAATTTTAATATTAGCTTCAATGAGGGATGGACTCTTAAAACCCTTAAGAGATCTAGAGTAGTTTTTTTGCCAGTCCACCAAGTCCCAGTCCTCTTGAAGCTCTCTTTCCCAAGCTAGCATATGAGGTAATTTTATGTTATTTGATGCAAGAGATTTGTAGATGATAGAGATGTTACCTTTCCTATTCTGAGCTTGTTCACATTTGTGTTCATATGGGGTCAAAAGGCCAGAAATTGTTTTATCGTTCCAAAGTTTCTGAGCAAAGGTATGTATTTGGTGTAATCTGGATCTTTCAGAGGGGGGGGGGGGCAAAGGTTGTCTATAAGGAATTGCTCAGGAAGAGGACCTGTATGTTGAAAGAAACGTCCAATGCGGTACACCCCCCTATCAAGCCACCATTTGAAGGAGTCCACTTCCGTTTTGGGGCAGAAAGATGGGTCGAGAAAGATACTTGACAAAGGTTTGCCTCTAGAAATTAAGAGTGGATTGCTTTTAAGTGAATCCCATAATACCAATGCTTGTGATAGGGTGGGGGATAGTATAGGGGGTCTACTTTTAGGAGTGCGCCACATGAGTTCTTCAATTGTGGACAATGGGGAAGCCTGTTCTTCTATTTCTATCCAATCTGGGCGATCATTTTTAAGGTAAACCTCCGATAATTGCGCTAACCTCGCAGATTGATAATACCATAACAAGTTTGGCACTCCTAGACCTCCCTGTTCAGGTAAGTTAAACAGACTACGAGAGGGAAGACGGGGTCCCTTTTTGTTCCAGATAAACTTGGTGATTTTACCTTGAAAGGATTTTAGATGGCTTTTTATTATCGGGATCGGAAGGGATCGAAAAAGATATAGAAGTTTCGGGAGGAGAGTCATCTTGGTAGAATTAATTCTGCCGATCCAGCCTATTTTCTGCGCTCCCCATTCGGTAAGGTCCTTCTCGAGTTTCCTATACATAGGAGGGTAATTGGCTAAGTATAAATTCTGGAAATTTGGGGTCAGGTTGATACCTAAATAGTTAGTAGACGTAGAGTCCCATTTGAAAGTATATTTGTTTCTCAAGAGGGACACTGTGGGTTCTGGAAGAGAAATATTAAGGGCCCTAGATTTAGGCATGTTTACCGTGAGACCCGAGACTTTAGAGAACTCGTCTAGCAGCTAGAAAATTTCCGGAAGGGAGGAGATAGGAGAGGTCACGAAGAGTAGTAAATCATCTGCGAATAATGCGCATTTGTGTTCTTTTTTATTACAATGAACTCCCCTGATATTCGAGTTATCTCGGATGGCTATGGCCAGAGATTCAATAACAATAGCGAATATCAGAGGAGATAAAGGGCAGCCCTGTCTTGTGCAGCTTTGGATATTTATAGATTCCGAGAATATGCCTTGTAACCGGATTTTAGCTTCAGGGGAGGAATAGAGAGCGGAGATGGTTCCTAAAAATTTAGAACCAAACCCCCAACGATTCAAAACAGAAAACAAGAATGGCCAAGATACTGAATCAAAGGCTTTCTGGAGATCAAGTGAGAGAAGCATACCTCTTTGTCTAGTGCTTCCAGACCACCCCGAGTACATTAAAGAGATGAGATCAATAGCTCTCCTGATCTGGTCCGGGCCTTGTCTCCCTGTGATAAAACCTACTTGATCTTTGGATATGTATTGACCTAAGAAGGCAGACATCCTATTAGCTATTATTTTAGTAAGTATTTTAAGGTCGTTATTAATGAGGGATATCTGTCTATAGTTCTCCACTAGGCTATGATCTTTATCGGGTTTCGGTATCAACGAAATATAGGCCAAATTAAGTTGTTTATCTATAGGGGAGCCCTCAGTCAAATGATTGTAAAATCGTGCTAGGTAGGGTGATAGAATGATAGGAAATGTTTTGTAGTAAGACCCTGAGAATCCATCAGGGCCAGGAGCTGTGTTTAATTTTAAGTTTTTGATCACTGACATAACTTCCTCAGCTGAGATGGGTGCCTCCATCAACTCCTTGTGAACCTTTGTCAACCTGGGAAGATTCAGGCTGTTCAAATATTCACCTATTTTGTCCGAAGAAAAGTTACTATCCTTAGCGTAGAGCTTGGAATAGAAGTTGTGGAAGGCCCCCATCGCCCGCCGAGGATTTAAGGTAAGGGTACCATCTGCCATTTTTATCTTAGGGATGGTTCTCGATTTAAATCTGGGAGATAGTTTATGTCCTAGCATTGGACCTATTTTATCCTTTAAATGGTAGAACCTGGCACCTGTCCATTTTAGATCATTTTCTGATTTTGCTGTCAGAGCTAGGTTTAAGGCCAATCTAGCAGTGTCAAGATCGTGGGTGGGAACACTGAGAGGGTCTAATTTATGTTTTCTACGTAACTCTAAGTAGGTCTCTTCCAATTTCTCTATGGTCAATTTCTTTTGTTTTCTAAGTTTGGCTGCAATTTGTATTATTTTTCCCCTAACTGTAGCTTTATGGGCAGCCCATAAGGTTTCGGGGGATATATCTTTAGTATCGTTAATTTCGAAATATTCCTTTATGGATTGTTCAATTTCTGCCATGAGAGTGGGATCTTTTAAGATCGACTGGTTAAGTGTCCAGTGAGACATTTTATGAGTTGTGTCCTCTTTTCTCAAGGTTAAAAGAACCATGGAGTGGTCTGACCAAGGGACATCCTTTATAATGGATTTAGAGGCTGCTGGGACATGATGGTTGGATATTAATATATGGTTTAGATTAATATGGATTAGAATAGTGGGTGTAATCTTTAGTTTTCGGATTTAATTCTCTCCAAATATCGGTCAATCGGGATTGATGAAGCATATGAGCTACTTGTGTGCTAATTTTGGTTGGCCTTATGAGTTTATTATTATTTGGTTTGGATTTATCTAAGCCCGAATCGAAAGCCAGGTTGGAGTCTCCTCCCATAATAATGATGCCCTCCATAAGAGGATGGAGGACTTCAAGCATCTGAGAGAAAAACTTCTTCTGTCCCCTATTGGGGGCGTAATAGGAGACAAACGTGTATAGCTTCTCGTCAAGAGTTCCTTTTACCAAAATAAATCTGCCTTCCTCTCCATATTCTTTTAGTAAATTAAAATTACAAAATTTGTATAACAAGATAGCCACTCCTTTCGTCTTGTTCTCCGCGTTGGATAGGTAGAATACTGGGAAGTGGGAGTGTAGGAATGAGGGGGTGTACCGCCTTGGGAAGTGTGTCTCCTGCAGGAGCACTATATGTACATGAAGCGCCTTGTATGCCTGGAGGGCTTTTCGTCTTTTAAAAGGAGAGTTCAACCCCTGGGTGTTGTGTGTCACAACACGCAGGGGTTTAGTAGTGTTATTTGAGCCAGCCATGGGTCGTAAAGAGTGTTATGGACAGATCGTGTCTTGAAGACTGAGTCCATAGCTCAGAAGACACGTGTGATGGCAGGTAGGCCAGGAGGGAGGGAGGGTGGGAAGGTAAAGGGGGGAAAGAAGGGGAGAATAGATACATAGAAATAAAGGCAAAAATGGTAACAACAAAGCAAGATGTAGTATTGCAAAAGGTCAAACCATGACCCAGATTGAAGGAAGGGAAGTTTGCTCCTTCCTTCAATCAAACAGAATTTATTAGAGTAGTCCATTTAGAGGACTAACTTCCTACTTGTCAGGGCGACAAAGTGTCGCTCCAAGAAGTAGGTTGAGGCTCAGGGCCTCACCGCCGACTGTCAGCGACAATCAAAAAGTTCATGAATTCAATTTTGAGAAACAAAGGGTTGATCCCCCAAAAATAACAATTGAAAGGATAGTACCTCCCCCCTAAAAAAAAATATATATATATATTTTTGTAATACCATAGGAAAAAATAAAAATTGTAGAACCATATGAGTAAGTAGATATTGAAAAACCACAAGAATAAATAAATAAATTATCTAAGTGAGCCAGTAAATAT
Organism: Rana kukunoris; assembly: GCA_029574335.1. Taxonomy (NCBI): domain Eukaryota; kingdom Metazoa; phylum Chordata; class Amphibia; order Anura; family Ranidae; genus Rana; species Rana kukunoris. The sequence goes on from CM056049.1 coordinate 433,282,414, forward strand.
TAACTCTTACTCTACCAGAAATCCTTATAAGTAATTTGATCAAGAATTGAGAAACAATTCATATTAAAAGAAGGCCTATTGGGGAGAAAAAAAACACACAACAACTTATATGAATGGGGGATGGACACCACCGGAGCTAAGATTAAATCATTTCAGTTGATGTTTAGTAGAGTTATTTCAGACTTTCCTGTGTTTGACTCTATTCCAGGTATTTGAGGTTGGACTATTGGGTGTATTTCTTTTAGCTGAGGTTTGTTGCGGTGGTAAAGTGTCCATGGCTGGTTAATGTGAAATAATTTTCAGGTTTAGTAATAGTCTTTGACCTTCTTGAAAGTTGTGTACTACGTGGAGTCTGCCGTTATAGTTGAATTTTAAGGCGAATGGGAAGGCCCATTTGTATTTAATGTCTTTTTTCATGAGGGCAGAAAGTAGTGGTTTCATCGCTCTCCTCTTCTGAATGGTGTAGGGAGATATGTCTGAAAATATTTGAATCGTTGCACTTTGATATTGAAGGTTTTCTTGTTGTCGAGATTTTTTCATCACCTCGTCTTTGGTGGAGTAATAGTGAGGCTTTACTATCACATCTCTCGGTAAGCCGTCTTTTCTTGGTGGGCCTAGGGATCTATGTGCTCTGTCTAATTCCATTTTGTGAATAGGCATGGATGGGATCAGGATTTTTATGATGTCCTGTATAGCTGAGTGTACATCTGTGATGGACTCAGGTAGCCCCCTGAGCCTGACATTATCCCTCCTTGATCTGTTCTCCAAATCATCTATTCTGGCCTGGGCCGCCTCCAGTTGTTCTTGCAGGTGTTGTATGTGGTCAGTATTTTGTTCGATTCTAGAGACATTAACCACTTTGGGTCCGCGCTATTGACATTATACGTCAGCAGCGCGGACCTGAGGCGCCGGGGTCACGTCTTTGGACGTGTTTTGCTTGTAATTCCCCGCGCGCGCCACAGGGTGGCGCGCGGCGGAGAAAAACAGTCCCGACGCATCACCGAGGATACGATGCGTGTACCCGGCGGCCGCGATGTCCGTCAGGTACACGCGATCGTCGGTGAGAGAGCAGGGACATGGAGCTCTGAGTGTAAACACAGAGCTCCATGTCCTGTCAGGGAGAGGTGACAGATGCTGTTTCCCTTGTACATAGGGAGACAGCATCGATCACCTCCCCCAGTCACCCCCCTCCCCCCACACAGTTAGAACACACCCAGGCAATACATTTAACCCCTTCCTCACCCCCCTAGTGTTAACCCCTTCAATGCCAGTCACATTTATACAGTAATTGGTGCATATTTATAGCACTGGTCGCTGTATAAATGTGAATGGCGCCAAAATTGTGTCAAAAGTGTCCGATGTGTCCGCCGCAATATCGCAGTCAAAATAGAAATCGCATATCGACGCCATTACTAGTAAAAAAAAAATATTTAAAAAAAATCATAATTCTGTCCCCTATTTTGTAGGTGCTATAACTTTTGCGCAAAGCAGTCACTTATTGTGATTTTTTTTTTTTTTTTTTTACAAAAATACGTAGAAGAATACGTATCGGCCTTAACTGAGAAAAAAAATATTTAAAAAAAAAAAAAAATTGGGATATTTATTATAGCAACAAGTAAAAAAAATCTATATATTTTTAAATTGTCGCTCTTTTTTTGTTTATAACACAAAAAATAAAAACCGCACGGGCGATCAAATACCACCAAAAGAAAGCTCTATCTGTGGGGAAAAAAAGGACGCCAATTTTGTTTGGGTGCCACGTCGCACGACCGCGCAATTGTCAGTTAAAGCGACGCAGTGCCGCAAGCTGAAATTTCGCCTGGGCACGAAGGGGGTTTATGTGCCCAGTAAGCAAGTGGTTAATATCCAGTTTCCGTTCTATGGATTCGATCCTGTTTCCAAGGCTTTGGAAGTCGGCCCTGATGTCCTTAGTGATTCTTTCAGCGTTCTGGGCGAGGCCCCTATCTAGCATTTCCGATATCCTGTTGAATAAGTCAGTAACATTGAAGGGGGCTTCAGGGGAGCGTTCAGTATTAGAATGGATGTAGATAGGGTTTTGAGAAGGGGCCTCAGAAGGGGTTAATTGACCCGACACTGTAGATTTTATTCCTTCTTTAACAACAGACGAGTATAGCGCTGTATGTGATATAGAGTCTGATGAAGGGGGTGGTGAGATGGCTAACAGGTGAGATGAGATTTGTTTGACAGACATAGAATTTTCGGTAATTTCCAGCGTATGTGTCTGGAGTTTGGAGTCCATGTTTTTAAGAGAATCCTCGACGGCTAAAGTTTTAATAGTATTCTTGTTCTTCTTGTTTCGCTTTCCCTTCATGTATTGAATGTGTAGCAGAGTATTTGCACCCACATGAGTCAAAGCTAAGTGAATATTAGGGTCGGCAGATTTATTAAGTATCCTGAATCAACCATTGGGAGGAGCATGATATTTTAGTGCTCAGTTCATACCTGGGTACCAGGGCTTGTAGTCAAACTGTGAAAACTGACAAAATCTGTTATAGGTGGAGTCCCTGTTTAATATAATAAGTGGGTGTCATTACTGTAGATGAGGGGGGATCTAAGATCTTCAAAAAATTTTGTCATCAGACACCCGACGGTGAGTGGTGGGTCTTCCCTAAGTCGCCACCTTATAAGTATCCCTGAAATGAATTATAGTAAATGACTTGCGATTATTGCAGATTAAGTAAGATATTGTTGAATGAAAGTTTTCCTCTTAAGACTGCAGCCTTAAAATTATCTGGTGTATATTTCTTCAGGTGGTAGACTAAGGCTGTAATGTACGCTGACAGGGGGGGGATTATGGACTGAGGGTCTTGAGGAGCGATGCTGTGGTAACCATTAGTTTCCTGTCTCTGTGTATTGTATCCACTCAGATTGAATTGCTGGGGAGGCCTCAGACAAGGAATGAATCCTAGTGTGTAAAGTCTATTGATGAAAGATAAAATATCAGATGATATTAATCCTTTATGCTGTCACCTTAATCTAGCCAGGTGTCGACCTTCACAATTTAAAACCTTAGTTGCTGCTGTACAGTTTAGATATACAGACCCTAAAGGTTCCTTCCCCGAATATATATTCTTATATGATTTCATCTTTATTTAATTTAGGGAAATTGGTGATCATGTAACCCAAAAAGGCAATGGCTCATTGGACGTAAACCCTGCATTCAGTGACCACTTTTTTATGTAAATGTATCTCTCCTCCAGCTTACCACTGCACTGTAACCCTCACCATCTTCCTCGTATTTATATTTCTTCCTTGATGCCATTTAGGGATGAGCCGAACTCCCCCCAGTTCGGTTCACACCAGAACATGAGAACAGACAAATGCGAACATGCGAATGCAGTTAAAGTGAAACAATAACATTTTTATATTCCTTTAAAAATAGTGCCTGGGGATCCCCTTTGTCTGCCTGTAAAGTAGCGCATCTTTACAATGTTTGTTATGATACCTGTCAGGGATGTTCCGTCCGCGCTCGTTAACGTGCGCCTATGCGCATGCGCTAACCTTAGACCTCATTTGCACCTATGCGCGTGCATGAGTCACAGCCTTTGCGCGCGTCTGTGCGCAGGTGCGCGCATTAGACGCACACCTGGCGCCCCACAGCCTATAAAGGACTGCTAGGAATGCTGCCCCTTGCGGTTTGATCTGCATCTGTCTCCTGAGCTCCTGTTCTGATTGATGTCTTCTGTTCCTGTGTATGACCCGACTTCCTGACCTCGCTTCCTTCTCCAGTCCCGACCATGGCTTGTCGACCCTGCTCTGCTCTCCGTTGTTTACCTGTTGCCAAGACTCAGCCTGGACTTTTGACTACTCTTCTGCCTGCTGTTTTGCTACTGCCTCACGTGTATGACCCGGCCTGTCTGACCCTGCTGACCTGCATCCACGACTCTGCCAGACCTGCATCCACGGCTCTGCCAGACCTGCATCCACGGCTCTGCCTGACCTGTATCCACAGCTCCGCCTGACCTGCATCATCTGCCTCTTACCTCACAGTGCTCTTACCACCACTGTCCCCATTCCAGTGGTCTCCGAGCCGGGGTCGTACGGGAGGTCTCCCTCCACGCACCAGGCTCACACTCAGGTACGTAACAATACCGCAGCAAAATTACATTTCTAAAGGTAAAAATGTCATTTAAAATTGCTTGTGGCTGTAATTTATTGTCGGCTCCTGTCAATATAGATACAAATCAAGGAAAAAAGTCAGCGTGCGCCCCCCCCCCAGTCTATACCTGGCCCTTCATGTCTGGTATGGATATTATGGGGAACGCCACACCAAAATAAAAAAAGGGCTTGCCCCCCCCCCCCCAAAAAATCCATACCAGCTGCTTCAGGTCTGGTATGGATTTTAGGGGGAACCCCAGGCCAATTTTCTTTTCTTTTTAAAAATGGCGTGGATGTCCTCCCCAAAATTCATACCAGACCCTTATCCGAGCAAGCAGCCATGGCAGGCCAGGAAATGGGGGGGAGAGCAAGTGCACCGCTCCTGAACCATACCAGGCTGCTTGCATTACATGTGGAGGGTACTTTGGGGTCCCCTCCCTTGTGGGGATAAGGGCCTCATCCCCACAACCCTTGCAAGGTGGTTGTGAGAGTCAGCGGGCGGGGGGCTTATTGACATCTGGAAGCCCCCTTTAACAAGGGGGCTCCCAGATCCTGCCCCCATGTGAAAAGTGTCAAAAAAATGTAAATAACAGGAGACAGTTTTGGACAATACCTCTATTAAAAAAAAAAGTGTCACACAATGTCCATCCATCTTCAATCATGACGCCCGACGGAAAAGCTCTGCATCGATGGGAGGCATCCCGCCGACTGCTGTCTCTTGGCTGTGACAGCTGCTATATAGGCAAGGTTGTGGCCACCCGGTGACATAACCAGATGACCCCACCCCTATCTGACGTCATGTGACCCCGCCCCCTTCTGTTGCTTTTTTTTCTGAGTCTGTCGGTGCCGTGATTGAAAATGGATGGACATCTCAGAACACTTTTTTTTTAAATAAAGGAATTGTCAAAAACTGTCTCCTGTCATTTTTTACACTTTTTTGGGTGAATGACTAGGGATCTGGGGTAATGTACCACTACCCATTCACATAGGGGGGCGGGATCTGGGGGCCCCTTGTTAAAGATGGCTTCTAGATTCCGATAAGCCCCCTGCCCACAAATCCCCACAACCACCAGGCAATGGTTGAGGAACTTGTCTCCATCAACATGGGGACAAGTTGCTTTGGGAGGACCCCAAGGCACCCTCCTCATGTTGAGGGCAAGTGGTCTGGTATGGTTCAGGAGGGGGAGCGCTCTCTCGTCCCCTCTTTTCTGGCCTGCCATGGCTTGGATTAGGGTATGGATTCTGGGGGGGACTCCTGCACCATTTAACAAAAAAATTGGTGCGGGGTTCCCCTTAAAATCCATACCAGACCTGAAGGGTCTGGTTTGGATTTTAGGGGGGACCCCCACACCATTTTTTTTATTTTGGTGTGGGGTTCCTCCTAACCACTTCAATACACTGTGTTATATAGACTACACTGCCCCTGCACTGACTGAATATAGAGTCTACACTGAGGGCCAGATTCTCAAAGGAATTACGCCGGTGTATCTACACATACACCGGCGTAATTCAAAAATCCTGCCGGCGTATCATTGTTTTGTATTCTCAAAACAAGATACGCCGGAATTAGGCTAGGATCCGACTGGCGTAAGGCACTTACACCGTCGGATCCTAAATGCAATAATATGCGGGCCGCTAGGTGGCGTTTACGTCAATTACAGCGCTGAATATGCAAATGAGCCTATACGCCATTTCCCGAATGTTTTTGCGCCGCTTCGCCGTAGTTTACGTAGTTTCCGTAAGTGTAAGGTTAGACCTGCTATAGGGTGCTTTAACTTTGCGTAGGTCCAGCGTACGCCATGTTAAGTATGGCCGTCGGGACAGCGTCTGGTTTTTACGTCGTTTACGTCATTTACGTAACTCGTCGCGAATAGGGCTGTGCGTTAATTATGTTCACGTCGCAACCAATGTATTTGCGGCGTACTACGGAGCATGCGCAGTGGCCTACATTTAAGGCCGGCACATGCGCAGTTCGTTCGGCACGGGGGCGCGCTTAATTTAGATACAAGCCGCCCCCTTTGAATTACGCGGGGATATGCCGGGTCATTTACACTACGCCGCCGCAAATTACGGTGCAAGTGCTTGGAGAATACGGCACTTGCTCCAGTAAGTTGCGGCGGCAAAGTGTAAATGACATACGCTACGCTACGCCGCCAGATACGCGGATCTACGAGAATCTGGCCCTTAATATCTATTCTACACTAATGCAGAGTATATATATATATATATCTAGCAGAAACTCTGACCTTTTCCAGTCCAATGTGAACCTTCAAGGCCAAAGATAGCTGACATCCTTTAATAGGTTGTAAAGCATAGTGGGTGCAAAGGTGGTAAAAGTCATTGGGCAACAGACACTTCTTGGATGAAAAAGAGGGAAACTAAGTAGTTGCAATTTCAAATAGCAGACTCCGAGACTTCAAGAGTAGTACAGTTCCTAACTCAAAGTAAAAGTCCTCTTAGCTGTACTACAACTTCTCCTTGTAGTTCTTCAGCCCCTTGAGCTCCTGGTCTCTCACTGGACCCTCTGATTCACTGATTCTGAGTCCTGTGAGTGCCTCAAGACTTTTGCAGTGGTATTTCTCTCAAGACTCACCCACGCTTCCCTTCTGGGTCCCTAGCTTGTCACTTTGGATACCTTCAAGCATCCCCCCTGATGATCGGCTTGGTCCCTAGCTTGACACACAAGGCTGTTCTGCAAGCATCACCTGCGCTAGTTGAGTCCCTGACTTGATCACCACCTGAAGTTTCCTGATTCTCCACCATGCCCGTTCGATAGGAATACTGCTCTCGTACTTGCTTCAGTTACTCACTATGGTCCCTGATAAAGGTGATTGGTCCCTTAGTGGCGACAGGTTCCCTTCTACCTCTGACCATGACAGGTTCGTCACTCTTATGCCGCATACACATCATCATTATGTGATGAAAAAAACGACATTTTTTGTGAAGTAAAAAACAACGTTTTTTAAACTTCAATTTTCAAAAACAACGTTGCCTACACACCATCGTTTTTTCACAATGCTCTAGCAAAACGAGGTTACGTTCACCACTCTTTTCCATTGAAGCTCGCTTCATAACTAGCTTCTGGGCATGCGCGGGTTGAAAAACGTTGTTTTTTGCTACACACGGTGATTTTTTGTGAAACAAAAAACGTTTTGAAAAACGCCACAAAAAAATTTCACAAGACATTCACAAGACACGGTCATTTAAATTGACGTTTGATGGTGTGTACGCGGCATAACTTCTAGATAGGCCCTCACTGATGCAGAATCCTCACTCTTACTTCTAGATAGGCCCTCACACAGCCTGGCAGCCTGTTGCCCCTGGGATAGCCACAATCTATGGCCTAGCAGCCTGGGGCAGACAACACACGTCCACCCAGATGGCTGTCTGGGTGCCATACAAGAACCACCTGGTGGTAGAAGAGGAAAGTACAACCAGGCCAAACTTTGGGAGAAATCTATGGATCCCTAGCAGGGCCGGAGTGGGACTCATTTTCAGCCCTGGAGTTTCATGCCTTAGACCAGCCCACTTTAGTTCACGACTATTAAAATAATGTATTTAAAACCTCAAAATATAATTTTGCAATGGCGCACTGTACAGCCTCTACAATTATGCATCGATGGCAAGGCTGGTGCAAGGTTTTTTGACACCCTAGGTGAAACCTAATTTTGCCGCTCCCCCTTGGTTCCACCCCTAACCCCACACCCTTTGCCCTGCCCATGTATACCCCACCTTTCTAATGAAGCGCCCATCAAATGCAGCCTCACCAGCACCCATCAATGAATGTTTGGGTGCTTCCATTAATTCTGGAGTCAGGACACAGACAGAGCCCTCCGCCAGGCGCTGCACCTCTGACACTATCTGTGAACGGAGCAGCGGCTGCCTGCTGATGCTGAGACTTAGTTGCTTTCTGCAAAGGGAAGAGAATAGGAACACCAGTGGCCAGGTGCCCTAGGCTGCCTAGTTTGCCTAGTGGTAGCACCGGCCCTGTTCTCACCTGTACCCATTAAATACAGCCTCACCCAATGCCCATCAATGCTGCTTCCTACAATAGTACTGACCACTACACTAACCTCTACACTGACCTACGTGATCCTAGATTGACCTTTACACTTACCTACTCGTCCATCGCACTGACCTACCTGATTCCTACATTGGCCAATACACTACACACCACTACACCACACACTGACCACTACACTACACACCACCAGGGCTGCATCCTGACTCCACTTTACCCTGCAACACATGACCTTCGAAAAAAAGAAACCCTAAGGCTAACACTGTGCTAATTTAAGAAGATAAAAAAAAAATGATAAAGTGTATAAGAAAGCAGCTGGCACTTAAGGTCAGTACAAAAACGTAGGATAGATAGCAAAAAATGGAAAGAGTGCAGCGCTATGTGGTTAAAACCATGTGTGAAATAAATGTTAAACCTTGAAATGTAAACAAATATGTGAAAAATTGATATATGAAAAATTAAAAAGTAAACTAATGCAGAGTCCCAAAAGAACACAACATGTCCGTGAAGAGTTAATTCCAAAATCAAATCTGTGAAGGGTTAACTCCCAAAAGTGAAAGTGAAGATAAAGTTTGGTGCTCCTGGGAAGATTTGTATCACTCACTACTTCTCTGGCAATACCCTGGTTTATTTTAGGACTTATTCACCAAACTTTGGGCCAGATTCAGGTAGAGTTAGGCTGGAGTATCAGTGATACTCCAGCCTAACTCTCACTTTGAGCCGACGTTTCTGTTTTCAGTAAGCAGAAAACAAGAAACGCCGGGTTGGAGTTCCTATACGAGCGGCGTAATTGTATTTCGCCGTCGTATCGGAACTGCAATTTTAAAAATGGTGCTTGGGGCGTTCCCGCTGATTTACGCCGAGAATATGTTAATCAGCGAGAATCGGCAATTCACGATCGTATTCAGGCCCGACGCAGTGACTTTCCGACGTTTCCGTAAGCGATACGTGGCGTAAAGATAAAGCAGCCCCCTAGTGGAGTATCCTATGTTAAGTATGGCCGTCGTCATCGCGTCGAATTAAAAAAAATTCGCGACGTTTTTTGCGTAAAATGTCCGTGAATGGGGATTGACGTCATTGACGTTCCCTGACAGAATTTGGAGCATGCGCACTGACAGTCGACGCATGCGCAGTACGTTCGCCGCGGGATTGCGCATAGTTAACATAATACACGCCCCCTACCCACCCAATTTGAATTCCGGCGGCTCATTTTCGCTATGCCGCTGCAACTTTAGGAGCAAGTGCTTTGTGAATAACAGTACTTGCTCCTAAAGTTTCGGCGGAGTAACGTAAATGAGAAACGTTACTCCACCATAAAGATGCGCCCATCTACCTGAATCTGGCCCTTTATGTTCACTTTTAGGAGTTAACCCTTCACGGACTATGTTGTGTTCTTCTGGGACTCTGCATTCGTTTTCTTTTGAATTTTTCATATATGAATTTTTCACATATTTGTTTACATTTCAAGGTTTTAACCACATAGCGCTGCACTCGTTCCATTTTTTGAACACATGTGACCTATATGACCCCTACACTGACCCCCTGACTTACCTACCTGCACTAATCACATTACACTGACCCCAGACACCTACCCATCACCTACACTGACCCCAGACACCTACCCATCACCTACACTGACCCCAGACACCTACCCATCACCTAAACTGACCCCAGACACCTACACTGACCCCAGACACTTACTCTGACCCCAGACACCTACCCATCACCTACACTGACCCCAGACACCTACACTGACACCAGACACCTACCCATCACCTACACTGACCCCAGACACCTACCCATCATCTACACTGACCCCAGACACCTACCCATCACCTACACTGACCCCAGACACCTACCCATCACCTACACTCACCCCAGACACTTAAACTGACCCCAGACACCTACCCATCACCTACACTGACCCCAGACACCTACCCATCACCTACACTGACCCCAGACACCTACACTGACCCCAGACACCTACCCATCACCTACACTGACCCCAGACAACCTACCCATCACCTACACTGACCCCAGACACCTACACTGACCCCAGACACCTACCCATCACCTACACTGACCCCAGACACCTACACTGACCCCAGACACCTACACTGACCCCAGACACCTACCCATCACCTACACTGACCCAGACACCTACCCATCACCTACACTGACCCAGACACCTACCCATCACCTACACTGACCCCAGACCCTTACACTGACCCCAGACACCTACCCATCACCTACACTGACCCCAGACAACTACCCATCACCTACACTGACCCCAGACACCTACCCATCACCTACACTGACCCCAGACACCTACACTGACCCCAGACACCTACCCATCACCTACACTGACCCCAGACACCTACACTGACCTACTACATAGACCCACCCACCTACTTCCTGCACTACTCACACATCCCCCCCCCCCGCCCAGCTTGGTGCAAATCCATCCTCCAAGTCCTCCTTACCTCTCTGTCTGCTCTTCTCCAGGATTCTCCTCAGGACCCCAGCACTGGATGTACAGAATTTCTTCTCGACTTCCCGACTCCCCGCCAGCGCCATCCACCCGCAGCCCACTCCATGGTGGCAGGCGCTGTAGAGATTGGTCAGACCAGAGAAGGGGATCATTGTGCCGACTGCCCCCCCCCCTGTGGCTGGCTAAGTTGACCACAGTGTACCAGTCCAGAGCAGAGGGAAAGGCGGAGGGGAAGACGGCGGCTCACACTTGTTTCCCGCCGCCATATTCAGAGTTTCTCGGCGCGCTGTGATTGGGCGTATGGCGATCATGTGCGGAGGCGGGACTTCCAGCCCAGCCCCACGTCTCACATGACCTCCATATGCCCTATCACAGGGCGCCGGATGCTAGACACTAAGCCAGAGATCGGTGACACAGGAAATAAAAATTAAGAGGAGGCACGGAATGTCGCCCCCCTAAATGTGGCGCCACTGGCCCCCAACCCGACCAGCCCACCGGGAATTCTCCCGGTTCTCCCGATTGGCCACTCCGGGCCTGATCCCTAGTAATTAACTAGAGTAGCTACGCCTAACAAGGAATTTGGCGAGGAGCTCCCTGACTAAAACCCAGGGCACTACATATATATACATACACTAGACTGTATATACAGCCCTCAAAATTTCCACTCGCCTACTAGCATTTGGCGAGTGGATTTAAGCTGGGGGCGAGTGATGACAGGGATGCATGACCAATCTCCCTCCAATCAGTGTCTACACTTATGCATTTTTTGCGATGAAAAAAACCGACGTTTTTTAAAACGTCATTTAAATTGATCGTGTGTGGGCAAAACGTCGTTTTTTGTCTTAAAAAAAAACGACCAAAAAAAAATTCCTACATGCTTGAATTTTTTGTGTCGTTTTTCAAAACGTTGTTTTTTGTGTCATAAAAAGTGATGGTGTGTGGGCAAAACGATGTTGAAAACAACATTTTTAAACCAGCGCATGCTCAGAAACAAGTTTTGAGACGGAGCTTCAATAGAAAAGAGTGCAGTTGAACGCTTTGCTAGAGCTTTGTAGAAAAACGATGGTGTGTACGCAACGTCGTTTTGGAAAATGAAGTTTGAAAAACTTCGTTTTTTTCATGATTGAAAACGTCTTTTTTTTTTATCGCAAAAAATGATCGTGTGTCGCGACATTAGAGTCCCGATGAGATTGGTGGCCGAAGAGGAAAGGTGCATGCTCGGGAAAAGTAGTCTGGTAAGCCGCGCACAGGCAGAGCAGTACACAGGTGCTCTCCTTACAATCCTCATTAAGCCATGGGACCTAACAGTATGACCTCTCTGAGCCTGCCCCCCTCCCCCCGACCAATGTAGCTGGAGAGCAGAGAGCAGGGAGCAGGAAGTAATGAGTGCAAGTGTGGAGCCGCACACACAGGCTCCTGATGATGAGATGAATAGGAGAGGGAGAGAGAGAGAGAGAGAGAGAGAGAGAGGAGGATGGATGGGAGATGCAGAGGAGACAGCAAGAGAATGGGGAAGAGACCCAGTTCTAGTGCCCTGTCCCTCTGGTCTGCCCCCAGTGCCCTGTCCCTCTGGGCTGCCCCCAGTGCCCTGTTCCATTTTGTTAAAGTTGTTGTTGGTAATATTTAATTGTGTAACTCGATTCTGCCTAAAACATTTAACAGTGTAATTCTTTGAGATAATCTACGAGGGCATGTGTACAGGTGCAATTAGGCGCAGGGCAGTGTATGAATTTGGCGGGGCAACTGGTGGCGAGTAACTCTTGAGGCCTGGCTAGTAGCTCAGGACTTGACATTTTGAGTCCTGGTATATATATATATATATATATATATATATACACACACACATATATATATATAAAATACAATGCTACTATCTAACCTGCCTGCTTATTCTAGCTCAATCTATCTCCGTTCACAGTCACACACTATACACGGCTGCTATGTATGCAGCCTTATATAGTGTGGGGCGTGGACTTGGTCCCACTGAGCCATGATTGGCCAAAGGCATGGCTCTCGCAGCAGAGCGGGCTGTGGTTGGCCAAAGCAGGCAGGTCAGGAGCATGCTTTGGCCAATCATCAGACATCAATTTACTGCAATCTCGCAGTGCATTATAGGGCGTTTCGCGGCATTTGAATTTTTCCGCGAACACCCCATAATATTAGTTGTTCGGCGAACATCAAGCTCATCCCTAATGCCATTCATCATTTCCCTTTCCCCCTTATAATTTTCTTTGGCACCCTTAATGTTAGGGGGTTTTACAACCTCAAAAAGATTTCCCAGGTATTATAAAAAATGCATAAAAGGAAACCCAAGTGCTTTTCTTACCTTTTCCTTAACCACTTAAGACCCAGACCAATACGCTGGTAAATGACCCAAGGTGTTTTTGCGATTCGGCACTGCGTCGCTTTAACAGACAATTGCGCGGTCGTGCGACGTGGCTCCCAAACAAAATTTGCGTCCTTTTCTTCCCACAAATAGAGCTTTCTTTTGGTGGTATTTGATCACCTCTGCGATTTTTATTTTTTGCGCTATATACAAAAATAGAGCGACATTTTTGAAAAAAAAACACTATTTTTTACTTTTTGTTAAAAAAAAATCAAATAAACTAAATTTTAGTCAAACATTTAGGCCAAAATTTATTTAGCCACATGTCTTTAGTAAAAAAAAAAATCGCAATAAAAAAAAATAGCTACCTAGCGGGAACAGCGACACTAATACAGCGATCAGAAAAATGATCGCTTAGTGACGCTGGCAATAGGGAGTGAAAGGGTTAACTAGGGCGGTGATCAGGGGGTTAAAACTTTATTAGGGGGGGTGGGGGGGCTATCCTGAACCTAACACTAACTGTTTTTTACACTGCCTGTCACACTGACACTAAATGCAGTGATTAAATTACTGCATTCAGTAACACTGTGACAGGGGGGTGGGGGGGGCGATCACAAGGGGTTAATATGCCTATGTGAGTGTGTGTCAGTGTTGTGTTGGTGCACACTTACTTGTCATGTCTTCTCTCATCAGCAGCGCTGGGAAACAGCGCTGCGATGAGAGAATACATCATTTCCTCCTTCCTGTGTAAACACAGGAGGAGGAAGTGACAGGCTGGGAGCGCGCTCCCATTGGCTGGGAGCGATCGCGGGGGGGGCGGAAAACACGGACATCCGCCCGCAGATCCCGGATCGCTCCCAGAGGTAGGGAGACCCCCGCACGCCGCAGAGGGGGTCCCGATGGGACCCCCGAACCGCACTCAGGCGGGGACGTAAATTTACGCCCTTGTGCCTGTACGAGCCATGTTGTGGCCGTATATGTGCGTGCGGGGGTCTTTAAGTGGTTAAGTAACCCATTTAAAAGCAACATTGGCATCCTCCCTTTCAACAAGATACTTTAAGACATGGTACACAATAATCACAGCCAAAAGATAAAGGGGGTTGTAAGGCTTCCCTTTTTCCCCTTCCAATTACTATGACTTAAACTGAATGGGGAAAAGAGAAGCTACCTTTTTAAGTTGATCATTATATGGTAGCTTCGCTGTGGGGGAGGGAATGGGAAGGGGAAGTGAAAAGGGAATGCAAAGTAAAGGGATCGTGGGTGAACTAAATGATGAAGTCAAGTGATGTGACGATAAGTAGGGATTGGAGCACCGGGTACAGACAGAGTCTGAAGTTTTAATATGAGTTCAGCACTCGTGGATGTTTTATTCTACTTTACTACCTAAATGTGAGTTTTTTAATCTGTTTTTTTATTAAATTTATTCATTATATGGAGTCACGCTATGGTCTCTTTTTCGCTCTTCTTAATGCTCCTATGATACATTGAGCCTTGCCATTTGGACGTATGAGGATCAGATCACACTCTCACCTGTATTGTATAGCTGACACTCTGAGGGGGATACGAGTTCGGCACTCGTGGATTTATGCCCACTGTCCTTTCATACATGTGAGTGCATTTTCTCAAATCTTTACCTGTTTGAGGTACCCCTACAGTGTCACGCTATATGCATTGCATATATCTTCTATTTTCCATGACACACATTGGCTGCTGAGAGCTGTCTTAGGAGTCAGGAGGAGGTGTTTTATCAACCCACTCATCCAGCTGCGATCAGTATCTCTGTTAGCTGTTTGGACAAACAGCCGTGAGGTGAGCTGCTAGCACACTCAGAGGTGTCATCACTGAAGATTTCATTTGTGCACGTTGCATTTTGGGTGGAGGTGTTTCATCTAGACACTGTCCTGTGGAGGAATTACTGGACTGCTAGACCTGATCCTTATTTATGGACAGGACACATGTGTGATTTTTGATAGTTTTACACTTTTTTCCACTTATTTTATGCTAGTTTTGGTGTTTGTATATGTAGTAGCCATTTTACTATGTATTTTCACTGTTAAATCTACAGGATTATATGCGTTTGTTCACTTTCATCTGTATTGTTCATTGTAGTATCATCAGATACCTTTTTTTTCCACTGTTTAGTGAAGAGTGAAAAAAAGACCATAGCGTGACTCCATATAATGGATACATTTAATTAAAAAAATGATTAAAAAACTAAAACTCACATTTAGGTAGTGAAGTAGAATAAAACATCCACGAGTGCTGAACTCATATTAAAACTTCAGACTCTGTCTGTACCCGGTGTTCCAATCCCTACTTATTGTCACATCACGTGACTTCATCATTTAGTTCACCCACGATCCCTTTACTTTGCATTCCCTTTTCACTTCCCCTTCCCATTCCCTCCCCCACAGTGCAGCTACCATACTTCCTATCAAATTTGTACTTTCCCAACTCGGGCCAGAAACAAGCCTGTAGAACAAACCAGCTGGAACAATTTCATAGAAGGATGTGCCATAGTTGGGGGAGATTTTTTATTTTTTTAATCTTTTTATTGTTGGGGGAGATTTTAACCCTTTGCTTGTCCCAACCTAGCCATCTATTCAGGGCATTACTACTCTCCCCAATATAAATGCAGTTAAAAACACTTACATAAGTTCCAACTATTAGATCTGTGCGTACTTAGGAACATTTTGCTGATGCAGTCTGCTAAAATGTATCTATTCACATACATAATTCATATACATAATGGCATCAATAAGGCTTCCCACTTTCCCTTTATATCTTTGCTAAGAACAATTGGCTATTGTAGCTCTCTATAAACCATCTATAAAAAGCCTTATTACAGAGAAACAGGAGTATAAACTGAGCTTATATGTAAATTTCTAGCATTTCCATTCATGGCATTTCCAGCCCTCTTGCAAGAATTTGACATTTCTGGCTGGCATAGCAATTTCCAAACAGAAGCATAAAATGGAAGCATTAGATATATCCCTCTCAGCAGGTGAAACTCAATAAATAAAAACAGAATTTTCCCTCCTCTAGGAAAATACAGCTATGAAATATTTAAATACATGAATCTGATCACACCTCACCTAGGCTGTCCGAATCCAACTATTAACCACTTTTGTCTTACATGCTTTTATAACTGAACTCCCGGGGAAACAAAATGCTCTCTTCTGGTGGGGTTGCTCCCACAATGCACGAGTTAAATGCTCTGGACCAGAAAAAGCAGTTTCATCTCCCAATCCTCCACTGCTTACTCAGCAGATCACATGGCAATTGTAAACAATGGATGGCTTCCATTAATGCCATTTATTGTGGACTATCGAGTGGATCTCTGTGAATGGTCACATTGATCACATTTTACAGACAGGGCCAATCATAGCCCATCATTACCATGTGATTATCTGTGGCCAATCACAATAGTAAACACTGTATATGGTTAATTCATATAAAATGGTTGCGTATAACAGTGAAATTCACTGTTATAAGCAATCACAGTGTTTAAAAAACAAAAACTTGATCACCTCCTCAGAGCCGGTTCACACTCCTGCGGCACGACTTCGGGGGCGACTCTGCAAGTCGTCCTGAGGACGACTTCAGAGGCGACCAGCAAAACGACTTCTGTATAGAAGGCAATGCAGGTCACCCCGATCCGCCCCCGAAGTCGTGCAGGAACCTTTTTCTAAGTCGGAGCGCCTTGCGTCGCTCCTATTAGAACCGTTCCATTGCATTAAATGGGACACAACTCGTCAAACGGCTGAGCCGCCTGACGAGTCGCCCCAGTGTGAACCGGCTCTCAGAGTGTTACAGTGTTACTATGGTAACACTGTGTAGCTCTGGTCAATGAATGTAAAAAAATAAATTGAAAAAATAAAAAAATTCAGTGTTTCTGATCACTGCAACACCAGTTATACCGATGACACTGTACTGCACTGGTGACAGTATGCAAAGAAAAAAAAATTGCGGGGAAAAACATTTTTTTTCAATTTCTTAATTTTCCACAAAATTGTGACAAAAAAATTACAACTTAAAAAAAACTTGCCATGCCTCTTACTAAATACATTTGACTGTCTATTTTCCAAAAAGGGGTATTTTTTTTTTAAATTCTTTATTTTTGTTTTTTAAGCAGATAGCCAACAACATTCGGCCAATTCATAAATCAAAAAGAGTTTGCACATGCAATTACACACCATAACAATTCCTTACAATTATATCAGCCAAACTTATATCTCTAATCTGACAATCTACATTCCCATGGGATTACACAAACAGCTACACAGTATATCGTTTTTTTACGGTAATCTCGACCTTGTTATTCTTAACCAACTGACCGTTTTCCTGGTCGCATTTTTACCATCTATGACATTATTATGTATTCCCCTCTTCCCCCCTGAACATCCCTATCCTTACCACCCCTTCCCCCCCCCCCCCCAAAAAAAAAAGGGAAATTCTCCCTCTGCTCCCCAGGTGTTCCCCCTCCCCCCTCAGGACTCCTGCTCTCTATATTTTATATATGGGTTCCAAATATGTCTATACTTCTCCTCCTGTTCTCTTATTCCCATCGTTAGCTTCTCCATCAGCTGAATGTCCGTAACTCTGGTTAACCATTGTTGTCTAGTAGGCGTCTCTGAGCTTTTCCATAAGATTGGAATACAGGACCTTGCCGCTGTTAGGAGATGTCTAAGCAATGAGTTTCTGAATTTTACCGTTGAGATTGGGAGATCTAATAGTAGATACGTAGCAGGGTTTACTCCTAATTCTACCTCTGTTATTTCTTTTACCGTGCTCGTGATCATTTCCCAAAATTCTTTTATTTTTACACACTGCCAAAAAATGTGTAGTATTGTGCCCTCCTCGTCTCCACACTGCCAACACCGATCTGATACTTCTGGAAAACAGCGTTTTAGGACGGAGGGAGTTTTATACCATCTGGTTAGAGTCTTATAGCCCCCTTCCTGATATCTGGTGGCTAACGAGGCCTTATGTGTAAAGGTGAAGCTTTTTGTTTTCTGGGTCTCCGAGAATTTCATCCCCAAATCTCTTTCCCATGCTTGTATGTATAGTAAATCTTTGGGGGCTTCTAGATCTATCAAGAGACTATACATTAAGGACAGGCCATGTCTCAATGGGTTGCCCACCAAACATCTTTTCTCAAACCCTGAGAGCTCTCTAGATGAGTTCCCTTGTGGGGACAATGCTCTGATTGCTGCTCTCAGCTGGAGTCGTCTCAGTGGATCTAATCCGCTTATAGAGTCACCTTCCGATTCTCCGCTATTCGCCCTTCGGTTGTTGATTTCAAAATGTCTTTCCTGCAAGTCTTAAGTTGTTGAAACATACGTCTGTAAGACCTAGTTGAAACCTCGGGTTTCCCAGCACTGGAATGAGTGGACTTGGATATTGTGACAGCTTCGTCTTATTAAACTTCCTTTTTGTAACTCGTAATGTAGCACCTATTGTGGGGTGATGTTTCACCTCTTGAGGGATATCTATCTCTCGGATCCACACCAATCCCTCCAACGGAATCTTCGTAGTATTTTGTTCCATAAAAATCCAGGGTTTGGTCTTCTGGTGTTCGCACCATTCGACCACTCTTGCTAGGTGAACTGCGTCATAGTACCCCAATGGGTCAGGAAGACCCACTCCTCCCTTGTTCTTTGGCAAGGACAGAATCTCACGACGGATTCTCGCCGGTTTTCCTGCCCACACGAACCTGGTAAATCTAGCTCTTAGGTCCTTCAAAAACCCCAGAGGGATCCTTACAGGTAGGGTCTGCAATAAGTAAAGCAGTCTTGGCATAAGATTCATTTTTATAATATTGATTCTCCCAAACCATGTAAAGGTTTCCTTATCCCATCGTTGGAGGTCAGTTTTAAACTGCCTAACCAGGGGGGCAAAATTTAAGTCAAAGATTCTATTTAATTTTCTTGGTATTTTTGTTCCCAAATATGATATATGGGAGTCTGTCCATTTGAACGGGAAATTTGCGGCTAGTTGATGTTGTGTCTGTCTATTTACTTCTACTCCCATCGCCTCTGATTTATTGTAATTCACTTTAAAATTAGATACAATTCCATAGTCCCTTATCTCCTTCAGAAGGGCTGGTAAAGACAACTCTGGGGCCATTATTGAGAACAGGAGGTCGTCTGCAAATGCAGCAACTTTGTATTCCACTCCTTTAGACCAAAACCCTCTTATGTCTCTATTAGCTCGTATAGTTCTCAAAAACGGCTCCAGAGTGAGGATAAAGATTATAGGGGAAAGGGGACATCCTTGTCTCGTTCCATTCTGAATTGGGAAGGGATCCGAGATTGCCTCGTTTACCTCTACCCTCGCCGTAGGGCATGAGTATAGACTGGTTATCCAGTTCTGCATCCCTTCCCTTAATCCAATGTGTTGTAATGTAGTTCTCAAAAATCCCCAATCCACTCTATCAAACGCTTTTTCAGCGTCGGTTGAAATAAGTACCATTGGCTTTTGATGGAGTTGTGACATATAAATAGTGCTCAAGAGTCTCTGTGTGTTCTCTCTCCCTTCACGCCCCGGAGTAAAGCCCACCTGATCTGGGTGTATTAGAGATGTTATATAGGGCAGTAGTCTATTGGCGATTATTTTGGCAAAAATCTTTGGGGCAGATTCACAGAGAATTAGATTCTCGTAGAGCAGGGGTCTCCAAACCCCGGCCCGCGGGCCACATCCGGCCCGCTTGGATGTTTTATCCGGCCCGCAGCTCATTCAGACAATGCCTGCTTAAATTCCCCCGTGCGGGTAGTGGGACAGAGCAGAAGGCAGGTAGGCGATGCATGTGTAGCGCTGACACAGCTGATCCAATGAAGCGGAGGAAGGTGGAGCGATGGGCGGATTACCATGCACGCAGGGAGGCGGGGCCCCGCTGTCGGGCAGCATGGATGTGGGCTGGCTGTGCGTGCTGGAGTCAGGTAGGGTCCTGAATCCTGCAGATACATGTCCTGGCGCGGGGGAAGGGGGCATGGTGCAGAAGGAAGGAGGCGTGCTGTGCCAGTTAGCTTCACCCCCTCTCTGCACCTGTCAGCACCCTCTCTGCTGGCTGCACCCCAAGAACCAAGCCGGAAATGGCTATGATGTGAATAGAATGAGGAGCCGCGAGAGCAGTGAGCGGAACTCGGAGACTGACACTGCAGAGGCAGACACCCGGAGACTAGGACCTCCTGTGCTCTGCCCTCCTTGCACTGTGCCCTCCTTGCACTGTGCCCCCTTGTGCTCTGCCCACCTTGTACTGTGCCCACCTTGTACTGTGCTCTGCCCACCTTGTACTGTGCCCACCTTGTACTGTGCTCTGCCCTCCTGTACTGTGCTCTGCCCCCCCTGTACTGTGCCCCCCTTGTGCTCTGCCCTCTTGTGCTCTGCCCTCCTCTACTGTCCGAAGCCCTCCTGTGCTGTGCCCCCCTTGTACTGTGCTCTGCCTTCCTGTGCTGTGCCCCCCTTGTGCTCTGCCCTCCTGTGCTCTGCCAACCTTGCACTGTGCCCCCTTGTGCTCTGCCCTTCTGTACTGTGCCCACCTTGTACTGTGCCCCCTTGTACTGTGCTCTGCCCTCCTGTACTGTGCCCACCTTGTACTGTGCCCACCTTGTACTGTGCTCTGCCCTCCTGTGCTATGCTCTGCCCTCCTGTACTGTGCCGAACCCTCCTGTGCCAAGCCCTCCTGTGCTGTGCCCCCTTGTACTGTGCCCCCTTGTACTGTGCTCTGCCCTCCTGTGCTGTGCCCCCCTTGTGCTCTGCCCTCCTGTGCTGTGCCCCCCTTGTACTGTGCTCTGCCTTCCTGTGCTGTGCCCCCCTTGTGCTCTGCCCTCCTGTGCTCTGCCAACCTTGCACTGTGCCCCCTTGTGCTCTGCCCTTCTGTACTGTGCCCACCTTGTACTGTGCCCCCTTGTACTGTGCTCTGCCCTCCTGTACTGTGCCCACCTTGTACTGTGCTCTGCCCTCCTGTGCTATGCTCTGCCCTCCTGTACTGTGCCGAGCCCTCCTGTGCCAAGCCCTCCTGTGCTGTGCCCCCTTGTACTGTGGCCCCCTTGTACTGTGCTCTGCCCTCCTGTGCTGTGCCCCCTTGTGCTCTGCCCTCCTGTGCTCTGCCCACCTCTTGTACTGTGCCCACCTTGTGCGCTGCCCTCCTGTACTGTGTTCTTCCTTCCTGTACTGTGCTCTGCCCTCCTGTACTATGCCCCCCTTGTACTGTGCTGTGCCACCCTTGTACTCTGCCCTCCTGTACTGTACTCTGCCCTGTACTCTGCCCTCCTGTACTGTACACTTCCCTCCTGTACTGTGCTATGCCCTCCTTGTACTGTGCTCCCCTTGTACTGTACCCCCCTGTACTGTGCCCTTTTGTCCCAATGCTCCATGTATTATCCCCCCTGCCTCATGTACTGTGCCTTCCCTGCATTGTTCCCTCCTGCTCGCCCCGTAAAAACATACCAAAATACAAGCCACTGATAGGCTGTGAGATATTTATGACAGGGAAGCAGTGTGTACATGGAGGGGAATGGCATAAAAAAGGAGTGGGATCAGCTCCCCCTTATCTGTACACCATCTATCCCCATTCTACTGCACTAGGGTGTGTGTTAGGATAGAGATATGAGGAGGGAGGGTGTGATCAGAGTGGAGAGATATAGGGGTGTGTGATCAGACTGGGGGTATGTGGGGTATCTGGGGTGGTGATGATCAGGCTGGGGGGGTCTCTGGGGGGGGGAGTGGTATTATCATATTAGGGGGGTATCTGGGTGTTTTATCAGGGTGGGGGACATGTGGAAAGGCTCTGTCAAGATTATTAAAAATTGTATTCATTTATTTCTAAATACATTTTTTCGGCCCGCGAATATTTATAATATCTACAATGTGGCCCTCGGGCTAAAAAGTTTGGAGACCCCTGTCGTAGAGTATCAGAAATACACTACGCTGCCGTATTTTACCTGGCTCTACGTGGAATCCAGGTAGATTTTGTCCAGTAAACGACGGCGGCGTAGTGTATTTCTCCCGTCGCAATCCATCTGCGCGAGTAGGGGGCGTGAAGCATTTAAAATAGGCGCGTTCCCGCGGCGATCGAACTGCGCATGCTCCGTTCGCTAATTTCCCGCCGTGCATTGCGCGTAAACACGTCGTCACGTCGTAGTAGCGTTGTTTACGTACATTCCTATTCCCGAACGAGTTACATTAAAAAAATATTTTAAAATCGACGCGGGAACGACGGCCATACTTTACATGGGTTACGCACTGTTAGACCAGCAAAAAGCTCCTCTAACATTACGTAGCCAAAAAATGACGTAGGCGATTGCGAGGGACACTCGTACCTTCGTGGATCGCCGTAAAAAGTCATTTGCATATCCCGACGCATGAAAACGACGCAAACTCCTCCCAGCGGCCGCAAAAATATCGCAGCGTAGATCCGAAGGCTTACGAGGACGTAAGCCTCTCGGATCGAAGTCCGAAGCCGCCGTATCATGGTTTGAGGATTCAAACTAGTGATACGGCGCGAAAAATTTGAAATTACTCCTGTCTAACACCAGTTAGACAGGCGTAATTGCTCTGTGAATCTGGGCCTTTAAGTCTACGTTAAGTAGGGAAATCGGTCGATAGCTAGGACATATGGTGGGATCTTTACCTTCCTTTGGGATGATCGCTATATATGCTTCTAATGTTTCTCTGCGCATCGAGTGGCCCTCTTTTAGTGAGTTAAAGGCCTCTAGAAATTGAGGCGCCAGTTTTTGAAAAAAAGTTTTGTAATATAATAGAGTATAACTATCTGGGCCGGGGGATTTACCTGACTTCATTTCCTTTATTGCTTCTAAAAGTTCCACTGCGGTAATCGGCCCCTCCATGCTCACTGTAACTTCTTCTGGAATTGTGGGCATCCCTGAGCCTATGAGATATTTTTTTATTCTCTCTTCACTATTCTGACCTCTTATTGGTGTAGATTGACTCTCTAGATCAGGGGTCCTCAAACTTTTTAAACAGGGGGCCGGTTCACTGTCCCTCAGACCGTTAGAGGGCCGGACTATAAAAAAAACTATGAACAATTTCCTATGCACACATGTTATTTTGAAGTGAAAAATACAACATGGGAACAAATACAATATTTAAAATGAAATAAAGTTAAAACCAACAAACTAACCAGTATTTCAATGGGAACTATGGGCCTGCTTTTGGCTAATGAGATGGTCAATGTCCGGTTCCATATTTGTCACTGCTAGTCGTAACAAGTGATGCAAGTGTGCGTCAGTTAGTCTAGATCTGGTTGGAGATTTTAAATGTTTCATTCTGGAAAAAGTCTGTTCACAGACATAAGTGCTGCCAAAGATGGTTGCCATTTTGAGTGCATGGTTCCTGAGATTTGGATATGTCTCAGAGGGGAGAGATGCATAGAAATTAGGAAGGCTGCTTGACTTGAATGCGTCTTTCAGAGAGTCACAAGTCTGCAGTTCAGCCAATTCCATTTGGTAAATTGTAGCCACATTTTCAATGTCAATAGAAAATGGGTTACGGAAAAGCTGTATGTCCTGTTCATGGAGATGAAGATCTTTAAATCTACATTGGAACTCCTTTTCCAACTTTTCCAGTGAATCCACACATGTTTTGTTAGGGAATGCAACCAATGGTTTTTCCGCTAACAGGTTTTGAGTTGTGGGGAGATGGCAGAAGTTTTCCTCCTTCACTTGTTTAATAAGGAGGCCTAATTTAACTTCAAATGCTTTCACATGTGATTGCATATCACAGATGAGCTTCCCCTTTCCTTGAAGTTGCACATTAAGACTGTTGAGTAGCTCCGTTACTTCTGTCAGAAAGGCAAGGTGCCATTTCCATTCTGCATCATTGAGCTCTGGTACTTCTTTGTTTTTTGAAAGCAGAAAAGCTGTAATCTGTGGAAGTAAGTCATAGAAACGTTTCAAAACTCTCCCTCGACTCAGCCAACGGACTTCCGTGTGGTAAAGAACATCTCCATAGGCAACATTTAGCTCAGATAGAAATTCCTGAAATTGTCTGTGGTTTAGTGCATGAGCTCTAATGAAGTTAACACAAGATACCACAATTTTCATAACAGAGTCCCACTTCAGTGATTTACTACACAGCGCTTGTTGGTGGATGAGGCAGTGTATGGCTATTGGATGAGAATGGTTGTGTTTGTCCATCTCTTGATTAATGCGAGCAATTACTCCTTTCTTAGACCCCACCATGCTAGGAGCACCGTCAGTTGTCACACTGGCTAGTTTAGCCCAGTCCAGCTCCAAACCATTCACAGTTTGGCAAAGCTTTTCAAAGATATCCTCTCCTGTAGTTGTTCCTTTGATGCTTTGCAGTGCAGCAAGCTCTTCTGTGACTTCGAAATAGTCATTCGTCCCACGAATAAAAATGAGAAGTTGTGCACAATCACAAACATCATTGCTTTCATCGAGTGCCAAGGAAAAATAGGAAAGATTTTTTGCAGAGTTTTGCAAATGCAGATGCAAATTGTCTCCCATTTCTTCAATTCTTCGTGTAATTGTAGGTCCTGAAAGACTCACTGTACTAAATAAATCGGCCTTCTCTGGACACATCTCTTTGGCGACAGAAAGAAGGCATTCTTTAACAAATTCTCCCTCCACGAATGGTCTGCCAGTGCACGCTATTAGCTTGGCAACTTGAAAACTTGCTCGCATGGATGAAATATTTAGCTGCTTCTGCTTCACAAAAGTATTTTGCTGAGTTGTCAATGTATTTTTCAGTTTTAATATTTTATCTTTTCTCACGTCTCCGACCAAACAATCATATTTATCTTTATGTTGAGTTTGATAGTGTCGACGCATATTGTATTCTTTGAACACAGACACTGCATTCTGGCATATCAGACACACAGCTCTTTCCTTGTACTGCATGAAAAAGTAATCATAAGTCCACTGTTCTTTGAATATCCTACACTCCGAGTCAATTTTTCTTTTTCTTGACATCATTCTTTCCTAGGGATGTCAAATTGCTATTAGTAAAATACCTATATATATATATACACACACAGCGCTACAAAACAAATATACCAGCAATAACTTTCTTTGACCATCAATGCTCGCCAGCGCAGCCCAATCAGTACCCGCCGTCTCACCATCATTGAAAGCTCCCCCCTCACCATAATCATCATCAGCCCCCCCCACCATCATCATCATCATCATCATCATTACAAAATCATCAGCCCCACCATCACCATCATTAATTACATCACCATCATCCCCCCTCACTATCATCATCATCACAAAATCACCAGCTCCCCTCACCATCGCAAGCCACTATCATCATCATCATCATCATATCGCAAGTCATCATCATCATCAAATCGCAAGTCATCATCATCAAATAGCAAGTCATCATCATCATCATCAAATAGCAAGTCATCATCATCATCATCAAATCGCAAGCCATCATCAAATCGCAAGCCAACATCATCATCATCAAATTACAAGCCAACATCATCAAATCATCATCAAATCACAAGCCATCATCATCAAATCACAAGCCATCATCATCAAATCACAAGCCATCATCATCAAATCGCAAGCCATCATCATCAAATCGCAAGCCATCATCAAATTGCAATCATCATCATCAAATCGCAAGCCATCATCATCAAATCGCAAGCCATCATTATCAAATCGCAAGCCATCATCATCAAATCGCAAGCCATCATTATCAAATCGCAAGCCATCATCATCAAATCGCAAGCCATCATCATCAAATCGCAAGCCATCATCATCATCAGCGATTTGATGATGATGGCTTGTGATTTGATGATGATGATGGCTTGTGATTTGATGATGATGATGGCTTGTGATTTGATGATGATGATGATGGCTTGCGATTTAATGATGATGATTCATCATCAAATCGCAAGCCATCATCATCATCATCAAATCACAAGCCATCATCATCATCAAATCACAAGCCATCATCATCATCAAATCGCAAGCCATCATCATCAAATCGCAATCATCATCATCATATCGCAAGCCATCATCATCAATGATGATGATAGCTTGCGATTTGATGATGGTGGCTTGCGATTTGATGATGGCTTGCGATTTGATGATGATGATTCATCATCATCAAATCGCAAGCCATCATCATCAAATCGCAAGCCGTCATCAAATCGCAAGCCATCATCAAATCGCAAGCCAACATCATCATCATCAAATCACAAGCCAACATTATCATCATCATCATCAAATGATGATGACGGCTTGCGATTTGATGATGATGGCTTGTGATTTGATGATGATCATGGCTTGTGATTTGATGATGATGATGATGGCTTGCGATTTGATGATGATGATTCATCATCAAATCGCAAGCCATCATCATCATCATCATCAAATCACAAGCCATCATCATCATCAAATCACAAGCCATCATCATCATCAAATCACAAGCCATCATCATCAAATCGCAATCATAATCATCATATCGCAAGCCATCATCATCAATGATGATGGTGGCTTGCGATTTGATGATGGCTTGCGATTTGATGATGATGATTCATCATCATCAAATCGCAAGCCATCATCATCAAATCGCAAGCCGTCATCAAATCGCAAGCCATCATCGTTTCTTGACATCATTCTTTCCTAGGGATGTCAAATTGCTATTAGTAAAATACCTATATATATATATATATACACACACAGCGCTACAAAACAAATATACCAGCAATAACTTTCTTTGACCATCAATGCTCGCCAGCGCAGCCCAATCAGTACCCGTCTCACCATCATTGAAAGCTCCCCCCTCACCATAATCATCATCATCCCCCCCCCCCACCATCATCATCATCATCATCATCATTACAAAATCATCAGCCCCACCATCACCATCATTAGTTACATCACTATCATCATCATCACAAAATCACCAGCTCCCCTCACCATCGCAAGCCACTATCATCATCATCATCATCATATCGCAAGTCATCATCATCATCAAATCGCAAGTCATCATCATCAAATAGCAAGTCATCATCATCATCATCAAATAGCAAGTCATCATCATCATCATCAAATCGCAAGCCATCATCAAATCGCAACCCAACATCATCATCATCAAATTACAAGCCAACATTATCATCATCATCATCAAATCGCAAGCCATCATCATCAAATCATCATCAAATCACAAGCCATCATCATCAAATCACAAGCCATCATCATCAAATCACAAGCCATCATCATCAAATCACAAGCCATCATCATCAAATCGCAAGCCATCATCAAATTGCAATCATCATCATCAAATCGCAAGCCATTATCATCAAATCGCAAGCCATCATTATCAAATCGCAAGCCATCATCATCAAATCGCAAGCCATCATCATCAAATCGCAAGCCATCATTATCAAATCGCAAGCCATCATCATCAAATCGCAAGCCATCATCATCAAATCGCAAGCCATCATCATCATCAGCGATTTGATGATGATGGCTTGTGATTTGATGATGATGATGGCTTGTGATTTGATGATGATGGCTTGTGATTTGATGATGATGATGATGGCTTGCGATTTGATGATGAATCATCATCATCAAATCGCAAACCATCATCATCATCATCAAATCACAAGCTATCATCATCATCAAATCACAAGCCATCATCATTATCAAATCACAAGCCATCATCATCAAATCGCAATCATCATCATCAAATCGCAATCATCATCATCATATCGCAAGCCATCATCATCAATGATGATGATAGCTTGCGATTTGATGATGGTGGCTTGCGATTTGATGATGGCTTGCGATTTGATGATGGCTTGCGATTTGATGATGATGATTCATCATCATCAAATCGCAAGCCATCATCATCAAATCGCAAGCCGTCATCAAATCGCAAGCCATCATCAAATCGCAAGCCAACATCATCATCATCAAATCACAAGCCAACATTATCATCATCATCATCATCATCAAATGATGATGACGGCTTGCGATTTGATGATGATGGCTTGTGATTTGATGATGATAATGGCTTGTGATTTGATGATGATGATGATGGCTTGCGATTTGATGATGATGATTCATCATCAAATCGCAAGCCATCATCATCATCATCATCAAATCACAAGCCATCATCATCATCAAATCACAAGCCATCATCATCATCAAATCACAAGCCATCATCATCAAATCGCAATCATCATCATCATATCGCAAGCCATCATCATCAATGATGGTGGTGGCTTGCGATTTGATGATGGCTTGCGATTTGATGATGATGATTCATCATCATCAAATCGCAAGCCATCATCATCAAATCGCAAGCCGTCATCAAATCGCAAGCCATCATCGTCATCATCATATCGCAAGTCATTATCATCATCACAAAATCGCCATCGCAAGCCATCATCAACCCCCCATCATCATAAAATCGCCATCGCAAGCCATCATCACTCCCCCCCATCATCACAAAATCGCCATCGCAAGCCATCATCACTCCCCCCCATCTTTACAAAATCGCCATCGCAAGCCATCATCACCCCCCCCATCATCACAAAATCGCCATCGCAAGCCATTATCACCCCCCCATCATCACAAAATCGCCATTGCAAGCCATCATCACCCCCCCCCCATCATCACAAAATCGCCATTGCAAGCCTCCATCATCACCCCCCCCCCCATTATCACAAAATCGCCATTGCAAGCCGCCATCATCAACCCCCCCCCATTATCACAAAATCGCCATTGCAAGCCTCCATCATCACCCCCCCCCCATTATCACAAAATCGCCATTGCAAGCCGCCATCATCACCCCCCCCCATTATCACAAAATCGCCATTGCAAGCCGCCATCATCACCCCCCCCCATTATCACAAAATCGCCATTGCATTGCAGGCCATAATCACCCCCCCTCACTCCCTCACTCACGATTGTAACCTCCTTACTGTGCTGTTGGGCTGTGTCATGGTCTGGCTCTGTCACGCTGCCTTTGGTAACAGTTTGGGCGCGCTATGATAAATGTCCCGCCCTCCTCCTCCTAGACCAGCTCGTGTGACAGACAGCACACTGGCTCTATCACACGAGCTAGTCTAGGAGGAGGAGGGCGGGACATTTATCATAGTACAAGCTTGTCTAGGAGGAGGAGGGCGGAACATTTATCACAGCGCGCCCGCACTGATCTCATTGACACAGCGCAGATGGCTGTGTAACTGGCATCAACTGTCAGGGGCGGGCCGTAGTTTGAGGACCCCTGCTCTAGATGATATAAGTCACTATAATATGCTTTAAATGCTTCCGCTATTAAGTGTGATGAATTAACCAACTTATCTCCTTGCATTTTTATTTTTTCAATATGTTTTTTAGCCGTTGTCTCTCTCAGTGCATTCGCCAGCATCCTGCTTGGTTTGTTCCCGAATTCATAAAATGTTCTCCTGCATCTACTCAATTTGGCCTTTGCTTGTTCCGTAAGTAGTAAATTTAATTTGTCTCAGAGGGACATTAGTCTCTCTTCGACATCTGTTGATTGCGATATTTTATGTTCATTTTCTACTATTCGGATCTCCCCAAGCAGGTGATCCAGTTTTGCACTGATGGCCCTCTTTCGATGCGCCCCAAGAGAGATAAGCAGCCCTCTTACATAGCACTTATGCGTTTTCCATTTACATAATGGTGAAGTCCCGTCGTTTTTATTAATTTCAAAGAACCTCTCTATTTCCTGATCTATCTTGCTCTCGTAATTTATATCCTTGATTAATGATTCGTTCATCCTCCAGATCCACTCCCTGGGGCCTGGTGTCCCCCAGTCAATAGTACAATTTACTGGTGCATGATCTGAGAGTGTGAAGGAACCAATTGATGTCTGTCTTAAATGTAACAATACATTTTGGTCAAGGAATAGATAGTCGATTCTTGTATATGTTTTATGTTTTGATGAATAAAAGCTATAGTCTCTCTCGTGTGGATGCAAAGTCCTCCAGCTGTCTACTATCTGTAAGCTTTGTAAAATTCCCCTTGCCGTTATTAGTTTACAGTTGGAAATATTATAGGCCCCCCTAGAGGAGTCCATTGTTGGATCTAGGACCATATTCATATCTCCTCCCACAATTAACGTCCCCTCCCTATGCTGCATTATCGTTTCTGCAAATTTTTCCAGCCTAGAGACCGGGTCGTCATTGGGGAGATAGATATTTACTAGGGTTACCTTTTTATCATTAATTGTCCCCTTGACCATAAGAAATCGTCCCTCTTCATCCATGGTTACTCTTGATTCTTTCCACTTTATATTCCTAGCCAGCAGTATAGCCACCCCATTTGCTTTTGATGACTGGGAAGCTCCCACATATACTACTGGAAATCTTTGACACTTCCTTTTTAGGTACCTTATCTTTTCTAAAATGCGTTTCTTGGAGAAACACTATTTGTGCTTTTAGTCTCCCTAACTCCATTTTTAGTTTGGCTCTTTTTTCTGGGATATTTAGCCCTTTGATATTATAAGTGGTAAGATTAATTCTATCAATTTTAGTCATTTGGCTTTGTACGGTTTAAAGAGAGGAGAGAGGAGAAGAGAAAAAGAGAAAAAAAGCAAAAAAGAAAAAAGAATCGTTGGGAGATGGGGGAGGGTCCGGGGAGGACCCCGCGGGGAGCAGAAGGAGAAAAAAATAAATAAAAAAATAATAATAACAAACCCCGTACCTCGGATTCAGGTCCTCTGTCCAAGAGCCCGAGTATTAGATACACCCGCTACCGTAGAACCTTTGGATCTATATCCCCCTCACGGTAGTGGTGTTTTCCGGGGGCACGGCCCCCCGGAAGAAGAGAAAAAGAAAAAAAAAACCCATGCGCGTCTCCGACTTCCCTCCAATAGGAGGAGAGACGCCTTGGGGGTAAGGTATAGAGATACAGCGGGGAGTCATGCTTCTGCATGGGTGTGCATACCCCTTATATTCTGCTACTCCCCCCTCCCATACGCCCACCCCCCCCCCCAGGAGTGCGGATCGCCGCGGAGAGACAAGGTTCCCCTCCACCTCTGCACGCCCTTCCTAAGTACAACCTATTTTGCTCGTGTTCTATGTCGACCTATGTTATTTTGACAAGGCATGCAACATTCCACATTACTTCTTTCACCCTTCATGAAACCCCTTCGCACCTTTGTAACATTACACATCATATTTGTCGGTTAAACCAAGTCCACTACCTCTTAGATACAACTCATTCCACCCGTGTTCTATGTCAACCTCTATTATCTTTGACAAGACATACAACCTTCGACATTACTCCTTTAACCCTTCATAGACCCCCTTCACACTTTTATAACATTTATGTTTATCAATTAATAAAAAAAAAAAAAAAAATTCATTACAAGAGGGTACTCCCTCCCCAAAGCCTCACTTGGGGTTTCCAAATACCCTTATAAACCAGGTAGATCTTTGCCCTATAAGCTCGGGGAAGCCACTATTTTTGCAAAATATGCGGTCTTCTATAATAGTCTAAGACACTTAAAATAAATTATGATAATAATCATCATGAAAGCGGTTCCTGCTTCCCAACCTAAGCTGTCATATACTCCCCTTCGGTCTCATCTCAGATCATGGCCCCTAGTGTCGACCCACCTCCCTCCAGGTTCTCCCTCGCCCCCAGACTCCCTCCTTCCCTCTTCCCCCCCAGCCCTCCCCCCAAACTCACTTCAATCTTGCCCCAATACCCCCCCATATCCCACCCCACCACCCTTATCTGACTCCCCCCACACAAATCCACGGGAGAAGAAGAAAAAAAAGAAATTTTTTTTGTGTGACATGTGTCCTAAGTGTCCCTCCTATAGGAGTGAGTGTTCTATAAACTCAAAAAAAAGTTATTGATTGCGTGTACATATGTGCATATATGAGTAAGTGATGGTTACTACTGTGTCTTGCTCCATGTGTTTACTTGAATAGTGTGTGTGCTGTGAAAAAAAAAAAAAAACCCTCCTCCACTTAACATTACCCCCCTCCCTCCACCCACGGGAGATACCTATAAGGGAGATTGACTACACACAAGGGAAAAAGAAAAAAATAAATAAAGTATATAAAGACAAAAAAGGTCAAACAGGGGCTTCATAACTCTACATGAATAACCATATTCTCTAGGGCACACTGCCTGTCTATATCTAAATCACACAAAGAAAAAAAAAAAAAAAACACAACATAGCAAGCCATCGAACCTATCCAAACCTAAGTCCTGTCTTTCACTTAATGACAATGTCCATCGTTACTCAGGGAGGCAAAAAAGGAGGGAGATCCCACCAATACGTTCACCAAGAAAGAAAAAAAAAATCAGGCAGGGTCACTCTGGATGGTGCCCCTGCTTTTGATGGTTGTATCACCGTTGCTATGGTGGCCCTCTCTGTATTTATAAGATTTCTGTAAAAAAAAAGACTTTCAGGGTCTTTCCACTATGGATATATCCAGCCAATTAGGGGTTGTTATTGACTCTGAGCCCAAGAACTCGAAAAATGCTGGGAGTTGTGAGGGATCCCTCAAATAAATAGATCTTCCTTCTCTTTTCACGTTTAAAGCTAGAGGAAACCCCCATCGGTACGTAGCTCCATTGTTGCGAATATGATCCAATAAAGGTTTTAACATGCGCCGTCTAAGTTTTGTTTGCCAACACAGATCAGGGAAAATCTGTATGTCTGCGCCCTCCCATGCACCTCTTGAGCCCTCACCCCATGCTGCCCTCAATATTTCCTCCTTCATTCTATAGTGATGGACCCTACACAGCACATCTCGGGGGTGGTCTTGGTTATTTAAGTCTTGCCGAGGTGTTGTGGGGACTTTATGTACTCGATCCAACTCAAGCGGTGTGTCCGGGTCTCTTTTCAGAATATTGTTAAAAATAGTGGTGGTCACTTTTCTTAACTCCTGGCCCTCAAGGCCCTCAGGGACACCTTTAATGCAAAGATTATTTCTCCTGCTTCTATTTTCAGCCTCCTCAGCTTGTATTTGCAATCTAATTATATGCTGCTGTTGGGATATTAGTTTGTCTTCTAACATAGAAAGTCTGGTTGCGGTGGTGTTTTGTAGTTTTCCAGGCCCTCCACTTTCTGATCAATTTCCCCCACTTTGGAGAGTACTTCCTCAATCTCAGCTCTAATTACACCTGTGACATTTAGTAAGATTGTTTGTATGTCTTCTTTAGTTGGAAGAGCTTGAATCAGCCGCATAAGCTGTGTCATGTCTGGGGGGGTTTCTTGTAGTTGAGCCTCTATGCTGTTCATTTGGGTGGCTTGTTTTTCCAACCCTTGCTCCTCCAGCGCCAGTAACATGTGTTGTGGGTTCATTATTTGATTTAATTCAGGTTGATCAGTCTGGTCAAGCTGATTGGTATGAGCAGTGTGAGCATAGGTCGTTTCACCCCAAGATAGAGTGACCTGGTGGGGGACAGTCTTATCTAGTGAGAAGGGATGTGTACAGGTTTTATACAGTACTACTGGTGGTGGAAAGTCAGATAAAGGCACATCAGTCAATGATTCAATCCTGCTATTCAACTTTAAATCAGCCTCCACATCTCCATCTCCATTCACCCCTGTGCTCACCTGCTGTCTTTCCTTAGCGCAGCCCTTCACGATCCCAATCAGCTGCTGTGTTTTCTCTGCTCCCTCTTTCCCTGAACAGTCTATGCCTTTTGTGGAGCCAGTTATTGCAGGGGCTGGTAGGCTGTGCTCTATGAGGGAGTGTCGCCCTATCTCTCCCCGATCTCCCCGCTCCCCTGGGTCCGTCCGTGCAGGCTGAAGCTCTCCCCGTGTCACCGTCATATATCTTGTGATATATGAATGAGCGGGCTGGCCGGGCTGAATATTCATTCCTTTGTTCCTTTTTGCTGCGCTCCGTCCTCGCCGCGACATCGGCGGCAACACACCGCACGCCACACTCCGTCCGGGGGGGGGGGGTTAGGGGCGGACGGGCAGAGGGATGAGATCTGCCGCTCTCCTAGGCACACACACCACAAGCTCCACTAGATCCCCTTAGCGTGCACGCTCACTCCTCCATACCTCAGGTACCTCCCCCGGAAACAGGAAGTCGGGTCTCTTGGGATCAAAGTGCTGATTTACAGCGCTGTGCTCCAAAAAGGGGTAATTTGAGGGATATTTGTACTGTTATGGCATTTGTGGGCCTCAAGAAATAAAGCAGGCCGTCAGTACATACTTACCATAGTTTGTAGACTCTTTAACCCCTTGCTTACTGGGCACATAAACCTCCCTCCTGCCCAGGTGAAATTTTAGCTTCCGGCACTGCGTCGCTTTAACTGACAATTGCGCGGTCGTGCGACGTGGCTCCCAAACAAAATTGACATCCTTTTTTCCCTACAAATAGAGCTTTCTTTTGGTGGTATTTGATCACCTCTGCATTTTTATTTTTTGCGCTATAAACAAAAATAGAGAGACAATTTAGAAAAAAAAACACTATTTTTTACTTGTTGCTATAATAAATAGACCAATTTCTCAGTTTAGGCCGATACGTATTCTTCTACATATTTTTGGTAAAAAAAAAAATCGCAATAAGCGACTGCTTTGCGCAAAAGTTATAGCGCCTACAAAATAGGGGACAGAATTATTATTTTTTATTTATTTTTTACTAGTAATGGCGGCGATCTGCTATTTTTTTTTATTGGGACTGCGACATTATGGCTGACAGATCGGACAATTTTGACAAATTTTTGGCACCATTCACATCTATACCGTGATCAGTGCTATAAATATGCACTAATTACTGTATAAATGTGACTGCCAGGGAAGGGGTAAGGAAAGGGTTAAATGTGTACCCTGCCTAGTGTTTCTAACTGTGGGGGAAGGGGACTGACTGGGGGAGGTGACCGATCTGTGTCCCCCCAGTGGCTGGAGGCCGGAGGCCGTATATAGACGGTCTCCCGGCAATTGGCTAAGCACTGATTGGTTGTGCGAAATGCGTCCGTTTTTTACCCCACTGCTTGCTGTGCTGTGTTTTGTAGTGCTTTTTATCCTTTTTACACCAATAAAGGCTACCTTTTTAGGTTTATTTTGGTGTGCGGCTGTCCATGAATTATTTTCATTGATTTTTTGCCTTGTGCATTGCCAGCACCCATGGTCTTTGAGGAGGACATTGATTGCTTATTGCATTTGCCTGGAGCGGCGGTCTCTTTTACAACGTCGTACGGCCGGCAGGAAGTGGAACTACTTAAACACTGATTTAGGTTTGTGACAGGGGTCACTTTGGGTGGGGGGTTTGTGCAACTCAGCTTGCCTTGGAGAGCTTTGGAGGTGCCTTGTCTAGCTTCCCCAGGCCCCTTATATGTACGTCACCCTGTGTCTCTAATAGGGGCACAGGGTGAATGAGAACCCCACTATGATCTCTGCTAGTCAGACTCAATGTTGTATATATGTATATATTATGTGTTGTCTCATGCTGTTGTGTACTATTTGCTCTGATGGTTTGGGGTGTGACTGTATTCTGTTGTCTATTGTGGCTGTCTGCCTCACCTATTATGGGATGTGTAAGTGTCTTGCTGTGAGGAAAGAGGGAGGGGGGCTTCCTACAGCAGCCCTCCTGCTGATAAGACTGTTTACTGATGAGAAGTTTAAACACAGCTGACCTGTGTGTCCATGGTCATTGGACAGTTTAACCCGCCCTGTTTTCCAAGGGTGGGGAGGAAGTGTTTTTAAGTGAGAGATATCTGTGTAACGTGTGAAAATAAAGGAGTCTGCTGGTTTTTACCCAACACTGAGGTGTTGTCTCGTGACTGGGAGGCTGAAGAGTCTTGGATGGCAGGGCCGTCTTACTGAGTGGGCACACCTGGGCACAGTCCGGGGGCCCCACGTTTTCCTGGGACCCAATCAGGAGCCAGACTTTTGAGCTTTGAGCCCCCCCTCCTCTGCATCTGAGCCCCCCTCTCCTCTGCCTCTGAGCCCCCCCTCCTCTGCCTCTCAGATCCCCCTCCTCTGTCTCTCAGATCCCCCTCCTCTGCCTTTCAGACCCCTCTCCTCTGCCTCTCAGACCCCCCTCCTCTGCCTCTCAGATCCCCCTCCTCTGCCTCTCAGACCACCCTCCTCTGCCTCTCAGATCCCCCTCCTCTGCCTCTCAGATCCCCCTCCTCTGCCTCTCAGATCCCCCTGCTCTGCCTCTGAGCCCCCTACTCTGCCTCTGAGCCCCCCTATCCCCCTCTGCCTCTGCCTCTGAGCCCCCCCCTTTGCCTCTGAGACCCCCTCCTCTGCCTCTGAGCCCCCCCCTCTGAGCCCCCCTCCTCTGCCTCTGAGCCCCCCCTCCTCTGCCTCTCTGCCTCTCAGATCCCCCTCCTCTGCCTCTCAGATCCCCCTCCTCTGCCTCTGAGCCCCCCCTCCTCTGCCTCTGAGCCCCCCCTCCGCTGCCTCTGAGCGCCCCTCCTCTGCCTCTGAGCCCCCCCCTCCTCTGCCTCTTAGCCCCACTCCTCTGCCTCTGAGCCCCCCTCCTCTGCCTCTGAGCCCCCCCTCCTCTGCCTCTGAGCCCCCCTCCTCTGCCTCTGAGCCCCCCCTCCTCTGCCTCTGAGCCCCCCTCATCTGCCTCTGAGCCCCCTCCTCTGCCTCTGAGCCCCCCTCTTCTGCCTCTAAACCCCCCCCTCCTCTGCATCTGAGCCCCCCTCTCCTCTGCCTCTGAGCCCCCCCCCTCCTCTGCCTCTCAGATCCCCCTCCTCTGCCTCTCAGATCCCCCTCCTCTGCCTTTCAGTTCCCCCTCCTCTGCCTCTCAGATCCCCCTCCTCTGCCTCTGAGCCCCCCCTCCTCTGCCTCTGAGCGCCCCTACTCTGCCTCTGAGCCCCCCTACTCTGCCTCTGAGCCCCCCTCCTTTGCCTCTGAGACCCCCTCCTCTGCCTCTGAGCCCTCTGAGCCCCCCTCCTCTGCCTCTGAGCCCCCCCTCCTCTGCCTCTCAGATCCCCCTCCTCTGCCTCTCAGATCCCCCTCCTCTGCCTCTGAGCCCCCCCTCCTCTGCCTCTGAGCCCCCCTACTCTGCCTCTGAGCCCCCCTACTCTGCCTCTGAGCCCCCCTCCTTTGCCTCTGAGACCCCCTCCTCTGCCTCTGAGCCCTCTGAGCCCCCCTCCTCTGCCTCTGAGCCCCCCCTCCTCTGCCTCTCAGATCCCCCTCCTCTGCCTCTCAGATCCCCCTCCTCTGCCTCTGAGCCCCCCCTCCTCTGCCTCTGAGCCCCCCCCTCCTCTGTCTCTGAGCCCCCCTCCTCTGCCTCTGAGCCCCCCTCCTCTGCCTCTGAGCCCCCCTCCTCTGCCTCTGAGCCCCCCTCCTCTGCCTCTGAGCCCCCCCTCCTCTGCCTCTGAGCCCCCCTCCTCTGCCTCTGAGCCCCCCTCCTCTGCCTCTGAGCCCCCCTCATCTGCCTCTGAGCCCCCTCTCCTCTGCCTCTAAGCCCCCCTCCTCTGCCTCTCAGATCCCCCTCCTCTGCCTCTCAGATCCCCCTCCTCTGCCTTTCAGATCCCCCTCCTCTGCCTCTCAGACCCCCCTCCTCTGCCTCTCAGAACCCCCTCTGCCTCTCAGATCCCCCTCCTCTGCCTCACAGATCCCCCTCCTTTGCCTCTCAGACCCCCCTCCTCTGCCTCTCAGACTCCCCTCCTCTGCCTCTCAGAACCCCCTCTGCCTCTCAGATCCCCCTCCTCTGCCTCTCAGATCCCCCTCCTTTGCCTCTGAGCCCCCCCTCCTCTGCCTCTCAGATCCCCCTCCTCTGCCTCTCAGATCCCCCTCCTCTGCCTCTCAGACAGGGATGGGTGGCAAGTGACAGGCTGAATCTGGTGGCAGTGGACGGGTGTCAACTGATACGCTGAATCTGAAGACAGGTGACGATGGCAATTGACATGCTGAATCTAGTGGCAGGTGACAGTGGCAAGTGACACACTGACACAAGTGACACGCTGTAAAATAGGTGTGTAAATTGGGGCTTGTAGGGGCCCGATAGCATTACTTTGCCCAGGGGCCCATGATGCTATTAAGATGGCCCTGTTGGATGGTGCTGGTTCTGGAAAGAGGAAGTGTTGACGGCGGACCAACTTTTGTTTGAAGACAAGGGTTTGTCACAAGGTTATTTTTACCAAAGAAATGTAGCAGTATACATGTTGGCCTACATTTATGAAGAAACATAATAATAATAATAATAATTTAATAAGATTTTATAACAGAGATGAAGAAATTTATAATTTTTTTTTAATTGTGGGATCAAATACCACCAAAAGAAAGCTCCACTTATGTGAAAAGAATGATAAAAATTTCATATGGATACAGTGTTGCATGACCGCGCAATTGTAATTCAAATAGTGACACTGCTGAAAGCTAAAAAATAGGCCTGGGCAGAAAGGGGGTGAAAATTCCCAGTGTTGAAGTGGTTAAATAATACACATCTACTTTTGTATGTACATAAGTAATAAAGACTAATGTTCGTCTTCCTGTTCAACTCAAACTTTGATTTGTGCATTATAATTGTTCGGTAAATTTGCATGTTGCAATTTGTTGCTAATAATTGGGGAATGGGTAGCTGTTGATGTTTAGAAAAAAAATGAGCAAGCAATATTGCTAGTAAAGTGACCCTGTCGCTGTAGCAATGGAAGTCACACCTATAAAAGAAGACAATAAATATTTACTTGCCTTTCATGTTACCAATACCATTCTGATCCTCAAATTGTTTGTTACCCCAACATTTTATAGTCCTGATATGTGCCTTCTGTACCATGTACCTGTATTAAAAAAGTATCCTGTTGTCTTTGTATTGCATTCTTTGTGTGATTTTCCCAGGGTTTCTCCTAGTCCCTCTGCTTTCCTTTTAAGAACTGACCACACTAAGCATGAGAACACACCATGGTCAGTTTTCTAGCTATCTTGGGAACTCAGTGTACTCTCCTCCAATGATCAGACTTGTCCTGACACATTTCACCTGCACAGCCTTTAACTTGGAAGATTAGTGTGCAATTGCTTCTCCTCCCTCCCGCTCTAATGCAGCTGAGAACAGAAGGATTTATAATGTGTTTTTTTAGATCTATACACAAATGTTTTGCCTTTCCTTTCTATTTTAAACTGAATAGATTGCTTTGCAAGGTGATCATTTACAATCTCTTAAGACTAATGTAGCGCTCACCCCCGAAGGAGCCGCTGGATGATCGGGTCTTCTGTTTTACCTCTGTGACACACCACAAATAATGAATCCACAGCACACCAGCACACCTTGTGAGAGTTTAAATAACTATTTACTATATATATATATAATAATCTGAATAGCAATATACAACATCAACATTTATCTCTACACAGTATAACACAGAGACTGCACATGAGACACCAGCATAACAGTGATGAACGATAAATGCGGTTATTCTAACTGTGAACTTATATATATATATACTTAGTCCCAATGTACCTGGGTACCTAACCCACTGGCCAGTGGTAGTTTCTTCAGCTAGCCAACGTTGGGGCCCAATATGAACGGTAAAAATCTGTGTGTATGGTTAATGACAACGGGCCGGAGGCCTCTCACCCATCCACGGAGGGAGATGTCCGTCTGTAGCCGGCAGGGATGTCAGCAATTATCTTCTGCGATGAAGAGCTGTATATAGGAGCTGGAGTCTGATGTCATCAGGGGTTCTGGTCATCAAATTTGGCGTCCGTCCGGGCCGAGTCGCCCCCGCAGTGTCCTCTCAGCAGGGTGGCACCTTACTCACAGCCCCAGAGGATCCTCTTCCAGCCAGGAACAAACAGCCG
The DNA here is from genome assembly GCA_029574335.1 of Rana kukunoris. Lineage (NCBI taxonomy): Eukaryota > Metazoa > Chordata > Amphibia > Anura > Ranidae > Rana > Rana kukunoris. Next base: position 433,322,077 of record CM056049.1, read on the forward strand.
TTTACCCTGTGTAGCAGATGTCACTTCAGGAAGGCACGTGTGACAAGTCAGCACAGTCTCTCCACAAACAGGCGGCACCCCCAAGCGACAGCAGTCTGTTCTCTCTGTCTCCTCACATCCGACTCCCCTCTCACCCGGAACGTCCTGTCTGTACCTGACATCACTTCCTGTCTTTCTCCTGTAGCACTCTGGGAACTGTAGTCTAATTATCCGTTTTCATTTGTAATTCCTCAGTGGCTGTGTCTACAATCCCCACAAAGCTGTGCTCTCCGGCTCCACCTGCAGCTGCAATATCTTTTCTCTTAAAGGAGCTGAAATCAACAACAGGGCTACATTCTCCCCCTACTTAAAGTCTTTGGGTCCCTCCAAAGGGTAAACTGCATTTGTAGGTTCTACAGACAGCATATACAATATAAAGGCACATATAAAGTTTATACTAAACTACTTGAATACCTTTACTGCGTGCAGATAGATGCAATTTATGACAGCGTCTAGCAAGTGGGGTGAGTAGAGGGACACTCCACCAAGGTGTGCTGATGGCCTGAGTTGGACACAAGTCCTTTGATACTTCTGTGGTCAAGGTGGACACCTCGGGTGATCTTCGCACAGTAGTTACAGCTTCCTCTGTGCTATTCCCTGGTGAGTCATAAGTGAGTCTCTGAGGGGGTCGCACTGGTCGTTTGGACCTTGATTCTAAAAGCCATGATGGGCCCTCATCTGCGGAGTCCCCTTCTACTTGAAGTGTTGGCTGAGAGAATTCAGTTTCCTCTTCGACTGGCTGAACAAGAGCATCCTCTAGCACTGAGGTTTCTGGCAAGAGACTTTCCACTTGAGAAGGTACAGAATTATCTTCCATGGGCATATCCTCGTTTGTTTGAGGCACAAACTCAGGGGCATCCGGTCTCAAATTGCTCAAGTCCTGCTCAGGAGCCATAATAGTTGGATGGACATCCATAGGTTCAGATGGCCACATCCAACTCGGACACACATCTTCCTCATCGCTGTCGTCCTCACTTTCTCTTGTAGAAGGTGGCTGTTGTGACCGGGTAACAGGTGCTTGACGGGAAGTGGATGGAATGGGTGAAGGAGACTCATCTCTATCTGGTACCCGCACAGCTTCATTCAGAGGTAGGAGATGATTCCGATGCCAATTCTTCAGTGGCCCGGTCTTTCCCTCTGGTCGAATCTGGTACACTGGCAGGCCATGTAATTGTTTACAGACAATGTAGATCTGAGAACTCCATCTATCAGCTAGCTTGTGTCTTGCAGACGCACCCAAATTTCTCAACAAAACTCGATCATCTGGCTGTAGGTCCTGTACCCGAACCCTCAGGTCATAGTTTCGTTTGTTTCTTCGTTCTCTACCCTCAGAGGTCGAACGGGCCTTCTCAAATGCAGAAGGCAGGTTCTTCCTGAGTCTATCCACATAGCCCTGATGAGACGCAATAGACGTCTGGTCAAGGGAGAGGCCAAAAGCTAAATCTACTGGCAATCGGGCTTCTCTTCCAAACATGAGGCGGTACGGTGAGTATCCGGTAGCATCACTTTCTGTGCTATTGTAAGCATGCACAATGGTAGAGATATGCCGACTCCAGTGCTGTTTCTCCCTGGTCGACAGTGTTCCCAACATGTTGAGTAGAGTACGATTGAATCTCTCCGGTTGTGCATCACCCTGGGGGTGATAGGGGGAGCTCCTCGACTTCTGAATCCCCAATAGATCCAAGAGCTGCCTGATGAGCCGACTTTCAAAGTCTCTGCCTTGATCAGAATGGATCCTCTGAGGTAGACCATAATGAACAAAGAACTTTTCTACTAGGACTTTGGCTACAGTAGGAGCACGTTGATCTTTGGTTGGAAAAGCTTGAGCATAACGGGTAAAGTGATCTGTCACCACCAAGATGTTTCCCTGTCCACTAGTGTCAGGCTCTAGGCACAGGAAGTCAATGCACACCAGGTCCATGGGTCCTTGACTCTGTAGATGGCTCATTGGAGCATTCCTCGAAGGTAAAGTTTTCCTCTGGATACATCTTAGACAGGAATGGCAGTAACTTTCAACTTCAGATCTCATGCAGGGCCAATAGAATCTGTCTCGGACCAGTTTGAAAGTTCTTTCTGATCCTAAGTGACCATGGTCATCATGCAAAGCTCTCAGTACATTTTCTCTATGCTTCTCTGGGAGGAACAACTGCTGCTTTTCTTCCAAATCATCCGAGGGGCCCCTTCTGTAGACCACCCCGTCCAGCAGTTTCAGCCGTTCCCACTCTTTGTGGACCAGACGAGCCTCTTTTGGTGAATCAATTAGTAGGAGCCCTCTTTGACCCGCTTTCATTGCTCTTAGAGTTAACCCAATCAGAGGATCTTCAGCCTGATCTACTCTCAGGTCCTTCTTCGTGAAAGTAGGCAGGCCCTCACTCCTCAGCTGTGTAGGGTTACAATACATTTTAGGGACACCGGCAGCCATGACTCCTATGGCCTCTGCTCCAATCACTCCTTTGGTTCGGTATTCCACCCCTTGGCATAGGGCTTGAACTCCATCTGGAGTCAATTGAGTCCACTCTGTTTCTGGGACCCCTGTGCTATAGGGTCTTCTGGACAAGGCATCCGCGTCTTGGTTATTGACCCCAGGGCGATATTTGAGGCTGAAGCGGAATCCTGACAGGGCAGCCAACTACCTGTGCCCAGTGGCATCCAGTTTTGCCGTAGTGAGAATGTAAGTGAGTGGATTGTTGTCGGTTCTGACCACGAACTTGGCCCCGTACAGGTAGTCTTTTAGTTTGTCCACCACTGTCCACTTCAAGGCCAGGAACTCCAACTTGTGAGTGGGATAATTCTTCTCAGAAGGGGTGAGACCCCGACTCACATATGCCACCGGTCTCAGGAGGCCATCATATTCCTGGTATAGTACTCCTCCTAGCCCTTCTCTGCTAGCATCCACATGTAGTTCATAAGGTTTGGCAGGATCAGCGTAGGCAAGGACAGGAGCCTGTGTTAGACTTCCTTTCAATCGGAGGAAAGCCCTTTCACATTGGTCGGTCCATTCCTCCTGGATTGATTCACGAGGCTTCCTAGGCCCGTGGGCTGATGAACCCGGCTCAAAGGGCATTGATTCATCTTCTGCTCCTTCCATTCTTAGAAGTTTGTTCAGAGGCTGAGCTATCTTGGCAAATCCCTCTACGAACCTTCTATAGTATGAGCAGAATCCCAGAAGGGACCGGAGTTCAGTAATATTACGAGGTCTCGGCCATGAAGCCACAGCTTCCAACTTCTTAGGATCAGTTGATATGCCTTCTGCTGAAACAACATGTCCCAGGTACGTGACTGAAGGCAGACAGAATTGACACTTCTCCAAGGAAAGTTTCAATCCTTCTTCATGCAGCCGCTTCAAGACCTTTTCCAACCGCTGCTCATGTTCTTCCAGTGTTCTTCCGAAGACTATTAGGTCATCCAGATACACTAGTACCTCAATCAGGTTCATGTCTCCCACCGTCTTTTCCATTAGTCGTTGGAAAGTTGCTGGGGCTCCTGCGAGGCCTTGGGGCATTCGATTTAACTCAAAGAATCCCAGTGGACAGATGAAAGCAGTCTTCTCTTTATCTTCAGGATGCATGGGTATCTGGTGATACCCACTTCGCAGGTCAAGTACACTAAACCACTTTGCTCCAGACAGACACTGTAAGGCATCTTCTATTTGAGGAGTAGTGTATTGGTCGGGAATGGTTCTTTGGTTGAGTGTGCGGTAGTCTATGCACAAACGGATGGAACCGTTTTTCTTGCGAACTACCACAATGGGTGAGGCATAAGGACTCCTGGATTCTTGGATTATCCTGGTCTTTTTCAATTCAGCCAGTTGTTCCCTTAGGTCATCTAGATCTCCCAATGGGACTCGCCGTGACCTTTCTCGAAAGGGCTTGTCATCTTGGAGGCGAATGTGGTGTCGAGTGCTCTTGGCACATCCCACATCAAACTCATCCTTGGAGAACAAATCCTGCCGCTTGAGGAGTTGAGATTGAATTCGCTTCTTCCACTCAGGCGAGATTGGAGCGTCTTTAGGATAGAACCGTTCAGCTGGGATCTCTCTGTCTACTCCCTCCACCAATTCAGTGGGTGAGAGGGGTGTGGCAGTGGCCACTTGTCCAATCGGCATCCGTGCCTTCAAGGTCACTGGGTAGTCTGACACATTGCATACACTTACAGAGACTCTCCCACGGGCCCGCTGTAGGGCTCTGGTGGATATTATCTCCGGCACCAATTCCACTCCAGATCTCTTCTCATTTCTGGGATCAGTTTCCAGGACCACATAGGGGCCTGGTTGTGACCAATTCAACTTGACTGAGGCCCGGAAACTAGTCATTTCTCCTGGCTGTAAGACCTTCTCCGCTCTTTCTAATCTCCAAAGCCGTCCCACTTCTGCAGGGGCCCTCTGTTCTTGTATAATCCGCTGGTAGATTGGCCGCAACATCGGGTGCATCTCCTCAGAAGTAGAACTCTCTTCCGTCACTAACGGAGTTATAAGGCGTCTCACCAAGTCAGTATTTGTCCCCACTATTATAGAACTCCAATTAGCTCCTGGTGGGCGGGGACATACAATGGCCAAGGCGTCACAGACCCCTGGTTGCCCAACAGTTGCCGAACTGAACTCCAGCTTCACTTGTAGACACCCATCATATGGAAGCTTCTGAGTCCCAATACCCCAGATTTCGAGATCCTCTAACTCCATCAGGGGTAGATGCTTCAAATGCTTCTGGTAGAAGTCCCGGTAAATCAGTGTTACTTGAGCACCTGAATCGAGGAGAGCCTTCGTGTAAACCCCTTCTACTTGAAGTGGGATAATGGGTGAAGGACCTATCAACTTGTCAGGGAACTTCTTCGGAGTAGTAGAAGGCATAGACCCAGTCGACTGCACTCCAGCCTTCTTCCTAGCTCGTGGTGGTTGTTTTCTTCCCCCTAACTGGGGTTTAGGTTGTGGGTGTGCATTGCTTCCCTGTGACACAGGACCAGACACCAAGGGAGGGGATCTTTTTGTCGTAGCAGGGGGGGCTCTGGGTAAAGACTTGGGCCTCTTATTGGTATCCTGGGAATCAGAGCAGTCTTCAGTAATTGGGCACCCAGTTTGCTCCCTCACTGGGGCCCTCTGTAGTTTCCCGCCGGTAGATAACTTCCTCTTGAATTCGATGGGCTCGGACAGATACTTCGGTAATGACCCACTCCTCCACAGTTATAGCAGCTGTTTGACGGTTTCTTGATAGGCACCACCTGAGTGGTAGAATCAGGAACTGGTTCTGGCGTGACTTTTTCAAGGGGCGACTTGACACCTGCAGACAATAGGGTTAGCATTTGCGTCAGCTGGGAAACTTGCGCCTTTAATTTCTCTATTTCTGAATTCCCATTCGACACATTGAGCGTTCGAACCTCAGCAGGAAATGAAAATCCTGAGCCCTTCTTTTTCTCCTCTAGGATAGCCTCTTCCTCCCTTACCATCTTAATGAGATCAGAGTATCGCAAAGAGGTACCTCCTTGTAAAGTTTTCAACTGGATCCAGATAGGGTCAGAACTCAGAGCGCCTCTCAGGATCTGTTTCATTCTTACTTGATCCATATCCCTGGGCTCTATTCCTTTCTTTAGTACAATCTGGTATAGCATTTTGTTTAGTCGTCGAATATACTCGGAAAGCTGCTCATTTTCCCGTTGAAACATGTGTTCAAAGAGGAAGATTAAATCTGTACCTTTCTCTGTGCGCCCAAACTCATCTTGCAACATGCGAAGATAGTCATATGCTGTACAAGACTCCTGACTGAATTTCAAATTTCGGATGGCTTCTGTTGCAACGCCTTTCAGACTTTCAGTAATGCGCTGTTTCTTTTGAGCCTCTGGAACATCCCATTCGTCCAGTGCTAGCCTGTTCCATCCAGGTTTCATACTCTTCTTCTCCAGTAGGTACAGGCTGCACTCCAGAAAAGATTCTCAACTTCCTGTAGCCATAGTTCACAGAGGGCGAGGAAATTTTTATAACGCTCTCTACCAGTTTTCCTATGTCCATGAAGAAGGAAGCTGGGGGGTAGTTAGTGGTTGGCACAGAAGTGGTAGTTACTTCCACTGTGTCTGACATGGTCTGGCTTGGTCCCTCCAAACAACTTGCTGAGGTGACTAGAGGGAGTAACCGTGCTTTAACTTCTCCGGTTAGCTGGATGCTATCACCCTGGAAGCAGGTTGGGACTCCTTTCTTCCATTCTAGTAGGGCATAGGTATGGGAGATTTCTTGATCTATTTTTGTGTCTATTACAAACACTTTCTGGTCAGGTGCTAGTGTAGTTACAGCTTGACGGATCTGTTCCTCTGTCTATTTGTCAGCAGGAATGTCCATTACTACACTCAGCCCTAATTGGCCATTTTGTTCCTCGCACCACTCTGCTGCTGTGTTTGGATCCATTGCTGGCTCGTTTGTGTGGTTATCACTTTGCGAGAGGTATCAGAAAAGATCCCGGACGAGAACCCCCACATGTAGCGCTCACCCCCGAAGGAGCCGCTGGATGATCGGGTCTTCTGTTTTACCTCTGTAACACACCACAAATAATGAATCCACAGCACACCAGCACACCTTGTGAGAGTTTAAATAACTATTTACTATATATATATATAATAATCTGAATAGCAATATACAACATCAACATTTATCTCTACACAGCATAACACAGAGACTGCACATGAGACACCAGCATAACAGTGATGAACGATAAATGCGGTTATTCTAACTGTGAACTTATATATATATATACTTAGTCCCAATGTACCCGGGTACCTAACCCACTGGCCAGTGGTAGTTTCTTCAGCTAGCCAACGTTGGGGCCCAATATGAACGGTAAAAATCTGTGTGTATGGTTAATGACAACGGGCCGGAGGCCTCTCACCCATCCACGGAGGGAGATGTCCGTCTGTAGCCGGCAGGGATGTCAGCAATTATCTTCTGCGATGAAGAGCTGTATATAGGAGCTGGAGTCTGATGTCATCAGGGGTTCTGGTCATCAAATTTGGCGTCCGTCCGGGCCGAGTCGCCCCCGCAGTGTCCTCTCAGCAGGGTGGCACCTTACTCACAGCCCCAGAGGATCCTCTTCCAGCCAGGAACAAACAGCCGTTTACCCTGTGTAGCAGATGTCACTTCAGGAAGGCACGTGTGACAAGTCAGCACAGTCTCTCCACAAACAGGCGGCACCCCCAAGCGACAGCAGTCTGTTCTCTCTGTCTCCTCACATCCGACTCCCCTCTCACCCGGAACGTCCTGTCTGTACCTGACATCACTTCCTGTCTTTCTCCTGTAGCACTCTGGGAACTGTAGTCTAATTATCCGTTTTCATTTGTAATTCCTCAGTGGCTGTGTCTACAATCCCCACAAAGCTGTGCTCTCCGGCTCCACCTGCAGCTGCAATATCTTTTCTCTTAAAGGAGCTGAAATCAACAACAGGGCTACACTAAATTGCTAATTTCATACAGTTCCTCAGTTAACCCAGTGTGGGGCTTTGCCAACCCTCCTCCTTAGGACAAAAGATGTTACAGCAGTCGTCTGCTGGAAAAGTTTTGGACCAACAGCGGATATTTTGACAGCTGGCAGGGCCAGCATTGTATAGTAGAATCTGGTAGATTTTTTTTTCATTCAAACAACAGGCTGAACAAAAACACTATGGGCCAGATTCAGGATGGTGAGCGGTTCTTTTGGCTGGCGTAGCGTTTCTCTTTTATGTTACGCCGCCGCAACTTTTAGCGCAAGTGCTGTATTCACAAAGCACTTGCTCTTGGACACGGCTGATCACGTGGTAGCGAGCCTACGCCGGAGACTCATTACCGAGATCGGAGGTGCAGGGTGTCAGACTGACACCCCGCATCAGCGATCGGCGCGCGCGGCATGAAATCGTGCCGGACGTTGGAGAACGTCCAGTCACGATTTCATAACCACTTCCCGGCCGTAAATCTGCTATTGACTGGACGGGAAGTGGTTAAAGAACTATTCAAAGTAAAGGTCACAAATCACATAAAACATGTTAGAAACCGATGACAGGATGACAGAGTATTTGATGAGAATGTAGATAATTTCTCTTGAAAATCCTGTCCTACAACTTCAGTGAATATAGGGTACTTCTGTTCTAACTAATTATTTTGACAGGTAGACAGAACTAAGAAACATACAGGTCATCTGATGGTCATTAAGAACAGTGATTACTCTATATTACTTAGTGTCCATTATTACAAGATTATTGATTATATGGTAAAACAAAGGCACCCAGGCTTGTTACTTTAGTGTGTTACTTTCCAAAGATAACTGTAGAAATTAGAGTGTATTTGTATATCCAAGCATCATTATTTGTATTTCAAATTTGTAAAAGTCATATCACATGCATTCTAACATTTGTTAATACATTTTCACTGTTAGCTCTAACAGTAATCGATAGTAATTTACAAAATATTCAAAATTGCTAATCCATGTTTACCCAACAGTGGGAAAAAACTGTCTCTTTCACACGGGCGGACCATTCAGATCCGCCTGCCAGTTTTTTAGGCGGACCTGAACGGGCGCTCCGTGCACCTCTATGGAGCCACGCATGTCAGCGGTGACATGCCCGCTGACATCCGACACGCTCCCATCTGCCAAAGTGTGATGGAGGAAAAACCTACTGTCTCAGATAAATACTTTAACCACTTGCTTACTGGGCACATATACCCCCTTCCTGCCCAGGCGAAATTTCAGCTCCCGGCACTGTGTCGCTTTAACTGACAATTGCGCGGTCGAGCCACGTGCCTTCCAAACAAACTTGACGTCCTTTTTTTCCCCACAAATAGAGCTTTCTTTTGGTGGTATTTTATCACCTCTGCTGTTATTATTTTTTTTGTGCTATACACCAAAATAGCAACTATTTTGAAAAAAGCACAATATTTTTTACTTTTTGCTATAATAAATATCCCAATTAAAAAAATAAAATTCTCAAGTTTAGACCGATACGTATTCTTCTACATATTTTTGGTAAAAAAATCGCAATAAGCGTATAGTGACTGGTTTGCGCAAAAGTTATAGCGCCTACAAAATAGGGGACATAATTGTGAATTTTTTATTATTATTTTTTTACTACTAATGACAGCGATCTGCGATTTTTTTTTGGGACTGCAACATTATGGCGGACACTATAAATATGCACTGATTACTGTATAAATGTGACTGGCAGGGAAGGGGTTAACACTAGGAGGCAATGAAGGGGTTCCCTACTAGTGATTCTAACTGTCGGGGAAGGGGACTGACTGGGGGAGGCGACCAATCTGTGTCCCTATGCTGCGCTAATGTATCCAGCTTCAAAAGATGGTTATAACTCAGCTGAACTGGGTCTAACTAAAATGAATCCCGACTTTATGAAATGAGACTTCGTAACCCAAAGTATGCAGGTCAAGGACACACCCCAGTTACGCGGATTATGAAGAATTAAAATGTAAAAACATGATTGGTTTACAAGTAATTTCACTGCTACATTTTCTTTGTATTGTTGTTATTTTTTATGCAATAATTTAGAATTAGAATGGCACGTTTAGTGTAGTATATAGTTGGTAGTTAATTAACACATTATTTTAATAGAGAACTATATATCAGGCCAAAAATATGAACAACTGTCAAGGAAAGAAACACTCAGTGATTTGATCCCAAATGAGGGACAGTTGGGAGCTTCTGTATATAATTCTATTATTGCAGCATTCCATACATGCTGAATGCTAGGAAGGTGTAGACTACTGTATATGAGCTTTGTTGTGAAACAAGCTCAGACGGAGCCATCTACTGGTAAAAAGTACATATTGCTTAAGCATTGGCACTATTATGTTGACAAGCAAGGATGTTATAGTGTATGTAGTCAGGGCCAGATTAAGAACATCATGGGCCTGGTGCTGAGGATTTTGGTGGGGCCTTTTATAAATACTAAATAAATGCGTGAGAATCACAGCACAGCAATGGAGGGCCCAGTCTGAAAAGGTACGTGTACTCTAATGTGCTAATTTGCTGTGCATACTTGTACATTGTGGCATAACCTACCCCAGGGCCTCTAAAAAGTAGTAATGTCAGGAAAGTTTACTACTGCTTTAATATCACAGGATCCCAGAAACATGTACAGGAGAAGAGTGCAAAGGGTACGGCAAAAAGCACAATGTACAGGAGAGAAGTGTGGAGGGTATGACAGTGGGCATCATGTACAGGAGAGAAGCATGGAGGGTACGACAGTGGGCAGTATGTACAGGAGAGAAGTGTATGACAGCAGGCACCATGTACAGAAGAGGAGTGTGGAGGGTATGACAGTGGGCACTATGTATAGGAGAGGAGTGTGGGTGGTATGATAGTGGGCACTATGTATAGGAGAGGAGTGTGCAGGGTATGACAGTGGGCAGTATGTACAGGAGAGGAGTGTGGACGGTATGATAGTGGGCACTATGTATAGGAGAGGAGTGTGGAGGGTATAACAGTGGGCAGTATGTACAGGAGAGAAGTATATGACAGCAGGTATTATGTACAGGAGAGGAGTGTGAAGGGTATGACAGTGGGCAGTTTGTACAGGAGAGGAGTGTGAAGAGTATGGCAGTGGGCAGTATGTACAGGAGGAGTGTGGGGGTATGACAGACGGTAGTATGTACCAGAGAGAAGTGTGGAGGGTATGATGGGGCAGTATGTACAGGAGAGAAGTGTGGAGGGTATGACAGTGGGCAGTATGTACAAGAGAGGAATGGGGATGGTATGATAGTGGGCACTATGTATAGGAGAGGAGTGTGGAGGGTGCGACAGTGGTAAGTATGTACAGAAGAGGAGTCTATGACAGCAGGCACTATGTACAGGAGAGGAGTGTGGAGGGTATGATAGTGGGCACTATGTACAGGAGAGGAGTGTGGAGAGTATGACAGTGGTCACTATGTACAGGTGTGGAGAGTATGACAGTGGGCACTATATATAGGAGAGGAGTGTGGAGGGTATGACAGTGGGCACTATGTACAGGATAGGAGTGTGGAGGGTATGACAGTGGGCACAATGTATAGGAGTGGAAGGATGTTTAGGGACTGTGTAGTGGTTAAGCGGATCATACATGAATTGAAATTACAACAATTATGCAGAGACCAGCCATAGTCGATCTATGTATGGGCTAGCTGGTTTTACATAAGTCAATCTATTAATCGACTTGAGTACAATGAGCCTGTTTTTCCAAAAACATCCAGTGCTGCCAGCTATAGATAGCAACACTGATCATTGTACTCACTGGCAGAACACAATAACACTACAGGAGTGATTCCCCCATCTACAGGTCAGCAGGTGAGAGGGTGTGTGGGGACAGAGATACCAGTCAGTGGCTGGGTAGGCACTGGCTAGTATCAGAGCCAGATACACACAGGTTACATACGTTGCGATCGTTAGAGCGAGAGCAATAATTCTAGCACTAGACTTCCTCTGTAACTCTAAACATGTAACCTAAAAAATGTTTAAAGCATCGCTTAGGATACCAAAAAAAAAAAATCGTGCTTAGTGTTTTTTTTAATGTATGAAACAGTTTATTTCCAAAAAATTCCTGCGCAAATACAGTACCGTGCTAGAGCTGCACAATTAATCGTTAAAATTGTGATCTTGATTCAACCCCCCTGACATCTCCAATGCAGAGTTTGCTGATTCTTTCATATAACAAGTGGAGAGACTTTCAGCTGTCAAAAGAAAATATCTGGGCAATCTGCCAAGTTCTTAGCAGGAAACATTGTAACTAACACTTTCTTCTTATATCAAAGGGATAAACTTCTGTGTGTAAAGAAAATATCTGACTGTCTGCCAAGTTTGTAAACAACATGAAACATTGTAACCAACTTCCTTTTTAGATCAAACTTCTGTGTGTAAATGCAAGAAATGTAACCACTTAAAGTCCAACACTTGTTTAAGTTAAAAAGCAATATTTTTTGCTAGAAAATTACTTGGAACCACCAAACATTATATATATTTTAGCAGAGACAAAAATGGCAATTGCTGCAATATTTTATGTCACACTGCATTTGCCCACTTCATTGAATAATAAAAACCATAAAAACAAAACAGTAAAGTTAGCCCATTTTTTTTTTATTATTTTAATGTGAAAGATGATGTTATGCCGCACGAATCGTGATCTATCTTCTAAGCAAAAAAATTGCAGCTCTATACCGTGCAACATAAAAAGTTGCAAAGACCACCATAGAGTAATTTTCTAGCAAAAAACAAATGATGATTTTTTTTTCTCAGTCTGCTGCAGTGTGTCAGCTTGTATTTATAATGGCTGCTCTGTATGTAGCTTCTGACAGGCTGTGCAAGCAGGCCCGTATCTCCGGAACCATAAATGATAGCCATCCCATATTTTGACCGGTTGTGGGGTAGGTCTTCAACTGACTACCCCCTAAATGTGGGGTTTCTGTGACCTCTGGTCATCGAGCTACAACCCCCGAAGTCGATCTAAAAAAAAAAAACGTTTTTTTTTTGGGGGGAAAATGGGCCTATCTTGAGAAAGGGGCCTGGAGCTGCAGCTCCATCAGCCCCTCTGTTAATCCGCCCCTGTATGTAGTATGGAAAAAGTTTAGGACTTTGAATGAGGAGCACATAGACATGTGCCTCCATCCCTCTAGGATTGCAAAAAGGAAAAGGGTTATGACTCTGAATGAGGTGTGTGCCCAAACATCGATGCAATGAACATAACCTATGTATGAATACGTTGACCCATAAAACAAAGGTAGATGCACATTAAAGACAATCTTTATTAAAATTTCTGTCAACAATTGTGACCATGCTGAAACATGATTGAAGCATTACATTTAAAGCGGAGCTCCAGCCACGGTAAAAAATTTTTTTAAAGTCAGCAGCTACTAACAGTGTAGCTGCTGACTTTAAATAAAGACACTTACCTGTCCTAGGCGCCCGCGCTGATGGGCCCCCCGATGCCGGTCCCACGATCGCTCCGGGTCCCGCGCCGCCATTCACAATATGGGAAACAGGCAGTGAAGCCGTACGGCTTCACTGCCCGTTTCCTACTGCGCCTCCGCGAGTCTCACGCTGGCTTGTGAATGGGCGCGCTGCTCTCTGAGAACACACACAGTTCCCAGGAAGCAGCGCGCCCATTCACAAGGAGAAGGAGAAGAAGAAAACACACCGCGGATTAGGAAGAGGCAGATTACGGACTTCCGCATAGCAACAGCTATTTCGGGTGAGTAATTTTTTTTTTTTTTTTTCAGGTTTTTTTTTTTTTTTTTTTCAAACAACATTGTAAAATGTTGTTATACTGGGTGGAGCTCCGCTTTAATCAGTTTCTACAGCAATGATACAGCAAGAATGCATGAGAGAATCAGAGCAAAAACATTTATGAACATGATGTTAAATATTAAAGCAGTAGTAAACCCACGGATTTTTTTTGTGATCTCGGTCCACATCGAGGGAGCTGACATGTCTGGTGTGTCTTCCGGTATTGCGGCTCCGGCGCTATGAGTGGCCGGAGCTGCAATGTCATCACTCCCGCGCATGCGCTCAGGAGACTTCTTTCCGGCAATGTCTGCCAGACCTTCTGCTGGGATCTGCGATTGCGCCGCTGAAGTCAGTGGCTGCATGCAAAGGGAATATCTCCTAAACTATACAGGTTAAGGAGATATTCTCTTTGCCTACAGGTAAGCCTTATTATAGTTTATACTTTACTACCACTTTAAAAGCCAAAAGGATTGCAGCACGGTATGCTCTACGCATTTCGTGAACCATCACTTCCTCAGAAGCAGGCACAATCCATAGATGATTTAGCCCAAATGAGAATAATGGTCAAAGGTTCATTTAAGTTACTCACAAAAACGGCTACCATTGTTAGTACCAAGCACCGACAGCCAAAGATCACCCCATGAATGTCAACCATGGGAACTGAGGGGGCCATACCGATGCACGATGGGTTGCAAGTGAGGACCACAAAAAAGGGGGGAATGTCCATATGGAAATTACCGGTGGTTAATTGACCATCCGGGGAAAATTCTGTAGGAAAGATATAATAATTTATATGTGGGAAATGTATATAATTATATCACAAAATTAATATATAAATAAATATATATATATATATATATATATATATATATATATATATATATATATATATATATATATATATATATATATATCAATGTATTATATTAATAAATAATTAAACTTAAATGTAAATAAGCTGATAATGAGCTATCAATCCAGGAGAGCAAAGAGTGAGTGTATAAAATGAAATAAAGTGCCAATATACTGGGTGCCAATTGTCCAAGGTGTTGGGGCCAATAATAAAAAAATTAAAATAAAGTGCCAAAGTGCAAGGTGCTGATGTAGCCTAGGTTGCATGACAGCATGCAAACCTAAACCACTGTGTGTATACATAGCATGGTGAACGATAAAGGAAAATTATGTGATGCGATAAATGTGGAAAACATGTAGGAATAATCCTACAGGGATTGAGGTGGTAATTAGATATACCTTGTGCCTTGTCGACAGTTTGATTAGCCTCGGGGGCAAGGGCGGATCCAGAGTCTAGTCTCGGGAGGGGCACTGCCAGAAAATAAGGTGTTGCTTACAGAACTCAATTAGGTGTCCGATGTGTCCACTGCAATGTTGCAGTACCGCTAAAAAAATCAATGATCGCCGCCATTACTAGTAAAACATATTTAAATATAAATGCCATAAATCTATCCCATAGTTTGTAGACGATTGTCAGGGACTGCAGACATGGTACAAGAGATGGTCAGAGACTGCAGACATAGTACAGGAGATGATCAGAGACTGCAGACATGGTACAAGAGATGGTCAGAGAATGCAGACATGGTACAAGGGATGGTCAGGCACTGCAGACATGGTACAAGAGATGGTCAGAGACTGCAGACATAGTACAAGAGATGGTCAGAGAATGTAGACATGGTACAAGAGGTCAATGTAGCCTCATCAGTGCCCATCATTGCAGCCTCACTGTGCATATGAACGCAGCCCCACCTTTGTGTATAAATTCAGTCCCACTTTTGTATATAATAATAATAATAATAATAATAATATTAATAATAATAATAATAATAATGTTTACACTTATATAGCGCCAATTGCTGTGATGCCGCTGCGTCTAAGCGCATTAGCCCCCTGCACTATCTTACCAGCTATGCAGTCCCACTTTTGTATATCAATGCAGTCCCTCTTTTGTATATTAATACAGTCCCACTTTTGTATATTAATGCAGTCCCACTTTTGTATATTAATGTAGTCCCACTTTTATATATCAATGCAGCCCCACTTTGTCATGAATCAGACGTACACAAACGGATGAATGAAAGAAAAGGTTCTTTATTAAAAACCAAACAACAAGGTTAAAGTCCAGACAGATGTAAACAGGCAGGATAGTCTTCCACCAGAGCCAGGATCGATAGCCAGAGATGGGAGTCAGTCCAGCTGGAGTCTGTAACCAGGAAGGTGGTGAAACGAAGCCAGGGATCAGGAGCCAAAAGGAACATCCGTAGAAGCCGGGTCGGTAACCAGAACAGCAGCACGATGAAGGTAGGATGAGAGACAGGTCTTAACACAGAAGGCCCAAGCAAGGGAGTGCTGCAGCAAGCGTGGTATATATATGCTGAGCATCCAGCTCCTCCCAGTGGGAAGGAGGAGCCGCAGGGAATGGGAAGTTACAAGAACCTCAGAAGCAAGATGGCCACCAGCACATGTCAGTGATGAGAAGCTAGGAAGGAGGTAAGTCCATGACACAATTTTGTATATCAATGCAGTTCCACTTTTGTATATCAATGCATCCCCACTTTTGTATATCAATGCACCCCCACTTTTGTATATCAATGCATCCCCACTTTTGTATATTAATGCAGTCCCACGTTTGTCTATGAATGCAGTCCCACTTTTGTCTATGAATACAGCCCCACTTTTGTATATTAATGCAGTCCCACGTTTGTCTATGAATGCAGTCCCACATTTGTCTATGAATGCAGTCCCACTTTTGTCTATGAATGCAGTCCCACTTTTGTCTATGAATGCAGTCCCAATTTTGTCTATGAATGCAGTCCCACTTTTGTATATGAATGCAGTCCCACTTTTGTATATAAATGCAGTCCTACTTTTGTCTATGAATGCAGTCCCACTTTTGTCTATGAATGCAGTCCCACTTTTGTATATAAATGCAGTCCCACTTTTGTCTATGAATGCAGTCCCACTTTTGTCTATGAATGCAGCCCCACTTTTGTCTATGAATGCAGGCCCACTTTTGTCTGTTAATGCAGCCATACTGTGCATGGCACTCACCATGACATTGCCTCAAACACACAGCAGGTATCTCCTTTCCCGACATGTGTCATGGAACAAACAGGAGCTGTAGGTTTGTGTTCAGCAGGGCAGTGTGCTCTAGCAAGGTCTCCCCCTAGATGGGCTTGTGTGATAGACAAAACACTGATTCAATCAGTGTTCCATCTCCATCTACTATCACACGAGCAGGTCTAGCACAGGCAGCACAGCTGAACACAGATCCAGCTCTCACACACAGCCAGAGATGCCCGATGTCATACACGCAGGAGAGAGGGGAGCGCTGCAGTAAGCTACAGCTCAAAGCAGCCTCAGGACAGGCAGCCTACCAGCCCTGGTGATGAGAGAAAGAGAGAGTGAGAGACTCGGCAGCGGCAGCTGCAGGCACCGCAAAGCAGTTTAACAAAAAATTATAAATTTTAAAGCCAATGTGACATGATTGCCTGGGGGGGGCAATTGCCCTGTTGCCCCCCCTGGATCCGCCATTGCTCGGGGGCTGGGTGGTTTGGATTTGTTTTTGATTTTGGAGGAGGGAGTGGCACCCTAACACACTACGATGGCCCGATTCTAATACCGGTCGCGTCGGCGACATACTGTTTCGTATCCTCGGCATGACACAAGTCGATTCTAGTTGACACACACCACAAGCTTCCTGCAACTCAGTCTCCTTCGTGAGACTCCTGCCACAAGCAACCAGTCCTTACACAAACCATTCATACGGTCGCACTTATTCACATACGATACTCCAGCTTCATAACTCTGACCCGGGAAAGACGATCACTGACGTCACACATCCAGCCCCGCCCCCCTACAGTTAGAAACACATATGAGGTCACACTTAAAGGGGCTGTTAAGGTTTTTTTTTTTTTCTAAATAGGTTCCTTTAAGCCAGTGCATTGTTGGTTTACTTACCTTTTCCTTCTATTTCCCTTCTAAATGTTTTTTTTCTTTGTTTTCTTTGTCTGAATTACTCACTTCCTGTTCCTCCTCAGTAAGCTGTTCAGTAAGCTGTTCTAAATGACTTTCCACCACTCGGATCATGCTGGAAAGCTTACTGAGAAAAAACAGGAAGTGAGAAGTTCAAACAAAGAAAAAAAACATTTAGAAGGGAAATCAAAGGAAAAGGTAAGTGAACCAACAATGCACTAGCTTAAATGAACCAATTTAGAAAATAAAAGACGAACCTTTACAACCCCTTTAACCCCTACAGTGCCCCCTAGTGGTTAACTCCATAACTGCAATTGTCATTTTCACAGTAAACAGTGCATTTTTATAGCACTTTTTGCTGTAAAAATGACAATGGTCCCAAAAATGTGTCAAAATTGTCCGATGCGTCGGCCATAATGACGCAGTCATGAAAAAAATCACTGATCGCCGCCATTAGTAGTAAAAAAAATGGAAAATTGTATACTCACCTTTCCGTAATTTTCCTTTCCTGACGCATCTTCATGGCAGCACACACTGGGTTGTGACTCCGCCCCCACAACCTGACAGGATTGGTTAGCTATAAATTTGAAGTGGAGACACCCGGCATCATTCTCCGTATATATCATCATTGAACAACAGGGTGGGCAGATGTGTGCTGCCATGAAGATGCGTCAGGAAAGGAAAATTACGGAAAGGTGAGTATACAATTTTCCGTTTTCCTGACGCATTCATGGCAGCACACACTGGGAAATAACTCACCAGTCGGGAGGGTTCGATGCAAAAAAGTATTTTATTCCCTATAGAGCAGAAGAATTGGCCCTGAAGATAGATCTGCCAAACTCAGCTGTAGCCAAAAGAGCGGCATCCACTCTGTAGTGGGATATAAAGGTATGCCTGGAAGACCAGGTTGCTGCTCTGCAAATGGTTTCCGAAGAGACCCCACAGTATGCTGCCCAAGAGGTTGCCACTGCCCTGGTTGAATGCGCTCTGATGCCTTCCGGAATCCCCAGCTGTTGAGTGGAATACGCTTTCTCAATAGTCTTGACTAGCCAAGAGGCGATGGTCCGGGAAGTGGCTGCTTGACCCCGCCTGGCCCCGTGAGGGATAATCAGGAGGGCATCCATTGACCGGAGGTGGATGGTAGCCGACAGATAGTGGGAAATTGTAGACTTAATGTCCAAGGCGTGAGGTTCACCGTTCTCGTTGGAGAGGCATGGTAAGACAATGTCCTGGCCGTAGTGGAAGGCCGAAGTAACTTTGGGGAGGAAGCGATCTGAAGGCCTCAGCACCACCCTGTCGGGCAGGAAAACTAAGTATGGCTCCTTAGACATGAGGGCTTGTAACTCCGACACTCTCCTAGCCGAAGCGATGGCAATGAGGAAGGACAACTTTAGGGACAGGTCCCATAAGGAGATAGCGCTGAGTGGTCTTCTGGGCGGCCTGATTTTCGTGAAGGCCTGCATGAACTGGATGACCAACGGGTGCAGGGCCCATCTAGTGCCAGTTTTAGCAAACAGAGCGGAGATCTGTACCCTTAGGGTGCTTGAACTTAGGCCTTTGTCTACTCTCGTTTGTAGGAACTCTAGGATTTGGTAAGGATTCGGAGAGATGTGATTCCAACCTTTAAGTTGCGCCAAGTGGCCAAAACAGTATTATCGCTATCACAGTGGCTGATGATCTTCGGAGCCGGGATAGGAACCTCGCTATCAGGGGAGTTGGAGGAAAGATGTACCCCAGCTTGAAGTCCCATGGATGAAGAAGGCAATCTGTCCCCTCTGCTGTCGGAAAGGGCACTCTGGACAGAAATCTCGAAACATTTGGCATTCGCTGGTGTTGTCGCCAGGTCGATCTCCGGAACCCCCCATGCCTTTGTCATTATGGGGTGAACCTCCTCTAATAGTGTGTGGCTCCTGGTACCGCCTTGTCTCTGGACGTAGGCCACCGCCACCCTGTTGTCCATCCGGATTAGGATGGTCTTCCTATGTAGTAGAAGCGCGAAGGCTAAGAGGGCCTGGAACGCAGCTCAAAGCTCCAGTATGTTCGACACTGTGCCCCGCACAGGGAAGTGCCACTGTCCCTGGGCTGTCTGATCCCGGTAGTGAGCCCCCCAACCCCTCTCGCTGGCATCTGATGTCACAATCTCCGGGCTCGGAGGGGCTATGGACCTGAATCTTCTGAGGTTGGGAGGATGAGTCCACCACAGAAGAGCGTGTCTTACTCGGCTGCGAATATTGATGGATTGGTGCATTGAGGTTCCGTCCCATTGTTTGAGAAAGGCATTCTGGAAGGTTCTCATGTGCCACTGGGACCACTGGATCATGGGTATAATCGAAGACATAGAACCCAGCATGCTGAGGCAGATTCTGGCTGATGTGAGTTTGGAGGACAATAGAGTGCGCACCTTCCGAGTTAGCGGACCCACCTTCTCCAAGGGCAACTGCACTCTGTTCTGCTTCGTATCCAACTCTGCCCCCAGAAATATCATAGTTTGTGAGGGTTGGAGGCTGCTCTTCTGCCAGTTGATTAGCCAACCGAAGTTCTGGAGGGTCGAAATTAGGATCTTCCGCTGGAGGAGCAGTCTCCTGATTTGCTGCTAAAAGCAGAATATCGTCCAGATAATGGTGTACCCTCAGCCCTCTCTCCCTGAGGAGTGCTATGAGCGGGAGGAGGACCTTTGTGAACGTCCTGGGTGCTGAAGAGATCCCGAAAAGTAGGCATCGGAACTGGAAGTGATGCTGACTGATGGAGAAGCGGAGAAATTTTTGGAATGCAGGGTGAATTGGCACATGAAGGTAGGCGTCTGATAGATCGATTGACAGCATCCAATCTCCTAGATTCACTGCCAGAAGAATGGACTGGAGACTTTCCATCTTGAAGGCCTCTATTTGGATTCTTCTGTTGAGTCGTTTGAGGTCCAGCACGGGTCGAAGATCCCCTGATTTCGTTCGCACCAAAAATAGAGGGGAATAAAAACCCCTGCCCCTTTGGTGCGCAGGAACTTCCACGACTGCCCCCTTCAGTATTAATTCTGAAACTTACTGAATGAGAAGTTTCCTCTTGTCCATGGAGGATGGAATTTTGGTGGGTTGGAAGACAGTGTGAGGCAATGCCCCTATAAAGTTCCATTTGTGACCCTGCTTGATCGTGGAAAGAGTCCATGGGTCCTCTATGTGTTCTGACCAAACTTGTGCGAAACCTCTGAGCCTGGCGCCCACCTGAGTGGGGTGGGCAGGCGAGCCTTCAAAAGGACTTTTGTTGGTCCCCTGAGGTAATGGCCTTGGTTTTCTGAGCCTTCAAAAAGGGGGGACGAGAAGTTCTCCAATCTCGCCTGAATTCCTTGCCGGGGCGATAGGTTCTGGCTTCCCTGTATCTATCGGGCAGGTTACGTCTAAAGGTAGGGCCTTTATGAGGCTTGGGCCTCCTGTCAGAGGGGATAAGCCCCGACTTGCCCCCAGTAACTTTGGAAATCGCCGAGTCCAATTTCGCACCGAACAAGTTTGTGCCATCATACGGTATCTTGCACCAGTTGGATTTTGAAGTCGTGTCCGCGACCCAGGGCTTCAGCCATAGGGCTCTGCGGGCCATCACTGAGGCTAACATGGACCTAGCCGAGGAGCGGATGATATCCACTGAAGCCCCTGCCACGAAGTCGCCTGCTAGCCTGATCTCCTGCAAGGCGGAAATCACCTCCCCCTGGTCAGTACCCTCTAGAAGTGCTCTTTCGGTATTGGCTGCCCATGCGGACATAGCCCTGGCGACAGCCGCTGTGGCAATGGCTGGTCTACATGCTCCTCCTGCCGTACAATATGCTTTCTTTAATTCCAGGTCGATCTTGCGGTCGAGAACATCTCAGAACGAGACGGCGTCCTCTATTGGTAAAGTGACGTGCCTGGCAAGTCGCATTAGGGATGAATCCACAACGGGAGCATTAATGAGGGAAGAAACTTTAGCCTCATTCAGAGGGTACAACTTCGCTAGTTTATTGGACAGGCCAGGCCGTTTATCTGGTTTTTCACACTCATCTCTGATGAGGTCTTCCAATTCCTCAATGAAGGGGAACAGTTCAGGGTCCCTCCTTAACTCGGGGAAGTACTTCCCAACTTTCAGTGGCTCCGCTACTGGTTCCTCCTAACCTATAGCCTCTTTAACAGAGCGTGCAAAAGGTTCAACCAGGCTGAAGTCAAATCCCGATACTACCTCATGTTCTTCATGATCGGAAAGGGTCACCGCTAGCTGGGCATATGGGCCGAAGGCCGATGAAGTGCCTGGGGTGGGATCATCACAGGCCAGGGGAGCCGTGGTCCAGATTGATTCCCGCACTGGCTCTCTCATGAGGTCTGTAGCCGCTCTGGCATCCGCCTCTTTTTCTGTGGTTGCTTCATTGAAGCAGGTGCGACAAGCTAGTTTCCCTGGCAATGCAACAGCACCGCATACCCAGCAGGCATTAGCCGCAGGACGGGCTTGGTAATGTTCGCGGTGCAATGAGGGCGACCGTCTGCGATAAGACCTGCTGTGACGGTATCGGCTGCGGCGTGATCGGCTATGCCTAGATCGGCTCTTGCGGGACCTCCTGCTTGATGTATGCCTGGACCATTCCCTGCGCCGTGGGCTTGCATCTTTGGGCCTGGTGGGACTGCAAAAAAAGCAGTGTTCAGTGGCCGGCTCTCTTTTTTCTCTTCACTACTTACCCAATTTATGACGGCCTCCATACCTAGTTTGTTGGTAATGGTCTGCAAGGGCAGTGGGCTCCATAGGATGCACAGAGACAGCAGCTGTGGAAACTGGAGGAAAGACAAAAGAAAGGTCAGAAAGGCAGGAAACAATGGCCAAATGAGAGAAAGGAGTGTAAGGTACCTCTGGGAAGAAATCGCCTATGGAATCGGGCAAAGCAGAAGCCTAGGAAGTAAAAGGAAAAATGTTGTTTTTTAAATTCGGCGCCGCCGTCGCAGCGCTGATGACGCGGTCGCGCATGCGCAGTAGCGCTGCGCGCGTCCCGACGCCATCTTGGATGAGGGCGAGGGAGGCCGCCGGCGTCATCACTGTGCTGCGCGAATACGCAGAACGGCCCGGGGACGCGATCTGGAGCAGAGGGACATGGAACAACAAGGCCCAGCATGACCTGCTGGGTTCCAAAGTAAACAAACAAGCACACGAAACGAGGGAGAAATAAGCCACAGGGACAGCAGCCAGGAACACTGGGAGGTCAAAAAAAGAAAAAGGAAGGAGAGCCACTGCCTGGAAGAAGCTCATTTAGAGTCTGTTGATGCCAGGAATTTGCCGGGATTTTTACCCCCTGAGACCACCAGAGTGGGGTTCCCCCCATAAAGCTCTATTAGAGACTGTACAAGGGGGACTTCCAAACAGGAGAGGCTGAACCTGCTGGGGCGATAGCGGTAGGAGGCAAGCTGTACGTCCACGTCCTGTCAGGTGAGGATAAAAAAAGAGAATGATGCCGGGTGTCACTTCAAATTTATAGCTAATCAATCCTGTCAGGTTGTGGGGGCGGAGTCACAACCCAGTGTGTGCTGCCATGAATGCGTCAGGAAATAATAATATTAAAAATGCAGAAAAACTATCAGCTATTTTGTAAACGCTATAAATTTTGCGCAAACCAATCGATAAACGCTTATTGCGTTTTTTTTTTTTTTTACCAAAAATAGGTAGAAGAATACGTTTCCGTCTAAACTGAGGAAAAGTTTTTTTTATATATTTTTGAGGGATATTTATTATAGCAAAAAGTAAAAAATATTGCATTTTTTTCAAAATTTTCCCTCTTTTTTTGTTTATAGCGCAAAAAATAAAAACCACAGAGGTGATCAAATACCACCAAAAGAAAGCTCTATTTGTGGGGAAAAAAGGATGCAGTGCCGAATCGAAAAAGGGGAAAGGTCCTTAACCTGCATAATGGTCCAGGTCTTAAGTGGTTAAATTAAATTTTTGATGTCTTGCTTGTGTTTCTTTTAGCTGTCTCCTAGTTTTTCCTAGTGTACTTGTAGTGTCAAGTGTATTTTCCTTAGGAAATAACAACCATTTCACAGGTGTAAAAAACACCAAAACTAAACACAAAAAAGGTTTTTAGCGGATTTGATAAAAATAAGCCACACTTTGTTGTTGTTCAAATTTTTTACTTTGTGCATATTCACACATGGTCTTTATAACATTTTTGATGTGTATACATTTTTTTTGTTTGCCATAGACTGGCATGTTTTTTTTTTAAGAAGATACAAAACTCTCATTAACATACCACAAAATACAACAATGTAAACCTCTAGGCAATAATTTAGACATTCTAGATTTTCTAAAATGTCTACCTGCCCTTGATAAGATGGGGTGTTGTCACCCCTGAACAAGCCAAAATTTGAAAATGCACAGTCTTTTTTGGGTTAAAAATGGGTATTTCCCTCCTGATCACTATTATCAACATGTGCTATCTGCCATCATGGGTGATCAATGGACGTGTTTTATGGGTGCAAGCCCTTCTTCCTTTCACCTACTTGAGTTGTGAGTTGTGAGGAAGGGGTTGCACCCACAAAACACGTACATGGATATCCCGAGATGGCAGATAGCACATGTGGTCAACACTGTGTGCATCTTCAAATTTTGGCTTGTTTGAAAAGTGCAAATAAGTCAAATGCAAACTGGGAACACAAAAAGGGTGTTTTATTCGATTCGCCCCAAGACATCAATTATGTCCTTCTTTATGTCCATCTTTATTTTTGATGATGTACATTTCCCTACTACAAGCCTTTATTTGGAAGATGATGTTTTGGGCACTAGAACTGGAGAAACAAGGCCTTTCTTCATAATTCTTCATCCCCTAATAATAAAAAAAAAGGTATTATAAATCTGCAGGCCTACATCTCTTCTTACCTGAAGCTGTGGTGACAGATACTGACCTGTGGTAGTGACAATTTCCACCACATCCTCCACCTCTCCTTTCTCCACTTCTTCCTCCACATTCTCATGTTGGTGTTCCTGGAGAGGTTGGTGTTTCTGGCGAGGTTGGTGTTTCTGGCGAGGTTTGGGGGTTCCTAGGCTCCGAGGAATGGTGTCCTCCTAGTCTTCTTACCCCTATGAGAATGAAACAAAAGGTATAATTAGCACACAGATATTTGAGCGCAAAAATAGGAATATGAAACATTGCTTGGAAGTGGGGTACAAGTGTCTGTTTGGGCAGAGTTACAAGCAGAAGACATGATTTTTCCAAACCCAAATCTTGACTACTCACCTTTTTGTGACACGTATCACACATGTAGACACCCCAAAAATCCACTAGAGCACCTGTGTGGGTCACCCTAAAAAGGTTTTTCTGGTGGCCCACACTAGTGCTCCTGAATGCAGATGTGTAAACAGCTGCTGGGTGTCCTCTCCTTTACACTGATTTAAGTTTGCATTTCATTCTAGTTACAAACGCATTATCTAGACAACAATGAAATAACATATCTGGAATACAAACAGGCATATTAAATTTGTTTAAACCCTGTATCTTTCAAAAACCTTGTATGTAGTGGCCGAACGATGTGTCTGTTACGACCGATTACTGTGCCCACTAAATTTATAAAGATGACATTTTATTAGGTCCAATAGTAAAAAGTAGGGATGAGCTTCCTGTTCGAGTCAAACCCATGTTTGACTCAAACATCGTATGTTCGACCTTTCGGCGAATAACGAACATTATGAGCCGTTTGCGCCAAATTCGCAGTGCATTGCTGGCTGATGATTGGCCAAGCATGCACTATGACCCGCATGCATGGCCAATCACAGCTTGCAAAAAACGGAGAGACATAATTGACCAAAGCTAGGTTGGCTTTAACCAATTATGGCTCAGAGGGTTTAGTACACGCCCCACAATATATAAGGCTGCCTCCCTGGCAGCCTTGTGTAGTGTGTTGCAGTGGTTTACAGTGACAAGAGAGACAGAGAGAGAGAGTGTCATTTTTTGCAGTTAGCAGGCAGGCAGGCTAGTCAGTTAGAGTTACAGTGTGTAGAGATATATATGCATCCCAGGTGTTGTATATATATTTATACACTGTATTGAGTTTAGCTAGATCTGCTCTTCCTAATATACTGACAGGCAGGCAGGTAATTGTGCTAGCTGCAAGTACTTTCACGTGGCGTACTGTCTGCGTCCTCTGCACAGTGTGCACCTAAAGCTACGTAAAGCTGGTGTTTCTCATATTAGAGGCAGGGATCTGCTCATATTAATACCACAGGCAGGGGATCATTCTGCAAGTACTTTCACTTGGTGTACTGTCTGTGTCCTCTGCACAGTGTGCACCTAAAGCTACCTGGTGTGTGTACTGTTTGTGTCCTCTGCACAGTGTGCACCTAAAGCTACGTAAAGCTGGTATTTCTCATATTTATTCCTTGAGGCAGGGATCTGCTCATATTAATACCACAGGCAGGGGATCATTCTGCAAGTACATTCACGTGGTGTACTGTCTGTGTCCTCTGCACAGTGTGCACCTAAAGCTACCTGGTGTGTGTACTGTTTGTGTCCTCTGCACAGTGTGCACCTAAGACCCAAATGTCTGCAGAGTATATACGGCAGGCCCCTACTTTCAAACATCCAACTTACAATTGACTCCTACTTGCAAAAGGAAGGAGACAACAGGCAGTGAGAGGAAATCTACCTCTAGGAAGGGAAATTCTCTTCTGTAAGGGGTGTCTCCTGTCCACTGATGCTTTATCACCAATCCTTGTTTCACTAAAAAACCCAAATTTTCTCTATGTTTTCCAAAAAGCTTAAAAATAGATTTTTTGGCTGGAGCTATGCTTTAAAAAAAGTACCAGTTTAAAATTACAAACAGATTCTACTTAACAACAAACCTACAGTCCCTGTCTTGTTTGCACCGCCGGTTTTCTGCTGTTCAAAGTATATAGGGCCAAAGGGGCTGGTAATGACCTGGGGGGAGGGGGGAAACCCATGCTATTTTTTCTCAATGATTTTCATCCATATTGCAGGGACCAGACATTACATTAAAGCCGCAAGCAGTTTTAAATGACTTTTTTCTTATAGTAATTTCATTTTGTGAAGGGACAGTTCTAAACACGTGCCACTTCACAGGCATACTATAGACACCCAGCAGGTACGATATTTAAAGGGATTTTTCATTTTTTTTTTATTTACCTTAAGCATCATTAAAATCACTGCTCCCGAAAAACCTTTTTTAAAACTTTTTGTTGCATTGATACATGTTCCCTGGGGCAAGACCCAGGTCCCCAAACCAGTTTTAGGACAATAACTTGCAAATTAGCCTTTAAAATTAGCACTTTTGAATTTGAATGCTCGAGTCCTATAGACTTCAATGGGTTTCTAAAAGTCGCGCAAACGTTTCGGTTTGGTATAAAACAAATCCAATAAAAAGGCCAATATGTATTCTGCTACAAATTTTTGATAAATAAAAACCCAATAAGTGTATATTTATTGGTTTGCGCAAAAGTTATAATGTCTACAAGTTATGGGATAAAATGTAATTTTTTTTTTTTACTATTCATGGCAGCGATCAGTGATTTATAGCAGGACTGCGTTATTGCAGCAGACATTCTGACACGTTTGATACTTTTTGGGTTCCAGTTACACTAATACAGTGATACAGTGCTATAAAATATGCACTGCCACTCTATTAACCACTTAAGACCCGGACCAATACGCTGGTAAATGACCCAAGGTGTTTTTGCGATTCGGCACTGCGTCGCTTTAACAGACAATTGTGCGGTCGTGCGACGTGGCTCCCAAACAAAATTTGCGTCCTTTTCTTCCCACAAATAGAGCTTTCTTTTGGTGGTATTTGATCACCTCTGCGATTTTTTGCGCTATATACAAAAATAGAGCGACATTTTTGAAAAAAAAACACTATTTTTTACTTTTTGTTAAAAAAAAATCAAATAAACTAAATTTTAGTCAAACATTTAGGCCAAAATTAATTTAGCCACATGTCTTTAGTAAAAAAAAAAATCGCAATAAAAAAAAATAGCTACCTAGCGGGAACAGCGGCACTAATACAGCGATCAGAAAAATGATCGCTTAGTGACGCTGGCAATAGGGAGTGAAAGGGTTAACTAGGGCGGTGATCAGGGGGTTAAAACTTTATTAGGGGGGGTGGGGGGGCTATCCTGAACCTAACACTAATTGTTTTTTACACTGCCTGTCACACTGACACTAAATGCAGTGATTAAATCACTGCATTCAGTGACACGGTGACAGGGGGGTGGGGGGGGCGATCACAAGGGGTTAATATGCCTATGTGAGTGTGTGTCAGTGTTGTGTTGGTGCACACTTACTTGTGATGTCTTCTCTCATCAGCAGCGCTGGGAAACAGCGCTGCGATGAGAGAATACATAATTTCCTCCTTCCTGTGTAAACACAGGAGGAGGAAGTGACAGGCTGGGAGCGCGCTCCCATTGGCTGGGAGCGATCGCGGGGGGGGGGGGGGGCGGATATCACGGACATCCGCCCGCAGATCCCGGATCGCTCCCAGAGGTAGGGGGCCCCCGAACCGCACTCAGGCGGGGACGTAAATTTACGCCCTTGTGCCTGTACGTGCCATTCTGTGGCCGTATATGTGCGTGCGGGGGTCCTTAAGTGGTTAATAACACTGGCTGGGAAGGGGTTAACATCAGGGGCCATCAAAGAGTTAACTGTGTACCTAATCAATGTCTTACTACACTGTGGGAGGTACATTGGAAATGCTTAATAAATAATATTAAAGTGGTTGTAAACCCTTACATACAGTATACCCAGTGAAGTGACTGTCTTTAGGGAATGCACAGGCTTGGGCTCATATCAGACTCGTGTGCCATGGCGCTTTGTGCCATTTTGGAAATGCAAGCGCCAAGCAATTCTGAATGCAAGTAGAGGAGGGAGAGTGGGAGCACAGCCGCTGGCCTGGGAGGGACTCAGAGGAGTTGGGAAGAGAAAGAATAAAAGATCAAAGCCTGCCCACAGTACCCTGCAACCGGTGGCTAGCAATTACGGCCAGTCAGCTGAAGCCAGGCCACACAGTCTGTGAGGGGGTCACTGATGTAAGGGGGACTCTGATGTAACGGGGGGGGGGGGGCACTGGTGAGCATAGACCAACTTACATCAGAGTTTCCCTTTAAACCAGAGTCTGCAGCATTCCCCCATTACACCAGAGTTCACAGTGCTCCCTTTTACATCAGGGTCCATGGAATTTCCCATTGTACTGTAAAGTGGAACCCTGCAGACTCTGATGTTAGGGGAAACTCTGTGCTGGACCTGCAACCCCCCCCCCCATGCAGGAAAAAATCTTTTAAATCAATTTTTCGATATACTTTAATAGTGCTTATGTGGAAGGGGGTGGGGTGGTTAGTATGTGGCAGTGGACAGTGTCAGTATTTTTTTTATTTTTAATAATAGATATTTTTACAATTCAATTTGTTTAAAAAAAAAAAAATGACATGAAGTGCTTTTTGGGGGGAGAATGTTGGGGAGAGTGGTGTCTGTAGTTTATTTTATTTTTTTACACCCTTTTTGGGGGGGGCTTTGGTGAGATGTCAGGGGTCTGACATCTCCCCTTTGAGACAGAAAAAAAGACTGATGACACAGATTCCCAAGACCTTTTCTCAGCACTAAAAATGAATGGTCAGGACAGGACTTACTCACTGTGTCCAATTCCTGACAGACAGTTCCCCCCGCAGCCGGCGGGGGAAAAGAGAGGAGGCGGCTGTGGGGAACAAGGGAGGGACGGAGGACAGGAGCGGCAGAGGAGAACACGGGGCCGGAGGAGAACAGGGGGGGCAGGGGAGGACATGGAGGGGGACAGGGGAGGAGCACACAGGAAACAGCATTGAATGATTGGTGCGGTGGGAGGGACAGCTGTGATCACCGACCTCTCTGTATAGCTTTTTAGCTGACAGCCGCAGGAGGGAGAGAACGAGAAGCGGCTGTCAGCTAAAAATGTATACAAAGGAGATCGTTATTCACAGCTGTTCGCCGCTGCACCGAACATTCCCGGGAGTTTTGCGAGGCGCTTGCGGGTGTGCGAGAGCTTAAAATATCTGCTTAAGCCAGAGGTCTCAAACTGGTGGCCCTCCAGCTGTTTCAAAACTACAAGTCCCATGGGGCATTGCAAGACTCACAGGTACAAGCATGGCTTCTACAGGCAGAGGCATGATGGGATTTGTAGTTTTGCAACAGCTGGAAGGCCGACAGTTTGTGACCCCTGCCTTAAGCACATTGATAATCACACTAGCAACATGTTTATAGCTTAAATATTGATATTTGCACTGAAAATTTAAATTTTGGCTAACTTTTTGAACTGACGTGCCAGTAAAAAACAAACAGATTTGTGTTGTGCCAGTAAAAAATATGCATCAGTCAGTACATTTTTTGTGTCGTATTAGTAAATTTCATGTCAGGAGGTTGACAACCTTGTCCTTCGTCCACACAAAGAAGGTGCGATAGAGGAATCCTCTCCCATGCGAGATATTGTATTCTGACGGTGAGACTCTGCTTGATTCCTGTTTGTCCATCCAACAAAAGGCGATCTAATGATCAACTTCTCTTAAACATGGGTAGCCACACAACGAAATTCCTCTTTAGCTGAGAAATAGAAGTTTAACCACTTAAGCCCCGAACCAATATGCTGCTAAATGCCCAGAGGCGTTTTTACAATTCGGCACTGTGTCGCTTTAACAGACAATTGCACGGTCGTGCGACGTGGCTCCCAAACAAAATTTGCGTCCTTTTCTTTCCACAAATAGAGCTTTCTTTTGATGGTATTTGATTGCCTCTGCGATTTTTATTTTTTGCGCTATAAACAAAAATAGAGCGACATTTTTGAAAAAAAAAAAACAATACTTTTTACTTTTTGTTATAAAAAAAATTGAATAAACTAAATTTTAGGCCAAATGTATTCAGCCACATGTCTTTAGTAAAAAAAAATCGCAATGAAAAAAAAATTAGTTACCTAGCGGCAACAGCGACACTAATACAGCGATCAGAAAAATGATCGCTTAGTGACACTGGCAATAGGGAGTGAAAGGGTTAATTAGGGTGATGATTAAGGGGTTAAACCCTTATTAGGGGGGGTAGGGGGCCTAAAGCTAATGTCCCTGAAACTTTTTTCTGTCACAAATGACACTAAATGCAGTGATCAGAAAATAAATGATCACTGCAATAGTGACACTGTGACAGTTGGCTGGGGGGGGTGGGGGTGATTGGTGGTGACTGAGGGGGGTTGTGTGCCTATGTGTAACGTGTCAGTGTGCTGTTTAGTGCAACTCACGGTTACAGATGTCCTCTCTCCTCTGGTTCCAGATGAAAAGACCTCCACGAGGAGAGATGACATCACTTCCTCCTTCCTGTGTTTACACTTAACACAGGAAGGGGCTGAGAAGAACGCCCATTGGCTGGGAGCGATCGCGAGAGGGTGGCTGGAAACGAATAGCCGCCCCCTCATCCCGGATCGCTCCCGACCACTTACCGACCGCCGCACGCAGCGGGGGGGGGGGTCCCGATCGGACCCCCGACCCGCGGAAAGGCAGGGACGTATGTATACGTCCATCTGCCTGTACGTGCCATTTTGTGGACGTAAATAGTCGTGCGTGGTCGTTAAGTAGTTAAAGTTGCATCTAATAGACACATAATAAATTAGGGACACTACTGCTTGATGTGTATTTCTACTCTTGCAGGAAAATTGGGAAAACACCTACTTTATAATTGCCTGCTACTTACCTTTTTACGTGCCTTAAATTCCTACCTAGTATTTCCCATCTATTTATAATGGTTACCATAATTAAAGTGGGAGTATGACAAGTGTTTAACTCTCTAATTTGAGTAAACAATGTGAGCACATATATGCATAATCAAAATTAAAGGTCATTGACATATAGTCAAAACAGATTCTATATAAAGTGCACAGTGCATAAAAACTTACTTACATTTAAATATAAGTGCAGAAATTCCATTCAGTCCATTCAGTAAATCACAATAGTGTTCAAAAAATTACTATGGATGGCAGCCACAAACGTTAATACCATGTTTAGCCAAAAGTAAGACCTACACTGAAAATGGACCTACTGTGATTTTGGGGGTAGGGCTGCAGCCCTACCCCGAAAATAAGCCCTAGTTTAAAGTGGTTTCAACTGCTAGAATCCTCTCTATTACAGTATTATATCACGTAAAAAATGTGTGTTTCTGTAATCTAATTGAGTAAAATACCTTCATTATAACAGCGATCAGCTGATCTCCTGCTGCTCTCCTCCTCTCCTCCTTCTGGAGGATCTCTGCAGTGCTCGGAACGGGGAAGAGAGGTCCGGCGGGTCACGGAAGCTAATAACCCACTGCTCTCCACTTCTACCAGCTATCAGCATGGGATCTCGGCCCCCTTCCCTCTGCAGTGTATGGAGTGGAAGACACCTCTCCAGTGGGCCATGAAAGTACCAAACAGCGCTCAGGTGATCCCCCACTGCTCTCCACTTCTGCCAGCTGTCAGTGTTGGATCTCTGCCCCCTTCCCTCTGCAGTGTTTGGCATGGGAGAGCATTGTAGCTTTGGCTGTATGTTTCGGGTCATTGTCCAGCTGGAAGGTGAAGCTCCGCCCAAGTCTCAAGTCTTTTGCAGATTCTAACAGGTTTTCTTCTAAGATTGCTCTGTATTTGGCTACATCCATCTTCTTATCAACTCTGACCCTGTCCCTGCTGAAGAGAATCATCCCCTCAACATGATGCTGCCACCACCATGTTTCACAGTGGGGATGGTGTGTTCAGGGTGATGTGTAATAATAGTTTTCCACCACACATAGCGTTTTGCTTTTAGGCCAAAAAGTTTAATTTTGGTCTCATCTGACCAGAGCACCTTCTTCCACATGTTTGCTGTGTCCCTCACATGGCGTCTCGCAAACTGTAATGGGACTTCTTATGACTTTCTTTCAACATAGGCTTTCTTCTTGCCTCTTTTTCATAGAGGCCAGATTTGTGGAGTGTACGACTAATAGTTGTCCTGTGGACAGATTCTCCCACCTGAGCTGTGGATCTCTGCAGCTCCTCCAGAATTACCATGGGCCTTTTTGACTGCTTCTCTGATTAATGCTCCTCTTGCCCAGCCTGTCAGTTTAGGTGGATAGCCATGTCTTGGTAGATTTTCAGTTGTGCCATACTCTTTCCATTTTCTGATGATGGATTGAACAGTGCTCCGTGAAATGTTCAAAGCTTGGAATATTTTTTTATAACCTAACCCTGCTTTAAACTTCTCCACAACATTATCGCTGACCTGTCTGGCGTGTTACTTGGCCTTCATGGTGCTGTTTGTTCACAATGTTTGAGTCACAGAGACATTGCTGTCAGGAGGCCATATTTGTCCTTACTAAGCATTTATCTCTCAGTGAGCCTGAGGCCCTGTCCCCATTTTTTTTATTCAGATTTAGAGCTTTTAAACCTGCTTGTATTGAGACTATACACGAGCAGGTTCCATTTAACCGCTTAACGACCGCCGCATGTAAAAATACGTCCACAGAATGGCACGTACAGGCAGATGGATGTGCCGGCACGTCCCTGCCTTCCCGCGGGTCGGGGGTCCGATTGGGACCCCACCCGCTAAATGCGGCGGTCGGTAATCCTCTATGAGAGATCCGGGATGAGGGGGCGGCTGTTTGTTTCTGTCCGCCCCCTCGCGATCGCTCCCAGCGAATCCGCTTTCCCCGCCCTCTGCCTGTGTAATGTAAACACAGGCAGAGGAAGTGATGTCACCTCTCGGCGGTATTTTCGTTCCGGCGAGAGGAGAAAAGACATCACAAGTGAGTTGCACAACAGCACACTGACACCAGTACACATAGGCACACTTAACCCCCTCAGATCACCCCCCCCCCCCAGCCCCCTATCACAGTGTCACTGATTGCAGTGATCATATATTTACTGATCACTGCATTTAGTGACCAGGATGTGTTATGTGGGGGAGGGGTGGATTTCTCACTTTTTATACTGTGAATCACCTCATGTTATGATAAACATAACATAACAAATGATAAACATGTCCAAGCTAGATATGTAAATAACCTGTCACTCAAAGCAAGAAGACAGAAACAGACTTTATAATTTGGCAAGTTTTTATCTGTAATTCTGTTAATTCTCACTGAACATTAAAATAGGATTACTCAGCGCTGGATTAACTCTGTGTGGCAAGACTGGGCACAGATGATAGGAAATCGTATACTCTACATTGTGACATAAAAAAAAAAAATGTGTTTCCCAGTGCTAAACCTTTCATCCAATTTCCAAATTGCTGCATTTGTACATTTTAAAAGCCAATATAAAGGAATAGTAGTGGTAACAAAAAGCCTTTTTGGATATAATTAAAGGGTCACTAAAGGAAAAAAATGTTTTTGCTGAAATGACTGTTTACAGGGTATAGAGACATAAAAGTTAACTGATTCCTTTTCAAAATGATTAAAAATAGATAAAAATCAATCATATAATGTGCCTGCAGGTTAGTTTCACTTTTGAACTGGCTTCATGTTTCTGTAAAGTAGAAATAGACACACAGAACAAAAACAAACAAATCCAGGGCAGTGTTTTGTTTTTAAAATGAATCTGATTGGTTCTGGGAAGTTTTAGACACACAGTAATGACAGCTTAGACCACAGTGAGAAAGCTCCCAGCACTGTGGTTATAAGGAAACAGACAAGCAGGAAGTGTGGAGAACAGAGCAGGATTACAGCAACTTCAAAGCAAAAACGAACAATAAGGACATGAAACCAGTAGTGCAGTAAGGTAAAGGAAGCTATTTAGCTAAAAAAAAAATTCCTTTAGTGATCCTTTAACCTTTTTTTGGTTAATTCTCCTTTAAGGGGGTGTGGCAGTAGGCGTGTCCTATGATTACAAACATTTGTTAGTAGGTGTCCCTCCTTCCTATCTCAAAATGTTGGGAGGTATGAATATGCAATCTATTGCTTCCAATCGAATTGACTCAAGGATAAACCTGTTTTACCAGGTACAGAACCTTTTAGAGCTCACGCTGCTATAAAGACCTGTTTTGCACTATTGATTCAGCTGATTAATCATCCTGTTACAGCTGTAGTGGATTTTCTGTGGTGTGTAAAATGCAGCTGTCTGATCTGGAGCCTAAAGCCCAGTACATATGTATTGAAATTCGGTGTGTACTGCTCTCTGTTTAACGGAACCTGGTGTAATGACTAGCTTCTGTTGAATGGTCATGATGGAAAAAAATCAACCAGTGCTTGCAGGACTGATCTGTGTATTCTGGTGGGGAAAGGGGGGGAGCATTGTAGAGCAGCAGCAGAGATTCCTGCATCCAAATCACTTGTGTGGATGCAGGAATCTGTCAGTTTATTTTATTCCAAAAGATAAACGTGTATACCCAATTTAAAGCCTACTACACACGAGTCGAATGTTGGGTGACATTGGCTGGTTAAAAAACGGCTGACGTTCGGCCCTTGTGTATGGCAGCCAGTCTAACAGAAGCCAGCTTCTGTCGAACGAGCATGCTGGAAAACCAGCAGCCGACGGGCTCCTGCTCAGCACTCTCAGCCATTGGCTGACTGGGGTGTACATCGGATTGTTAGTACAGCAGCTCCAATCTCCTTTCCTGGCCTGCCAGGCTGCATGCTTAGATAAGGGTCTAGTATGGATTTTGGGGGGACCCTGCAACATTTTTTTTTTTAAATTTTGGCGTGGGGTTTCCCCTAACCACTTGCCGACCACCAACCATATATATACGGCGGGAGGTTGGCTCAATTTCGCAAACTGCTGTATCCGTACAGTGGTCTGTGCAAGTGACACTGTTGGTTGCACCCCGTGGGTCCTGCTGGATTATATTTCTGACAGCGACTTGGGATCATGGTACACAGAGGCAGAACGGGCATCTGCCTATGTAAATAAGGCGGATCCCCGTTCTGACAGAAGACATAACGGGGATCTGCTGTTCCCAGTTATCGCGAAAAAGCAATCTCTGTAATGTTCCAGTAAGCCCAACCCCTCCAGTTACAACACATCCAGGGAACACAGTTAACCCCTTGATCTCCCCGTAGTGTTAACCCCTTCCCTGCCAGTGTCATTTATTCATTTGTATAGCACTGATCAATGTAATAATGTCACTAATCCCCCCAAAAAGTCAGATTTGTTCGCTGCAATGTTGCAGCCCCCACAAAAAATCACAGATTACCACCATTACCAGTAAAAACATAACAAAAAAAGTCCATAAATCTTTCCCATAGTTTGTAGATAAAATAACATTTGCTCAAACCAATCAATATACGCTTATTGCAATTAAAAAATAAAAATAAATATGTAGCAGAATATATATTGGTCTAAACGATGAATACATTTTTTTATTTATTTTTTGGATATGTATTATAGCAGAAAGTAAAAGATATATATTTTTTTTTTTAATTGTCTGTGTTTTTTTGTTTTTAGCGCAAAATAAAAAATGCAGAGATGATCAAATACCTACAAAAGAAAGCTCTATTTGTGAGGGGAAAAAAGGACATCAATTTTGTTTGGTTACAGCATTGCACGACCGCGCAATTGTCAGTAAAAGAGACGCAGTGCCGTATCGCCAAAAATGGCCTGGTCATTAAGGGTGTAAATCCTGCCCCGAAGGGCCTGGTATGGATTGTGGGGACCCCATGCTGTTTTTTTTATTTTATTATTCTATTGCTGGCAAGTTTTTTTATTTCATTCAGCTGTCAGCGGGGAAGCTCTTTGACAGCTGTTGACTCATCTGTTGTTAAGGACCCTGTTGCCGGCTTCCCATCCCACTCCTTAACAATCAGCTATTCACTGTGTGAGAGAAGTGAGAGCTCAGTGTGAGAGGTATGCTGAGCTGGACGGACAGGTTGGAAACTGTCTGCATGGAAGGAACAAGATTTTACACTATGTGAGTTCCTTGTTTTTTACATACCCTCGGATTAATCATTTGGGAGTGCCATCCACATACTAAGGACACTGACCGTCCCGGCTATCTTCGATCCCAGGCTCTTACCACGCTGTATATGATCTCCTTTAACCAGGGATCATTCCTATTTGGTAAGAGTATATATACCATATTGGTGGAGGTTCTCATCTTTCTGGCACTGGTTTAGTGTGAAACGGCCTTTTTTGCACCTGGTGAAGATTACCCATGATTTTTCCTTTGGTGGACTGTGTTTTTTTCTGTGATTACCTTTTACCTGAATACACTGTCCACAAACTTTACCCAATCAATGTTCACCTGACTATATAGTTTCAAGGACTTTATTTTCAATTTTATATTTTTTTTAGCGCGATCTTTTTTCCTTTTATATTCTGTGTGATGTGGTATAACATCTTTTTGATCGCTGCTTCTACTGTGTAACCTTAACAAGCGCAATTTTTTTCTCTACAAGCTATTCACTGTGCCCTGATTGGGAAAAGCTTTGCCCAACCAAAGTTATAAAATGCACTGTGCAGCGCACAGAGTGCCTGTAAATCCAGTGGGCCATGTTCACAGAGGGATTACGCCGGCGTTACAGGAGATGCGCGGCGTAAGTCTAATTTTGCGCATGCGTTTCAATGCGCCGCATCCCCAAAACGAGATACGCAAGAAATCTACTTTTTTTTGACCGGCGTAATTTCGATAGATCGGCGTATCCGTCCGCGCAAAACTGCGCTAGACACACCATTGATTTGCTATTCAAATATGCAATTGAGGGAGTTACGGGGATCCACAAAAGAACGTTGTTGCAGCGCAAGCTACGCGCTGTGCGCAACAGCTGCACGTCCTGTCTAAAATTAGACCATATAAAAGGTGGTATAAAATTAGACAATCCGTCTACATGTCAGCTAAAGCAACACTGTTAGTGAGGAGCTGAGCAGTCACACTTGCTGGCCAACAAACTTTATGCCAAGATGCCCAGGGCATCCTTGCTCATAGCTATACTAATGACTTTAGAGGAGCAAAGAAGGAGGAGAGCACGGAGGAGGGCACAGAGGAGGGTACGGAGGAGGGCACGGGAGAGGATATACCGCACCCGCATAGACCTCTTTGGCATGAGTGATTCTGAGGTGTATTGCATCTTCAGATTCACCCCTCATGTCTTCCTGGAATTAACCATAACCCTGCAGGATGACATCACCAGCCGAACACACCGCTCACTTGCAGTGCAGCCACTGGTCAAGGTCCTGGCAACACTCCATTTCCTTGCCAGTGGCTCTTTTAAAAGAACAAGTGGAGTGGTGGCTGGGATGTCACAATCCTCCATGAGCAGATGTGTGCACCAGGTTGTCCCTGCAATCCTCAGACGCATGGCCAACCAAATCATCAAACCCACCACTGAGGAGCTGCGGCTGAAGGCAATGACAGATTTCTACAGAATTGCCAGATTCCCACGCACCACGGGGGCCATTGATTGCACACATGTGGCACTCCAGCCCCCCCATGAGACAGAGCACATATACCGCAATCGGAAGCATTGGCAATCCATCAACGTACAGGTGATAGTCGATGCCCAAGGCCTCATATGGCACGTCCGTGCCAAACACCCCGGATCCAGCCATGACAGCTACATATACAATCAGAGCCCCATCCCAATGGAATTAGAAAAGAACGTGTATGGGGACACCTGGCTGGTTGGTGAGTGACATGGGTGGCAGGCATGACTGTCCCCCCCCATGATGCACACATCACAAGGGGCACATGCATGACTAACATCCTCCTGTCTTTTCCCTTACAGGTGACTCTGCATATGCACTGGGACCCCATCTCATGACTCCTATCCAGAACCCCCAAACCCCAGGAGAGGAAAGATACAATGAAGCCCACGCCCAAACACGTGCAGTGGTGGAGCGCACCTTTGGCCTCCTGAAGTCATGTTTCCGATGCCTGGATAAGTCTGGGGGGACCCTGTTGTATTCCCCCAACTTCGTGTGCCAGATCATCGGTGCATGTTGCATTCTGCACAACTTCGCAGTGAGATAGGGCCTGCAGATTGACATACGTGATGACCTGACCCCTGAACCAGATAATCCCCCCCTAACCGAGGATACCCCGTCTTCTGAGGGCAGAGCAGCCAGGAGACACATTAGGCATCTTTGCACGTTAAACACACACATTAATAATGGCACAATGAGAATGCATGCATGCACACCACTGTGGTCCCTAGCACAGACACATCACATCCTCATCAAATTGGATTAGCACAAGCCCACCATGCTGGACTTGTGAGCAGCAATGCCACGCCACGGCTCCAATTATGTCACTGTACATTCATACACCATTCACACGGACCTGGGGATCACTTCTCCCTGGTCCTGGGGAACCCTTCTCCACCACAAATGAGGGTGACACCCCTTTTCCGGCAGGAATGTCACCCCCATATTCAGAAATCATTCACAACACCAAAAAAAAAAAAAACAGAAAAAAAAATAAAAAACCTGAAAAAAAACAGGAAAAAAAAAAAGGCCAAAAAAAAAAAGGGGGAAACCAAATTAATGCCGCTGGGGTGACCCACACCTGGGGCGACCACGACCACGGCCCCGACTCCTCAGGGGAGACTCATGGGGGGGGGGAAATCCGGGGAAGGAGGAGCAGCCCCTGGTCTCTGCCCACCTGGCGGCCTGTCCTCCAAGGCCACGGCAATTCTGATCAGGCAAGCACTTAGTGATGCCGTATTGGCCTGGATAGCCTGGGTGAGGGCCCTCACATCCTGCCCAACGTCTGCTGTAGTAGTCTGCAGTATATTTAGGCAGTTTGTAAGAGCCCGGGAGTGGCAGTCCAGGTCCCCAAGCGTATCCTTTATGAAGGACAGCCTCTCCTCCATCCGCCCCAAAGTCTGGCTGACCTGTCCCAGATAGCGGGTCTGAAGGGCCTGGTCCCTTCTCAGATTGGCGGGCAGAACCTCGGCCACACCCCTGGTCTTCTGGGACGACTTCCTGCCTCCAGCTGATGCTTGTAGCCGGGGAGAAGGGGAGGCCCTTAGGAGGGGAGCCCTGTTGGGGGAGGAGTGGGAGGGGCTAGCCCTTATGGAGGGCTGGCTGCTGCCAGCCAGAGAGGAAGACTCCTCCAAAAACAGCAATCCACTGGCTGACATGATATCCTCCTCTTCCTCAAACTCCTCCTCCTCCAACTCCTCCAATTCCTCCTCCTCCAACTCCTCTGAGGACTCCGGCCTTGTCGGGGGGTCCTCATCAGGCTGTTGTCCCTGGGATGGTGCGGTCAGCCCAGATTGCCCAGCACCCTCCTGCACATCTGTGGACAGGGTCGCCATCAGGAATTTTGGGGCCCCTTACACATGGGCATGGGCCCCCTGGAGCAGAGAACCGGGGGGGGTGCTGCCGCATGAAATTGAGAAGGGGGGGGGGGGGGGCTGCTGCCGTGAATTGAGAAGCGGGGGGCCCTTTACAAAAAATATATATAAAAAAGGGGGGTAGCCGTCCGGGGCCCTGGGGACCTCTGTGCCCTTTAATAAAAAGAAAAAAAGAGAGAATATATATATATATATATTGTTTTTTTAAAAGTGTGGTTGCCAACTGGGGCCCCGGGGACCTTATTTTTTTTTTTAGAAAAGGAAATTACAAAAAAAGGGGGCTTTCCATTTGGGACCTCTGGGCCCTTTAAAAAAAAGAAACCTCTGGGCCCTTTAAAAAAAAAGAAAGAAATAAAAAAATATATATATAAAAAAGAAATAATACAATTATAAAAATAGGGGGTTTGACACATGGGGGGTTGCCTTCCAGGGCCCTGGGGACCTCTGGGCCCTTTAATACAAATATAAAAAATATATATAAACAAAAATAAAAAATACAATTATAAAAAAAGGGGGTTTGACACATGGGGCCCTGAGGACCTCTGAGCCCTTTAATAAAAATGCATCTATATATAAAAAAAAAAAGAAATAAAATAATATAAAAAAGTAAAAAAAAATTATAAAAAAGGAGGATTGTCATCCGGGGGCCCTGGGGACCTCTGGGCTATTTAATAATTATATAGAAAATAAATAAAAAAAGGGGGGGTTCCATCCGGTGCCCTGGGGGCCACCTCTAAAAAAAATAAAAGAAAAAAAATTGGCCCTTTAATAAAAAATAAAAGAAAAATATATAAAAAAAATATATTTTTTTTATAAAAAAAAAGGGCTTGCCATCTGGGGCCCTTGGTGGCCTCCGGGCCCCTGGGGACCCCCGGGCCCCTTACAGGTGTAATGCCTGTACCCCCCTGATGGCGGCCCTGTCTGTGGATGACACAAAACATTCACAGGTTGGAGGATCCACACACTTGCCACATATTCCTTTCCCCCCCTCCCCCACACATGCTACACACCAGATAGGAAAACAAAAACCTTACCTGGCATCACACCTTCATGACTGGAGTCATAGCCAGGCAGGCCCTCCACTTGTTCTCTATTAAAGGTCTGGGCCACCGCACGCTCCTCCACTGTCAGCCTAACAGGGCATGGTGGGCCTACTCCTGTGCCCCTGGCATGGGCTGCCATTTTGGCCAGCTTCTTTCTGACCAGACACCGGAGGTCATTGCTTTTCTTGACGATACCCTCGCGTGTCCGGGTCTCCCCCCCCAATGCATTCACCTGGTCAGTAATGTTCTGCAAAATCTCCTTTTTCCTGGCCGGACTCATACAACAACTCTCTCTCAAACAATCAACAAAAATCACTCACAAAAACAAGCAGGAAAAAATCAAGCAACAAAACAAACAAAACAAAATCTATCAACCAAAAAGTCTCACAAGCAGTCACCAAAAAACACTTTCAAATATATTCTACCAAACACTAGATCAAACAGTCAACAAATATCACAAAGACAAGTCACAACGCAACAAACAACAGAACAAAAGCACCTTGCTGTATAGGAAGGGATACAAAGGGATGTACTTTTGCAAAGGAAGTGCGTTTGTGTCTGTCTATTTATGCTGTCTGCGTAGTTCACTAAGTTGCCCGGGTCCACTTCCAATTTCACTGATTGCGCCGTTCCCGAGTTGTGAGCATGCGCACAGAGGTGCTGACCATGGTCTGCTTCATGTGCGCAAGCGCGAGCCGGCCGGCCCTTCATTTGCATGGGGTCACGGCTCATTTCAATGTAACACTCCCACGTCCTTCCCAATTTGAATTACTCCGCCTTACTCCTCGGAATTAATGTTACACCGGCGCTAATTTCTGCGCAAATACTACGAGAATACGGTGATTGCGCCTCTACATTGCACCGGTCTAACGTAAAGGAGGTGCGCTACTCTGGTCAAAAAATGCGCCAATGTACGTGAATCTGGCCCAGTGTTCGCTGAACAGGCAAACAGACGATGTTCGGGCCAAAATGTTACTCAGCTCGAACTGTGTGCCCAACTCCACTCTTAACCACTTCAGCCCCGGAAGAATTTACCCCCTTTCTGACCAGAGCACTTTTTGCAATTCGGCACTGTGTCGCTTTAACTGACAATTGCGCGGTCGTGCGACATTGCACCCAAACAATTTTTTCCCCCACAAATAGAGCTTTAGTTTGGTGGTATTTGATCACCTCTGCGGTTTTAATTATTTGCGCTATAAACAAAATTAGAGCGACAATTTTTTTTAAAAAACTATATTTTTTACTTTTTGCTATAAAAAATATCTAATATAAAGTGTAGGGCTAATGAGATAGTGTGTGAATAGTGTCAGCCCAAATATGAAATAAACGAATATTACAACAAATGTAAGAAGGGAACACCCTAAATAAATTGTGATCCTTGAAAATCCAAGGCTTATGCTGCGTACGCACGACCATTTTTTGGGGTCCAAAAAATTACGTTTTTTTTTTAATGTCATTAAAAACGATCGTGTGTGGGCTTCAGAGCATTTTTCGGGTTCTAAAAAATGGGCAATTTTTTTTCGAACATGCTTTATTTTTTCACAATGTTTTTAACTTTGTCGTTTTTTGAGGTTGTAAAAAATGGTCGTGTGTGGGCTTTAACAACGTGAAAAAATGCGCATGCTCAAAAGCATGTTATGAGACAGGAGCGCTCGTTCTGGTAAAACTACCGTTCGTAATGGAGTAAGCACATTCAACATGCTGTAACAGACAGAAAAGCGCAAATCGTCTTTTACTAACACAAAATCAGCTAAAAGAAGGCCAAAGAGTGGCGTCATCCGAATGGAACTTCCCCTTTATAGTGCCGTTGTATGTGTTGTAGGCAAAGCCGTTTTATTGATCGGTTGAAAACAAATCATTTTTTGAAGACCCTTAAAAACTTAGGGCCAGATTCAGGTAGATGGGAGCATCTTTGCTCTGGAGTAACGCTTCTCATTTACGTTACTCTGACGACCCTTTCAGCGCAAGTATTGTTATTCACATAGCAGTTGCGCGTAAACTTGCGCCAGAGTAACGATAATGCGCTGGCGTAACCCGACGCAAGTGGAAGTGGGTGTGATCACATGTAAATTATGGGCGGAGCCCAGCGCAGAGGCTTACGTTCAGCGCATCATCCACGGAGCATGCGCAGTGAGTGCGG
Organism: Rana kukunoris; assembly: GCA_029574335.1. Taxonomy (NCBI): domain Eukaryota; kingdom Metazoa; phylum Chordata; class Amphibia; order Anura; family Ranidae; genus Rana; species Rana kukunoris. The sequence continues at coordinate 433,364,736 of CM056049.1, forward strand.
CTCCACTCGCCCCCTTGTGCGCATGCTCACAACTTCCGTCGGCACCACTTCACGGGAAACGTCAGCGCAATGCCTTCCGTTGGGCGCTTAAAAGCGCAGGCGGAAACGCCATTCCGGCGCAAAAGTATTTCCGTTTCCCCCCACCCCAGGGAAGATACTTTTGTGCTGTGATGGCTGCTCCCGCTACCCCCAGAGAGAGGAGGAACCTCAACTTTAATGCCCAGGATGTGTCTGTGATCATATCCGCTATGGAGACTTTTAATCATTTTCTCCATGGGAAAAAAAGCCGTAAGACCAGCCGGGAGAGGAAGCAGGGCATCCTGGACACCATTGCTGGCCGGGTCAATATTTTGGGGTACTCCACCCGGACTGCTGCTGACATTCAAAAAAAAATCAATGATCTGCGGCGCAAGGTCCGTGGCAAGGTGGCCACCATCAGGAGGCATGAGAGGGGCACAGGTGGTGGTCCCCCATGTCCGGTCACCCTGACCGCGGAGGAGGAGGTGGTCTCTCGCTGCCTGGAGAGGGAGCAGGTGGAGGGGGTCCCTGGCTATGACTCCATGGAGGAAGGCTCCAGGACAGGTAAGTGTTTTTTATCCCCTATTTGATGTGTTGCATTTGGGGGGGGAGGGTACATGTGCCAAGTGTGTGGGACCACCAACATGTGTCTGCTTTGTGTCATCCACAGATGACGGAGCTGGGCCATCATCTGTCAGCGGCCAGTCCACCCCATCCCCCCAACGCCATCGTGTGCCCGAGCCCCTGGGTGGTGAAGACACTGAGGTGGAGGAGGAGAGTGCCCACACCACACCTGCCGAGGGGGTTGTGGAGGATCCTGCTGTGGCAGAGCAGGACTTTTCCTTAGTGTTGGAGGTCTCCTCCCCTTCTCCTGGGCCGTCTGTCATCCCCTCCCCCATCCTTGGAAGCCCCTCAAGGGCGACTCCATCCCCCCGGGGACAACCATCTTCTGGCCCCAGGAAGGCGACCCAGAAGACCAGGGGGGTGTCGGATCTTGTCCAGGGCCAGTTGGCGAGGGATCACGCCAGACAGACCCAACAAATGGGGGACCTAGTTGGGCACTTGGAGAAAGTGGCTGACAGCCTGGGCTCCTTTGCCCAGATAAGCAACGCAGTGCAGGATGTCAGCTGCAACTGCGCTGCAGTGGTGACCAGTTTGGGGGAGGTGCAGGGGGATATTGTACTGCTGCCATCCGGGACCAGGGGAGGCAGAGTCGGCGGGCCCAACACTACCAAGTGACCCGGCAGCTCAGGATGCAGGCCCAGCAGCTGAGGATGCAGGGCCAGACAAACAATTACCTCGGCCGGATAGCCATGGCCTTGGAGGGCATGCAGGCCACACCTGCCAGGAGTGGCCCACCCGGGGATCAGCCACCTCCAGATGCCCCCCCACCCCCACCCACTCCATCCAGGCAGCTGAGGAGCCAGAGAGGTTCGGCAAGAAGGAGCCCCCGGCATCCCCGATGATTTTTTATTTTTTTTGTCTGATTTTTACTCGGGATATGAGTTTTTTATTTTATTGTGATTTTTACTCAGGATATGAGTTTTTTATTTTATTGTGATTTTTACTCAGGATATGAGTTTTTTATTTTATTGTGATTTTTACTCAGGATATGAGTTTTTTATTTTTTGATACTGCACACGTTGCAGTGTGAATGGTGTGTGAATGTGAGGGGGTGGCACTCCTGACAGTAAGGGGTGTCACCCTCGGCCGTGGTAGTGAAGTTAACCCCACGGCTGTATGAATGACGTGTGAAAGGTGTATGAATGGACAGTGACATCATTGGGGCCTTGACGCTGGCGTTGCTGCTCCCAAGTCCTACATGCTGGACTTGGGCTAATCCAATGCGATGTGGATTTGGTGTGTGTGATCTAGTGACATCAGTGGTGTACACGCGTGCATTGTCTGTGTGATTAATGTTTTGGTTTATTGTCCAAAGATGCCTACGGCGAGGACCCTCCTGACTGCTCTTCCATCAGCAGACTGGGTCTCCTCTGGCAGGTGGGGACTGTGTGGGTCGGGGGTCAGGTCATCACGTATGTCAATCTGCAGGCCTTTTCTCATAGCAAAGTTGTGCAGAATGCAACATGCACCGATGATCTGACACACAAAGGTAGGGGAATACAATAGGGTCCCCCCGGACTTATCCAGGCATCGGAAACGGGACTTCAGGAGCCCAAATGTTTGCTCCACCACTGCACGGGTTTTGACGTGTGCTTCATTGTATTTTCTCTCTCCTCTGGTTTGGGGGTTCCGGAAAGGAGTCATGAGATGGGGTCCCAGTGCATATGCAGAGTCACCTGGAAGGGAAAAGACAGGAGGATGTTAGTCATGCATGTGCCACTTCTGTTGTGCATCACGGGAGGGGATAGTCATGCCTGCCACCCATGTCACTCACCAACCAGCCAGCTGTCCCTATACATGTTCTGTTCAAATTCTGCTGGGATGGGACTCTGACTGTATATGAAGCTGTCATGGCTGGACCCGGGGTGTTTGGCACGGACGTGCCATATGAGGCGTTGGGCATCGGCTATCACCTGTACGTTGATGGAGTGCCAATGCTTCCGATTGCGGTATATGTGCTCTGTGGCACTAGGGGGCTGGAGTGCCACATGTGTGCAATCAATGGCCCCCACAGTGCGTGGGAATCTGGCAATGCTGTAGAAATCTGTCATTGCCTTCAGCCGCAGCTCCTCAGTGGTTGGTCTGATGAACTGGTTGGACATGCGTCTGAGGATTGCAGGGACAACCTGGTGCACACATCTGCTCACGGAGGACTGTGACATCCCAGCCACCACTCCACTTGTACGCTGGAATGATCCACTGGCAAGGAAATGAAGTGTTGCCAGTACCTTCACCAGTGGCTGCACTGCTTGTGAACGGTGTGTCTTGCTGGTGATGTCATCCTGCAGGGTTGTGGTTAGTTCAAGTATTGCATCTGGGCTGAATCTGAAGAGGCGATACACCTCCTCATCCCCCATGCCAAAGAGGCTCATACGTGTGCGGTATATCCTCTCACGTGCCCACCTCCTTCGTTCCGGGGGACCCATCAGTAGTTCTAGGACCACGATTGCCCCTGGCATGTTGGCACACAGAGGTGTTGTCCTTGCAAGTGTGGTTGTTCAGCTAGCTCTTATCGTCGGTAACGCTGCTGTAGCTGCTCTCCTGCTGACCTGTGACCGTCTGGAGTAAAGATAAAGCAGCCTTTTGTAGAAATAACTTTGCGCCGGACGGACGAGATACGCGCGGCGCATGTAGCCAGCGTATGGTGCTAATCTGTTCGCGATTTGGGAAATCTCCCTCATTTGCATATTTGCAGGGGAAATCAATAGGCGCGACTGATGCGCCAAACGAAATTATGCGCTGACGGGACTCTGGCACCGGAAAGTTAAGCCGATCCGAAATGGCCCGTTTTCGGGCGCATCTAGTTTGGTGGGTACGGCCACATAGAAACGACGGCGCATCTTCACAGTTACGCGGCGCATATCGAAATACTCCAGCGCAAGTCTTGCTGAATCTGGCCCTTAATTTTTTAGAACCCGAAAATTTGAGGTCTGCTTTTTATTATTTGTTTTGTTTACAATTTTGTCTTATTGTTGTGTTGGCAGCTTGTTTTTAATTTTATTCTGGTTGGCGCAGTATATTACCTCTTTCTATAATAAATATCCCCCAAAAATATATAAAAATAAATAAATAATTCTCAGTTTAGGCCGATATGTTTTCTTCTACATATTTTTGGTATAAAAAAAAACACAGTGGGCCAGATTCAGATAGAATTGCCTATCTTTAGGCGGGTGTAACGTATCTCAGATACACTACGCCGGTGTAACTCAGAGAGGCAACTACGGGCCAGATTCAGGTAGTCCAGAGCATCTTTGCTCTGGAGTAACGCTTCTCATTTGCGTTGCGCTGCCGAAATTTTAGGAGCAAGTGCTGTCATTCACGAAGCACTTGCTCCTAAAGTTGCGGCAGCGCATCATAAATGAGCCGGCGGAATTCAAATTTAGCGGGTACGGGGCGTGTAGTATGCTAACTACGCGCGATCCCGCCGCCAACGTACTGCGCATGCGTCGAGTGTCAAAACATCCCCGTGCGCATGCTCCAAAATCTGTGAATGAACGTCAATGACGTCACATTCCCATTCATGACCGTTTTACGCAAGCGACGTTTTTTTTTTTTTTTCCCGACGCGATGACGACGCCTATACCTAACATAGGATACTCCAACCCCATGTAGGTATATCTATGCGCCGCGTATCCCGTCCGGAAACGTCGTATCGTCATTGCGTCGAGCCGGATTTCGATCGTGAATTGCCGATTTCCGCTCATTAACATATTTTTTGAGCGTAAATCGGCGGGAACGCCCCCGGCGCCATTTTTAAGTTGAAGTAACGATGCGATGGCGAAACTCAGTTACGCTGCTCGCATCGGAACTTCAACCCGGCGTTTCTTGTTTTCTGGTTACAGAAAACAGAAACGCCGGCTCAAAGTCACAGTTAGGCTGGCGGATCACTCGATCCGCCAGCGTAACTGTTCCTGAATCTGGCCCTACAGTGGGCCAGATTCTCAGAGGCGTTACGATGGAGTATCTCAGATACCCCGTCGTATCGCCTTTTTTTTGGACTCGTATCTATGCGTGTGATGCTTAGCATCACTTTTGCATAGATACGCTTCTACATCCGACAAGTGTAATACAATTACACTTTCGGATCGTAGGTGTAATGACAACTCCGGCCACTAGGTGGCCTTTACGTTGTTTTTTCATTTGCATATGCAAATGAAGTAGTACGCCGATTCTCGATCGCTTTTACGCCGCCCCGTCGTCGCGTACGTCGTTTACGAACTCGTAAGGTTACCCCAGCTTCTATGTGGAGTAACCTTACGAGGTCCCGTCGGATGCCGTCGTGTCCCGTCGGACGCCATGTTAAGTATGGCGTCGGGTCAGCGTCGGCTTTTTCCGTCGCTTACGTCGTTTTACTAACTCGTTCGCGAATAGGGACTTGCGTAAATGACGCTCACGTCGTTTTGACGTCGGTTTCAACGACGCTTCCCGACGTGAGCTGGAGCATGCGCACTGGGCTTTTTCCCCGGCCGGCGCATGCGCAGTTCGTGCGACGCGGGGGCACGCTTAATTTAAATACAAGCCGCCCCATTTGAATTGCGCGGGTTTACGCTTGGCGATTTACGAGACGCCAACGCAAACTACGGAGCAAGTGCTTTGAGAATAAAGCACTTGCTCTAGCACGCAGCGGCGGCGTAGTGTAAATGGCTTACGCTACGCCGCCGCAAATACTGTATATGAGAATCTGGCCCAGTATTCATAAAGCACTTGCACCTAACTTTGCGCCGGCGTAACTTAATTCCTTCGGCGTAAGCCGGTGCAAGTGGAAGTGGGTGTGACCTTATGCAAATGAATGGTCTAGTTATTTTACGCCCGGCGTATCTTGAACGGAGCATGCTCAGTACGTTCGTTCCCTTGTGAGCATGCTCACAACTATTCCGGCCCAACTTACAGAGATACGCCGGTCCAACTTACGCCCGGCCGATGCAAAAGTACATCCAGTTTTATTCCCCCCCCAGGGAAGGTACTTTTGCTGTGAGATGGCTGCTCCCGTTCCCCACAGGCAGAGGAGGAAAAAAAACTTTAACACCCAGGAGATGTCAGCCCTCATATCAGCAATGGAGACTTATGACCAGGGCCGCCATCAGGGGGGTACAGGCAGTACACCTGTAAGGGGCCCGGGGGGCCTCAGGGGGCCCGGATGGGAACCCCCCCTTTTTTATTTTATTTTTATAAAAAAAGAAATTTAATATATTTTTATTTATATTATTTTGATGGACAAGAAGGCCTGGCTTGCAGTCTCTGCTCTAATTCATTTCTAAGGTGTTCTATCGAGTTGAGGTCAGGACTCTGTGCAGGCCAGTCAAGTTCCTCCACCCCAAACTTGCTCATCCGTGTCTTTATGGACCTTGCTTTGTGCACTGGTGAGCAGTCATGTTTGAACAGGAAGGGGCCGTCCCCAAACTGTTTCTACAAAGTTGGGAGCATGAAATTGTCCAAAATGTCTTGGTATGCTGACGCTTTAAGAGTTCCCTTCACTGGAACTAAAGGGCCAAGTCCAACCCCTGAAAACAACCCCGCACCATAAGCCCCCTTTCATCAAATGATTTGGACCAGTCCACAAAGCAAGGACCTTAAAGACATAAATCAGTGAGTTTGGGGTGGAGGAACTGGACTGGCCTGCACAGAGACCTGACCTCAACACCTTTGGGATGAATTAGAGCGGAGACTGTGAGCCGGGCCTTCTTGTCCAACATCAGTTCCTGACCTCACAAATACACTTCTGGAAGAATGGTCAAACATTCCCATGGACACTCCTAAACCTTGTGGACGGTCTTCCCAGAAGAGTTGAAGATTTTATAGCTGCAAAGGGTGAGCCAACCCAATATTGAACCCTACGAGCTAAAGTATCTCACACACGATCGAATATTCCGATGGACGTGTTTTGTCGTATAATCAAATCGTCTGTACGCTCCATCGGACAAAAGAGCAGAAAAACTACGTAGTTTCGTGAATGTTGGCTGAAAAAGTTCTGCCGTCCGTATGCAGAACAAGTTCACGGCCAGTGCCTTTAGGACAAATATATATATATATAATTATTATTATCATTATTATTATTAAAGGGCCCAGAGGTCCAGGATGGAAAGTCCCCTTTATTTGGTAATTTCTTTTTATATAAAAAAAAGGGAGGTTGCCATCTGGGGCCCTGGTGGCCTCCGGACCCCTAAAAAAAAAAGAAAAAAAAGGTTTCTTTTTTTTTTAAGGGGTTCCCATTTGGGCCCCTGGGGACCCCCGGGCCCCTTACAGGTGTACTGCCTGTACCCCCCTGATGACAGCCCTGGTGGCGGGGGACCCATTAGTAGTGCTAGGACCATGGCTGCCATGTCTTGTCCTGTAACGGTGCTGCTGAAGCTGCTCTCCAGCTGACTTGAGCAAGTCTGGTGCAAAGTTACCCCTGCTTTATGAGGGGTAACTTTAGGCCGGCCAAACAGCTTAGGCACACCGCGCGTAGCCTGTGCCGAACGGGCCTATGTTCGGGAATCGGCGTTTCTCCCTCATTTGCATATTTGCATAGGAAATCAATGGGTTTGCCAGATGCATCCGGCATAAATATGCACCTAGGATATGCAGGCGTAGGCAAGTTACACCAGTCGGGAGTAGCCTATTTTGGTGCGTATCTAGTTCTGTGGGTACAGTGCATAGATACTCCGGCGCAAATTTAGACTTAGGCAGCACATCTCGAGATACTCCGGCATAAGTCCTATCTGAATCTGGCCCAATAAGTGTATATTGATTGGTTTGTGCAAAAGTTATAGCGTCTACAAAATAGGCAACCGATTCATGGTATTGTTTTTGTTATTTTTATTTATTAGTAAGGGCGGCGATCTGTGATTTTTTTAGTGACTGCGACATTATGGCTGACACATCGGACACTTTTGACACTATTTTGGGACCAGTGTCATTTATACAGAGATCAGTGCTATAAAAATGCACTGTTACTGTGTAAATGACACTGGCAGGGAAGGAGTTAAACACTAGGGGGGCGACTAAGGGGTTAAGTGTGTCCTAGGGAGTGATTCTAACTGTGGGGGGATGGGCTCACTACAGCATGACAGAGATCACTGCTCCCGATGACAGGGAGCAGTAGATCTCTGTCATGTCACTAGGCAGAACAGGGAAATGCCCCGTTCTGTCACTCCATGACACGATCGTGGGCACCCGGGGGACATCGAGTCCATTGGACCCGGTCACGGAGCACGCGGCAGGCGCGCACCCACTATGCCACGATTTAAAGGCGACGTACAGGTATGTTGCTTCGCGCAGGTGTGCCATTCGGCCGACGTATATCGTCGCGCAGTGATCGGCAAGCAGTTAAACAGGCTGGCTAGAGTGTTTATCTACTTATTCTTCCTGGAATTTATTGGATTATATATGGACTTTACATGGACCCTGTTTTTGTCACATGCACCATTTTTTATATATTTTTTTAAAACACCAAACATTGCCTACCTGAATGAGCCTTTAATGCTGAAAGAGACAAGAGATCCACAAAGAAGGAAACTTTTTTTGCATGGCTATATACTGAAATATGTAAAACAAATGTATTATATTCAAGCTTCAGCCATGATTGGGTATGCTAGAAGATGACAGCTCATTGTGGTAGAACATGCTATAAATGTAATCCTCAATCCAACTGTCTCTACATATTAAATGAAATGGAATTATAGTTTTGTGCAATGGAAATCTATTTATGTTTTCACAGCATATTTATTTTAAACAATTAGCTAAAATCATTCATGCAGGAACTCCAGGCGTTCTTTAAACAGGTGTGTAATGCACAAACCAAATCATTATTGTCAAGTATACCACCTGGAGGTCTTTAAATAATATATTTAAGTGTTTGTAGTCCCTAACAAATAATGTCTTTCATTTGCTCCCTTGTGGTCTGCTAATTATACCAATAAAAAAGGCTATATCTGTTTAATATGTGCAAAAATACCTGTTCATTTTGCCAAAAATGGTATGAGTTGATAACTTCCTGTTATGGAGGTGAGCAGGGGGGAGGGAATGAGGAGATGTCTGTGCTTGTTATGTATCAGAAATTAGGTAGGCAGGGCTGACACCATGTGCTTAGGGATTCAGATCCGTCTTGTCATGTCAAAGAGGAAGGTAGGAGCTCACTATATGTCTGGTACTTATGATGGCATTGCCCCAACATTAAACCATTTTGAAGAGAAGCGTTGTCCTTAATTTCCAAAATTCAGGGCTCTATTATTGACTTGAATCCATGGTCAGTGTTTTTCATTGTACAAATGCACTAACCAATTGATATAAGCGTTTCATCATCAACCCACATCTATTTAACACAGCTAAAGCGCTCATTCGTATATACCGGAAACAATTAAACATTCTCATTAGGGCTCAATGGTTTCAGAAAATTGGCGATTGACCATTTCACACTACTGCCCATATGCGAAGCTCCGCTCCTCTCTCCTACTGGCCCGGAGGAGGAAGCCCAGGCAGTGACGTCAATACCCACAGCTGAGGCTCCCGGAAGCAGGGCCAGATTAAGAACATCATGGGCCTGGTGCTGAGGATTTTGGTGGGGCCTTTTATAAATACTAAATAAATGCGTGAGAATCACAGCGCAGCAATGGAGGGCCCAGTCTGAAAAGGTAAGTGTACCCTAATGTGCTAATTTGCTGTGCATACTTGTACATTGTGGCATAACCTACCCCAGGGCCTCTAAAAAGTAGTAATGTCAGGAAAGTTTACTACCGCTTTAATACCACAGGATCCCAGAAACCTCTCATAGGGCCCACTACTGACCCAATGGCCCTTGGGCAGTGCATAAGTGCATAGATGCCAACATTTAAAAAATATTTTCAGGGACACTTTTTCACAAGTGCTATATTTAGAGTAGCTGAGATCCCCTATGTTCCTCTGTACATCACAGTAGTAATCACAACATTAAATAAGTTCTAGTAACAGAACAAATATGAGAACTGAGATTTCCTTTAGTTGAACTAACAAAAGTGTGTCCATTCTAGAGCTGGTAACATTGAGGGTATTCAGTATCATTTTAAAGAACTGTTTTTGTGGGTAAGCAACATAGGGGAGGAGTACGGATGGAATATAAGTGGGAAGTATGTGCAGGTGAGTGTGGAGGGTCTAACATTAGGCACTATGTACAGGAGAAGAGTGCAATGGGTACGGCAAAAAAAAAATGTACAGGAGAGAAGTGTGGAGGGTATGACAGTGGGCATCATGTACAGGAGAGAAGCATGGAGGGTACGACAGTGGGCAGTATGTACAGGAGAGAAGTGTATGACAGCAGGCACCATGTACAGAAGAGGAGTGTGGAGGGTATGACAGTGGGCACTATGTATAGGAGAGGAGTGTGGATGGTATGATAGTGGGCACTATGTATAGGAGAGGAGTGTGCAGGGTATGACAGTGGGCAGTATGTACAGGAGAGGAGTGTGGACGGTATGATAGTGGGCACTATGTATAGGAGAGGAGTGTGGAGGGTATAACAGTGGGCAGTATGTACAGGAGAGAAGTATATGACAGCAGGTATTATGTACAGGAGAGGAGTGTGAAGGGTATGACAGTGGGCAGTATGTACATGAGGAGTGTGGGGGTATGACAGAGGGTAGTATGTACCAGAGAGAAGTGTGGAGGGTATGATGGGGCAGTATGTACAGGAGAGAAGTGTGGAGGGTATGACAGTGGGCAGTATGTACAAGAGAGGAATGGGGATGGTATGATAGTGCGCACTATGGGCCAGATTCTCATATATTTTCGGCGGCGTAGCGTAAGCCATTTACACTACGCCGCCGCTGCGTACTAGAGCAAGTGCTTTATTGTCAAAGCACTTGCTCCGTAGTTTTCGCTGGCGTCTCGTAAATCGGCAAGCGTAAACCCGCGCAATTCAAATGGGGCGGCTTGTATTTAAATTAAGCGCGCCCCCGCGTCGAACGAACTGCGAATGCGCCGGCCGGGGAAAAAGCCCAGTGCGCATGCTCCAGCTCACGTCGGGAAGCGTCGTTGAAACCGACGTCAAAACGACGTGAGCATCATTTACGCAACTCCCTATTCGCGAACGAGTTAGTAAAACGACGTAAGCGACGGAAAAAGCCGACGCTGACCCGACGCCATACTTAACATGGCGTCCGACGGCACCCGACGGCATCCGACGGAACTTCGTAAGGTTACTCCACATAGAAGCTGGGGTAACCGTACGAGTCCGTAAACGACGTACGCGACGACGGGGCGGCGTAAAAGCGTTCGGGAATCGCCGTACTAGCCTCATTTGCATATGCAAATAAAAAAAACAACGTGAAGGCCACCTAGTGGCCGGAGTTGTCATTACACCTACGATCCGAAAGTGTAATGCTTTTACACTTGTCGGATGTAGAAGCGTATCTATGCAAAAGTGATGCTAAGCATCACTCGCATAGATACGAGGACAAAAAAAAGGCGATACGACGGGGTATCTGAGATACTCCGTCGTAACGCCTCTGAGAATCTGGCCCTATGTATAGGAGAGGAGTGTGGAGGGTGCGACAGTGGGAAGTATGTACAGAAGAGGAGTCTATGACAGCAGGCACTATGTACAGGAGAGGAGTGTGGAGGGTATGATAGTGGGCACTATGTACAGGAGAGGAGTGTGGAGAGTATGACAGTGGTCACTATGTACAGGTGTGGAGAGTATGACAGTGGGCACTATATATAGGAGAGGAGTGTGGAGGGTATGACAGTGGGCACAATGTATAGGAGTGGAAGGATGTTTAGGGACTATGTAGTGGTTAAGCGGATCATACATGAATTGAAATTACACCAATTATGCAGAGACCAGCCATAGTCGATCTATGTACGGGCTAGCTGGTTTTACATAAGTCAATCTATTAATCGACTTGAGTACAATGAGCCTGTTTTTCCAAAAACAATCAGTGCTGCCAGCTATAGATAGCAACACTGATCATTGTACTCACTGGCAGAACACAATAACACTACAGGAGTGATTCCCCCATCTACAGGTCAGCAGGTGAGAGGGTGTGTGGGGACAGAGATACCAGTCAGTGGCTGGGTAGGCACTGGCTAGTATCAGAGCCAGATACACACAGGTTACATACGTTGCGACCGTTAGAGCGAGAGCAATAATTATAGCACTAGACTTCCTCTGTAACTCTAAACATGTAACCCAAAAAAATGTTTAACCACTTGACCACTGGGCACTTAAACACCCTTAATAACCAGACCAATTTTCAGCTTTTGGTGCTCTCACATTTTGAATGACAATAACTCAGTCATACAACACTATATCCATATGAATTTTTTTCCCACAAATAGAGCTTTCTTTTGGTGGTATTTGATCACCTCTGCGATTTTTAACTTTCTCGCTATAAATGAAAGAATAACGTAAATTTTGTAAAAAAATGAATTTTTCTTCATTTCTATTATAACATTTTGCGAAAAAGTAATTTTTCTTCATAAATTTGGCCTAAAATGTATACTGCTACATATCTTTGGTAAAAAAAAAAAAAAATTGTGGATAAAATTTAGGGTGAAAGTTATAGGGTCCTCAAGCTATGGTGCCAATTACTGAAAATGTATCAATTTGATCACATCTGATGTACTGACAGCTTATCTCATTTCTTGAGACCCTAACAAGCCAGTAAAGTACAAATACCCCCCAAATCACCCCTTTTTGGAAAGTAGACATTCCAACGTAGTTAGTAAGAGGCATAGTTAGTTTTTTGAAGTTGTCATTTTTTCCCACAATTCTTTGCAAAATTACGTTTTTTTTAATTTTGATTTTTTTTCACACCAAATTGTCATTATAACAGGGTATTTCTCTCACATGGCATGCACATTCCACAAATGACACCCCAAAATATATTCTGCTGCTCCTCCTGAGTATGGCGATACCACATATGTGAGACTTTTACATAACGCCGCCACATACAGAGGCCCAACACTGAAGTAGCAACTTCAGGCGTTCTAGGAGCATAAATTACACAACTAATCTCCCAACCACCTATTACACTTTTGAAGGCCCTGGAGCACCAGGACAATGGAAACGCCCACAAAGTGACCCCATTTTGGAAAGCTAACACCCCAACGTATAATCTATGAGGCATAATAAGTCTTTTTAACGGTTCATTTTTTTCCAGATGTTTTTGGAAAATGTGGAAAAAAAATGAAAACGCATTTTTTTTACACAAAGTTGTCCATTTATAGGAAATTTCCAACACATAGCATGTACATAGCAAAAATTACACCCCAAAATATATTCTGCTGCTCCTCCCGAGTATGGCGATACCACATGTGTGAGACTTTTACATAACCTGGCCACATAGAGAGGCCCAACACTGAAGTAGCAACTTCAGGCATTCTAGGAGCATAAATTACACAACTAATCTCCCAACCACCTATTACACTTTTGAAGGCCCTGGAGCACCAGGACAATGGAAACGCCCACAAAGTGACCCCATTTTGGAAAGCTAACACCCCAACGTATAATCTATGAGGCATAATGAGTCTTTTGAACAGTTAATTTTTTTCCAGATGTTTTTGGAATATGTGGAAAAAAAATGAAAACGCATTTTTTTTACACAAAGTTGTCCATTTATAGGATATTTCCAACACATAGCATGTACATGGCAAACAATACACCCCAAAATATATTCTGCTGCTCCTCCCGAGTATGGCGATACCACATGTGTGAGACTTTTACATAACCTGGCCACATAGAGAGGCCCAACACTGAAGTAGCAACTTCAGGCATTCTAGGAGCATAAATTACACAACTAATCTCCCAACCACCTATTACACTTTTGAAGGCCCTGGAGCACCAGGACAATGGAAACGCCCACAAAGTGACCCCATTTTGGAAAGCTAACACCCCAACGTATAATCTATGAGGCATAATGAGTCTTTTGAACAGTTAATTTTTTTCCAGATGTTTTTGGAATATGTGGAAAAAAAATGAAAACGCATTTTTTTTACACAAAGTTGTCCATTTATAGGATATTTCCAACACATAGCATGTACATGGCAAACAATACACCCCAAAATATATTCTGCTGCTCCTCCCGAGTATGGCGATACCACATGTGTGAGACTTTTACATAACCTGGCCACATAGAGGCCCAACATCCAAGAAGCACCATCAGGTGTTCTAGGGACATAAATTACACATACAATTTCCTTACAATTTTTGAAGGCCCTTCATATTTCTAGCACATAGCATGTACATATCAAGAATTACACCCTAAAATACATTCTGCTGAGTAATGAGTAAAAAAATAAAAAAGATTACCTGTGGTTTTAGTAGTGCAATTTTCCACAGGAGGAGAGCCCTGATCCAGGCAGCAGGCAGGGACGTGGTCAGCGACAGTTTGTCCAGGCAGCAGGCAGGAATATTGTCCATAGTCAGTGCAGGCAGGGATACTGTCCATTTATAGTCCAGGGCCAGTGCAAGTAGAAACATTGCCAGCAGTGCCAAAATATTGGTCCTGGTATTAAGCAGGTACATGGTCCAAGTAGCAGGCCAGGAAAGAATGGGGACAGGGGTAGAGGCTTCTCCCACCCAAATCTCTTTGAAGCCTCCGGGCAACCAGACCCTAATCCGGAAATGAGAAAACTAAAAAAAATAGTTTTCTTCATCCAGAAAAACAATTCTGGAGCCCCTCACATATGTGAGACCCCTGTGTTCCCACTAGCATAGCAAGATCAATCCAAGGGGCAGGCAAAAAACGTGGTCAAACAGTCCAGGGTCAGTTCCAGAGCAGGCAGAGGTAGGTACAGTTAAGCGTTAGGCAAAAGCGTAGTCGTATAACAGGCCAGGGTCAGTTCCAGAGCAGGCAGAGGTAGGTACAGTTAAGCGTTAGGCAAAAGCGTGGTCGTATAACAAGCCAGGGTCGGTTCCAGAGAAGGCAGAGATATGTACAGTACAGTGCAGTGGCATAAGGGGTGTGGAGGAAAATGACAAGAAATGAGAACTACCTAATAATTTTGGTGGGTATGGTAACGGCGGAAACATACACCTATACAGAGGCCTGGTTGGGAGGGACAATCGGGACAATAATACACAGTGTCTTTTCTGACTCCTCCTCTGGCGCACACACGGCATTTCTGTAGCCTCTTTCAGGGGAGGGGGTTTTCTCAGGAAAGTGGCGCTCGTGGAGTCTGCTCACGGAATCAGAGCGAATATTTTCTGGTGGGTTTTCAGGGTACACAAGGGCGGTGATGACTTATTCTTGGTATTGCAGATAGGATGTGGGGTTTTCTGTTGATTTTTTGTAAATAACATAACTGTTATACATGGCCAAAGTGAAAAGATAAATGGAAACTTTTTTATACCAGTGATGGGATTTTCTTGTGGGAAGGTAGGGTTCAATCATCTGATCGTTGAAGTCCACTCCCCCCATAAACAAATTGTAATCATATATGCATGTTGGTTTTTGGATTGGGCCTTTTTTTTGGGCAACTTCCACGTAGGTGTCATCGTGGATTGTGGAAAGCATGTGGACATTTCGTTTGTCCCTCCACCTGACAGCCAATAGCTCCTGGTTTCTCAATGATGCCGACTCCCCTCGTTTGAGCTTTTCATTGACCAGTTTTTGAGGAAAGCTCTTTCTATTGGCTCTTACTGTGCCACATGCTGGGGTGTCCCTCAGGTAGAGATTGCGAAACAGGGGCATGCTGGTGTAGAAATTGTCCACATAAAGGTGGTATCCTTTCCCAAGTAGTGGATAGATCAGATCCCAGACCACTTTTCCACTTGTTCCGATGTATTCGGGGCATTCGGGAGGATGCAGTTGGGAGTCCTTCCCTTCGTATACCAGGAAGGAGTAGAGGTACCCCGTGACTCGGTCACATAATTTATACATTTTCACCCCATATCGGGCCCTTTTGCTGGGGATGAACTGTTTGATGCCCAGCCTGCCGGAGAATTTGACCAGGGACTAATCTATGGAGATATTCTGTTCGGGGATATATAATTGGGGGAATTTTTCAGAGAAATAATTTAGGAGTGGCCGAATTTTAAACAGTTTGTCAAAAGCTGGGTCATTACGGGGAGGGCACTGGGTGTTGTCATTAAAGTGGAGGAACCGTAAAATCATGAAGTATCGGGATCTGGGCATACGGGATGAGAAGACTGGCATGTGATGGATGGCTTTGGTAGACCAATAGGAGTATGATTGTTTTTTTTTTGAGAGACCCATATTCAGAGTTAGGCCCAAGAAAATTTGGAATTCCTCTACGGTGAGTTCTCTCCACATAAAGGGGCGGGCATAGCTGGAACCAGGGTTGCTTTCAATGAACTGCTGTGCGTAGAGGTTGCACTGGGCCACAATAGATGATAAAAATTCTTCGGTGAAAAATAAATGAAAAAAATCGAGAGCGGAAAATTTTTCGGTGTTCACCTGGACACCTGGCTGGGCGGTGAAAGGGGGGATATTTGCTAATCCAGAATTAGGGGGAAGCCACAGGGGGTTTTGAAGGCCATAGGGAAGGCTGGCATGGCCCCGATCCCTTTGGGGCTGAGATGACATCCTACTGGTGCCTGGCCTTGGTTGCAGTGGCACTGCTCTTGAGGTGGGCGGCACTGTGCTTGAGGTGGACGGCACTGCTCTTGAGGTGGATGGCACTGTGCTTGAGGTGGACGGTGCTCTGCTGGTAGTAGGCTGCTGGCTTTTTTTAACGGGCACACATTCCTCTTCCGATTCTGTATCAGAACCACTGCTTATAACAGGTTCATAGTCTGAACCGGACTCAGAGAGCTCCCCGCTGCTCTCATCAGTCATGCATAGGCGTTGGTAGGCCTCCCCGGTAGAAAAAAAACTTTTTGCCATACTGGTGGCAGGTGGCACTGATGGGCACAGGTGGCACTGTAGTGGCACTGGTGTGGTTCTGCTTGTACTGGTGTGGCACTGGTGGGCACAGACGGCACTGATGGGCACAGGCGGCACTGATGGGCACAGGCGGCACTGATGTGGCACTGATGGGGCACAGGCGGCACTGATGGGGCTCTGGTGGCACTGATTATCACACAGGTGGCACTGGCGGGCACAGGCGGCACTGATGTAGCACTGATGGGCACAGGTGGCACTGGTATGCACAGGCTGTAGTGGCACTGGTGTGGCTCTGGTAGCACTAATTAGCGCACAGGCGTCACTCATGGGCACAGGCGGCTCTCGTGGGCACAGGCGGCTCTCGTGGGCACAGGCGGCTCTCGTGGGCACTGATTTGGCGCAGGTGGCACTAGTGGGGGCAGGTGGCACTGATGAGCACAGGTGTGGCACTGATGAGCACAGGTGTGGACTGTAGTGGCACTGAGGTGGTACAGGTGGCACAGAGGTGGTACAGGTGGCACAGAGGTGGTACAGGTGGCACAGATGGCACTTTGGGGCACAGGTGTGGCACTTTGAGGCACAGATGTGGCACTTTAGGGAACAGATGTGGCACTTTAGGGAATAGTTGTGGCACTTTGGGCACTTTTGGGCAAAGATGTGGCACTTTGGGGGACTTTGGGGCACAGATGTGGCACTGCACAATTGCTAACACTCACTTTTGGGGTCACAAATCACTTTCCTCTCCTCTCACGCTAGATCGGTGTGAGGAGACTCAGGAGAGGAGAGTGATAAACTGTAAATGACCCTGCTTGTTTACATTTCGGATCGCTCCGTCATTGGACGGAGCGATCACGTGGTAAACGGCCGCTGTCATTGGCCGTTTACCGAGATCCGTGTTGCTACGGGTCCCGTGGACCCGGCGCGCACGGAAGTCCCCGCGTGTGTGCGCCAGGAGCGCACGCAGGAACGATTCTCTAGGAGGCCGTTAATTAACGGCTACTTAGGCCTCGTACACACAATCGGACATATCCGATGAAAACGGTCCGCGGACCATTTCCATCGGATATGTTCGATCTGGAGTTTGATCCGATGGCGTGTACACACCATCGGATCAAATTCTCCGCCGACGGACGGCGCAGTGACGTGTCGGTGACGCGACGGTGACGTTGACGCCGCCACGTCACCGCTACGTCATGCACCAGGAAGTAAACACTTCCGCGCGCATGAGTCGGATCCATTCACAGGATACGACGCATGTGTGGGAGGATATGTCCGCTGGTTTACCGTACTAACCAGCGGACCTTTTCTGACGGACAGGTTTGTAGCGGACAAATTTCAAAGCATGCTTTGAAATTTGTCCGATGGACAAATCTGTCCGCTAGCCCATACACACGATCGAAGATGTCTGCTGAAACGGTCCAACGTGTGTACGAGGCCTTAGAGATGAGCAACCGCCCTATAGCCGTACTTTCGGGATAGGGCGGTTGCAAAGTGGTTAAAGCATCGCTTAGGATACCAAAAAAAAAAAATTGTGCTTAGTAGTTTTTTTAATGTATGAAACAGTTTATTTCCAAAAAATTGCTGCGCAAATACAGTACCGTGCTAGAGCTGCACAATTAATCGTTAAAATTGTGATCTTGATTCAACCCCCCTGACATCTCCAATGCAGAGTTTGCTGATTCTTTCATATAACAAGTGGAGAGACTTTCAGCTGTCAAAAGAAAATATCTGGGCAATCTGCCAAGTTCTTAGCAGGAAACATTGTAACTAACACTTTCTTCTTATATCAAAGGGATAAACTTCTGTGTGTAAAGAAAATATCCGACTGTCTGCCAAGTTTGTAAACAACATGAAACATTGTAACCAACTTCCTTTTTAGATCAAACTTCTGTGTGTAAATGCAAGAAATGTAACCACTTAAAGTCCAACACTTGTTTAACCACTTCAATACTGCTTCACGTCCAAAGACGTGAACAGCGCGGACCTGAGGCGCCGGGGTCACGTCTTTGGACGTGATTTGCTTGTAATTCCCCGCGCGCGCCACAGGGTGGCGCGCGGCGGGGAAAAACAGTCCCGACGCATCACCGAGGATCCGATGCGTGTACCCGGCGGCCGCGATGTCCGTCAGGTACACGCGATCGTCGGTGAGACAGCAGGAGCGTGGAGCTCTGAGTGTAAACACAGAGCTTCACGTCCTGTCAGTGAGGTGACAGATGCTGTTTCTCTTGTACATAGGGAGACAGCATCGGTCACCTCCCCCAGTCACCCCCCTCCCCCCATACAGTTAGAACACACCCAGGCAATACATTTAACCCCTTCCTCACCCCCTAGTGTTAACCCCTTCAATGCCAGTCACATTTATACAGTAATTAGTGCATTTTTATAGCACTGGTCGCTGTATAAATGTGAATGGCGCCAAAAATGTGTCAAAAGTGTCCGATGTGTCCGTCGCAATATCGCAGTCCCAATAAAAATCGCAGATCGCCGCCATTACTAGTAAAAAAAAATATAAAAAAAAAAATCATAATTATGTCCCCTATTTTGTAGGTGCTATAACTTTTGCGCAAAGCAGTCACTTATTGTGATATTTTTTTTTTTTTTACAAAAATACGTAGAAGAATACGTATCGGCCTTAACTGAAAAAAAAATATATAAAAAAAAAAAAAAAATGGGATATTTATTATAGCAACAAGTAAAAAATATATATATATTTTTAAATTGTCGCTCTTTTTTTCATTATAACGCAAAAAATAAAAACCGCACGGGCGATCAAATACCACCAAAAGAAAGCTCTATTTGTGGGAAAAAAAGGGACGCCAATTTTGTTTGGGTGCCACGTCGCACTACCGCGCAATTGTCAGTTAAAGCGACGCAGTGCCGGAAGCTGAAATTTCGCCTGGGCACGAAGGGGGTTTATGTGCCCAGTAAGCAAGTGGTTAAGTTAAAAAGCAATATTTTTTGCTAGAAAATTACTTGGAACCACCAAACATTATATATATTTTAGCAGAGACAAAAATGGCAATTGCTGCAATATTTTATGTTACACTGCATTTGCCCACTTCATTGAATAATAAAAACCTTAAAAACAAAACAGTAAAGTTAGCCCATTTTTTTTTAAATTATTTTAATGTGAAAGATGATGTTATGCCGCACGATTCGTGATCTATCTTCTAAGCAAAAAAATTGCAGCTCTATACCGTGCAACATAAAAAGTTGCAAAGAACACCATAGAGTAATTTTCTTGCAAAAAACAAATGATAATTTTTTTTCTCAGTCTGCTGCAGTGTGTCAGCTTGTATTTATAGGGCCAGATTCAGGTAGATGAGAGCATCTTTGCTCCAGAGTAACGCTTCTCATTTACGTTACTCTGACGACCCTTTCAGCGCAAGTACTGTTATTCACATAGCAGTTGCGCGTAAACTTGCGCCAGAGTAACGATAATGCGCTGGCGTAACCCGACGCAAGTGGAAGTGGGTGTGATCATATGTAAATGATGGGCGGAGCCCAGCGCAGAGGCTTACGTTCAGCGCGTCATCCACGGAGCATGCGCAGTGAGTGCGGCTCCACTCGCCCCTTGTGCGCATGCTCACAACTTCCGTCGGCACCACTTCCCGGGAAACGTCAGCGCAATGCCTTCCGTTGGGCGCTTAAAAACGCAGGCGGAAACGCCATTCCGGCGCAAAAGTAGTTCCGTTTCCCCCCACCCCAGGGAAGATACTTTTGCTCAGTGATGGCTGCTCCCGCTACCCCCAAAGAGAGGAGGAACCTCAATTTTAATTCCCAGGAGGTCTCGGTCATCATATCAGCAATGGAGTCTGTTAATGAGTTACTCCATGGGAAAAAAAGCCAGAAGACCAGCCGGGAGAGGAAGCAGGGCATCCTGGAGACCATTGCTGCCAGGGTGAATGTCTTGGGGTACTCCACCCGGACTGCTTCTGACATTCAGAAAAAAATAAATGACTTGCGGCGCAAGGTCAGGGGCAAGGTGGCCACCATCAGGAGGCATGAGAGGGGCACAGGTGGTGGTCCCCCATGTCCTGTCAGCCTGACCGCAGAGGAGGTGGTGGTCGCACGCTGCCTGGACAGGGAGCAGTTGCAGGGGGTCCCTGGATATGACTCCATGGAGGAAGGCTCCAGGACAGGTAAGTGTTTTTTATCCCCTATTTGGTGTGTTGCATGTGGGGGGGGGGGAGGGTACATGTGCCAAGTGTGTGGGACCACCAACATGTGTCTTCTTTGTGTCATCCACAGATGACGGAGCTGGGCCATCATCTCTTGGCGGCCAGTCCACCCCAACCTCCCAACGGGATCGTGATGATGAGCCCCTGGGTGCTGAAGAGACCGAGGTGGAGGAGAGTGCCCACACCACCTCTGCAGAGGTGGTTGTGGAGGAGCCTGTCCCTGAACAGGACTTCATCTTATTCTCCATAATGAAAACAGGCAGTATTGACAGCCACAGTCAGTTGAGTTGAGGCAGCAGGATTAGCAGCAGGAGCTCCCACGGCACACGACTCCTAGGAGTAGGAGCGTGCGAGCTATAGCTCCAGGCAGGTGTAGGCTATCAGGCAGTCAGGGTTCCCCTGCCCAGCCAAGCTCCAGCACAGCCGCATCTTACCTGGATCCCGGATCACCTCCACCTCCAGCCGTCTCCAGCTCTCCTTCCCCCCCTCCTTTGAGCATCTGAGCCATCACACAGGTAATTCAGCCTGTCCCCCCCCAGGATCAAGGGCGCCCGTCCTTTTCAGGATAACCGCGCCAAACCAGCCCTAGGAATTCTGCTCCCTTCACCCAGACAGCAATTGATGTACCCCCAGCAGGTCCCCACATCCCCGCTGCTGTTCCCCTGCTGTTTACGCCGGTCCGCGCCAGCCACGCTAGGTCCACGGGAGCCGCGGCTTAGGAAAGTCCGCGGCTTCAACTGCGGCCTAGCGGCGCACGGCTACAGCTCTCTGCATCGCCCCGGTGCCTTCGCCCCAGCCCCGCAAAAGAGGTACCCCCAGCCCGTCCCCACACCCCCGCCACGGTTCCCTTGCTGTTTTCGCCGGTCCGCGCCAGACACGCTAGGTCCGCGGGAGCCGCGGCTTAGGAAAGTCCGCGGCTTCAACTGCGGCCTAGTGGCGCATGGCTACAGCATTCTGCATCGCCCTGGGGCTTTCGCCCAAGCACACCCCTCCTACCCACAGAGGTCCCCATCCACCTCCCTGGCAGCTAACCATCCCCTCTCTGGGGTTATTTCAGCAAGTGGGTGGCCCAGCTTGGGCCCCAGATCAGGCCATCGGCCAGCTTGGTACACCCCCCCAGCAGGAACTACTCCCTTCACACCATCCCCCCATAATATCATCAGATTTGATCCAGGGTCTCAACCGATCGCCTCAGAGGGATCAGGAAGGAATTTTTTTTCCCTGCCCAGCAGATTGCCTTAGCTGAACCAGGGTTTTTTTGCCTTCCTCTGGACCAAATTAAAAAAATAGGAGAGAGGATTCAAGGAATCTACTCCCCACCGCCACCTGACCCCCCCCCCCCCCCCCTGTCGGAATATGGCCGTTCGGCAATATTCTGCAGAAATCATCTGGGGCCTGAGGCAATTTGCCACAAAGCTTCCAGCCGTCACCAAAAAGGCCCTGAGATTTGAGCAACTTTTGAGGATCGATCGACGATCATCAGTCAAAAAATGTAGCTACCCACCCCAAGCAAACACATATCATGTGCTTTGATCAATACAAGATCGGCAGTAAGACACCGATTAGAAATCAATGATTTCATTCTACAGAACAACTTAGACTGTCTCTTTATTACAGAAAGCTGGCTCACAGCCGACTGTAACACCATTCTTGGAGAACTGGTGCCAGAACACTACCGGATCATCACTGAAAACAGAATAGGGCAAAGAGGAGGAGGACTGGCAGTGATCCATAAGACGCATCTTGTGATATCTAAACCAGCCCTTCAGCACTCGCTTCCATTTATGGAAACCCTTACTCTGCAACTGCAAACAAACCCCCAGGAGACCGTCCGTATTCTGCTCTGCTATAGGCCACCGGGGCCTAAATCGCAGTTTTTACCCCCATGGTCAGAGTTCATCTCCACTTACGCCATAACCAGCAAACACCTTTTGCTGCTCGGGGAACTTCAATCTCTGGGCCAACTCCTCACAAGACCCCGTGGCCGACGCCTGTATCGACCATCTGGAAGGATTAGGCCTTCAGCAACTAGTATGTGGGCCCACAC
Organism: Rana kukunoris; assembly: GCA_029574335.1. Classification (NCBI taxonomy): domain Eukaryota; kingdom Metazoa; phylum Chordata; class Amphibia; order Anura; family Ranidae; genus Rana; species Rana kukunoris. The sequence goes on from CM056049.1 coordinate 433,387,409, forward strand.
ATGCTTCAGGTCACACACTCGATCTTATCTTCAGACAAAATCTGAAAGTAAGTATTTTGGAAAATGAACCATTGCCATGGACAGATCACCATGCAATTAAATTCATAATTTCCAATACTGCCCTATTGATAAAAACACCCAAGCCAGTGACAACACACTGGTCTAGATCTCTGAAGAAGCTCCATTCGGAACTCTTCAAATCTACCTTGGAAAATAAAATTAAAACAATTCAGCCAGGTCAAACGGCCGCAGACATACTGGACGCCATAAACGCAGCCCTACTACAGTCAGCCGACTTAGTAGCACCAGAACGCAAAGTCCTTACCCGGAAAAACAAGGCAGGCTGGTTCAACAACCAGCTATCGCTACTGAAGCAAGAGCGTAGAAGGGCAGAAGCCGCCTGGAAAAGAAACGCTTCCGAGACGAACCTCGCCTTCTACAAAGCAACAACAAGAAGATATCACATAGAAATCTTCAAAGCCAAGAAAAACTATTTTTCCATGGCTATCAACAGCGCCTTAAACCGCCCCCGGGATCTCTTCAAGCTGGTCTCGCAGACCATGAATCCACACTGTCTTGAAGCCCCCAACACAGACACCCAAGAATTTTGCGATGAATTGTCGGATTTCTTCATCAATAAAATTGAGGGAATCCGGGAAAGCATTCCGCAAAACAATACTCCTGAGCTACCACACAGCACCCGGAGGAACAGGCTACAACCAACAAAGTTCACGCTGGAACCCGTTTCCATCGATGCCACAGAAAATATCATCAGCGCTTTGCGTAACAGCACATCGCCTAATGATATCATCCCCACTAAGCTGCTAAAGGAATGTGCCGATATCCTGGCGCCTCCCATTACGCAGCTTATAAATCAGTCATTTAAGGAAGGCATAGTGCCCTCCCTGCTGAAAGAGGGCACAATCCAGCCCATCTTGAAGAAACCTACCCTGGATCCCAAGGATCCAAATCACCGCCGTCCCATAACAATGCTAAACGTTTTCTCCAAGGTAATGGAGAAAGTGGTGGTACAACAGCTGCAACAGCATCTAGATACCCACAACCTACTCGATCCACTGCAATCGGGATTCCGTCCCGGACACGGGACGGAAACAGCACTACTCAAAATATGGGACGACGTTCTGGAGGCCGCAGATGAAGGAGAATCTTGTCTCCTGGTTCTGCTGGACCTAAGCGCAGCCTTTGACACCGTAGATCACAAACTGCTACTGACTCGGCTGAATGAGGTAGCCGGAGTCACAGAGGGTGATTTACCATGGTTTTCCTCCTTTTTGGGAAACCGATCTCAAACGGTGAAATTGGGACCGTTCACTTCTGGAAAACGCACGGTGTCATGTGGAGTCCCCCAAGGCTCACCTCTGTCACCGGTGCTCTTCAACATCTATCTTCGACCTCTCTTTGAAGTCATCAGTAGTCAACAACTACTTTATCACTCATATGCAGACGATACGCAACTGTATTTTCGCATCTGCAATAGAAAGGATCATCATCTCAGCTTAGAGAATTGCCTCTCTTCGATTGAAAACTGGATGACTAGGAGTTATCTCAAACTCAACAATTCTAAAACAGAACTTCTTCTGTTTCAGGCCAGTCGCAAGAGTCAACTGGCAACAACCTGGACACCTCCACCCATTCTGGGCCAGATCATCTCCCCTAGCGCCAAAGTCAAAAGTCTCGGGATCATTTTTGACTTCCACATGACAATGGACGCACAAATAGGGTCAGTAGTCAGCGGATCTCACCATCTGCTGCGCCTACTCCGCAGACTTATTCCATTCATTCCCAAAGAAGATGTGCCAGTCGTGGTGGGAACAATTGTGAACTCCAGACTGGACTATGCAAATGCCCTCTACCTCGGACTCCCAAAGTACCAAATCGCACGTCTGCAAGTCGTACAAAATACGGCCGCCAGACTGGTGACTGGGAAAAAACCCTGGGAAGCAATCTCACCGTCGCTGAGATCCCTTCACTGGTTGCCAGTAAAAGACAGAATTGCTTTTAAAGCTCTCTGTCTGACTCATAAATGCATCCATGGGAAAGCCCCGCAATATCTTTGCGATAAAATAGAACCCCTCAATCCCAATCGCATTCTGCGATCCAGTGACCAAAATTTGGTCAAAGTACCCAAAGCCAGACTCAAGTCCAAAGGAGAAAGAAGGTTTGCGGTCCAAGGTCCCAGACTTTGGAACGCTTTGCCAACCTGCATTCGGTTGGAGGAAAACCACCTGACCTTCAGAAGACAGATTAAAACTCTGCTCTTTTGATGTCAAGAGAGACTGATACAACAAGCGCCCAGAGGCGATTTGGTTCGCATGTGCCGCGCTATATAAGTTTTTCATTCATTCATTCATTCATTCATTCATTCATTGTTGGAGGAGTCCTCCTCTTCAGCAGGGCCCTCTGTCATCCCCTCCCCCATCCTCGGTAGCCCCTCAAGGGCGACTCCATCCCCACGGGGACAACCTTCTCCTGCCCCCAGGAAGGCCACCCGGAAGACCAGGGGGGTGTGTGATCTGGTCGAGGACCAGGTGGTGTTGGACCACGCCAAGCAGACCCAGCAGATGGGGGAGATTGCTGGCCACCTGGACCGGGTCGCTGACAGCCTGGGCTCCATGTCGCAGCTGCCCAGTGGTGTTCAGAACCTTGTTACCAGCCTGGGGGAGGTGCAGGCTGATGTACGGCACCTGACAGCAGCCGTACATGCCAACACTGCTGCCATCCGGGAAGAGGGGAGGCAGCGGCAGCGTGACCAGCGGCATCAAGTCACCCGCCAGTTGAGGATGCAGGCCCAGACTAACCTCTATCTGAGCCGGATTGCAGTGGCCTTGGAGGGCATGCAGCCAACAGCTGCCCGGAGTGGCCCACCCGGGGAACAGCCTCCTCAAGATGCCCCCACACCCCCACCACCACCCACTCCCTCCAGGCAGCTGAGGAGCCCGAGAGTGCCCCCAAGGAGGAGCCCCCGTCATCCCAGATGAGGTTTTTTTTTTATTTGGTTTATATTTTTATTTTTTTTAGTACTCAGGTTATGAGTTTTTTATTATTTTTATACTCAGGTTGTGAGTTTATATTTTCTTTTCTTGCTCAGGTTATGAGATTTTTTATTTCTTTTGAACTGCACACGGTCAGGAGTGCAGGGGACAGTGTGAATGGTGTGTGAATGTGAGGGGGTGGCACTCCTGCCAGTAAGGGGTGTCACCCTCGGCCGTGGTGGTGAAGTTAACCCCACGGCTGTATGAATGACGTGTGAAAGGTGTATGAATGGACAGCGACATCATTGGGGCCTTGACGCTGGCGTTGCTGCTCCCAAGTCCTACATGCTGGACTTGGGCTAATCCAATGCGATGTGCATGTGGTGTGTGTGATCTAGGGACATCAGTGGTGTACACGCGTGCATTGTCTGTGTGATTAATGTTTTGGTTTAGTGTCCAAAGATGCCTACGGCGAGGACCCTCCTGACTTCTCTTCCATCAGCAGACTGGTTCTCCTCTGGCAGGTGGGGACTGTGTGGGTCGGGGGTCAGGTCATCACCCATGTCAATCTGCAGGCCTTTTCTCATAGCAAAGTTGTGCAGAATGCAACATGCAGCGATGATCTGACACACAAAGGTAGGGGAATACAATAGGGTCCCCCCGGACTTATCCAGGCATCGGAAACGGGACTTCAGGAGCCCAAATGTTTGCTCCACCACTGCACGGGTTTTGATGTGTGCTTCATTGTATTTTCTCTCTCCTCTGGTTTGGGGGTTTGCGGAAAGGAGTCATTAGATGGGGTCCCAGTGCATATGCAGAGTCACCTGTAAGGGAAAAGACAGGAGGATGTTAGTCGTGCATGTGCCACTTCTGATGTGCATCACGGGAGGGGATAGTCATGGCTGCCACCCATGTCACTCACCAACCAGCCAGCTGTCCCCATACATGTTCTGCTCGAATTCTGCTGGGATGGGACTCTGATTGTATATGAAGCTGTCATGGCTGGACCCGGGGTGTTTGGCACGGACGTGCCATATGAGGCGTTGGGCATCGGCTATCACCTGTACGTTGATGGAGTGCCAATGCTTCCGATTGCGGTATATGTGCTCTGTGGCACTGGGGGGCTGTAGGGCCACATGTGTGCAATCAATAGCCCCCACAGTGCGTGGGAATCTGGCAATGCTGTAGAAATCTGTCATTGCCTTCAGCCGCAGCTCCTCAGTGGTGGGTCTGATGAACTGGTTGGACATGCATCTGAGGATTGCAGGGACAACCTGGTGCACACATCTGCTTATGGAGGACTGTGACATCCCAGCCACCACTCCACTTGTACGCTGGAATGATCCACTTGCAAGGAAATGAAGTGTTGCCAGGACCTTCACCAGTGGCTGCACTGCTTGTGAGCGGTGTGTTGGGCTGGTGATGTCATCCTGCAGGGTTGTGGTTAGTTCAAGTATTACATCAGGGCTGAATCTGAAGAGGCGATACACCTCCTCATCACCCATACCAAATTAGTTTCATTCGCGTGCGGTATATCCTCTCACGTGCCCGCCTCCTCCGTAGCGAGGGACCCAGTACTAGTCTTAGGACCACGAGTGCCCCTGGCATGTTGGCACACAGAGGTGTTGTCCTTGCAAGTGTGGTTGTTCAGCTTGCTAGTTTCGTCGGTAACGCTGCTGTAGCTGCTCTCCTGCTGACCTGTGACCGTCTGGAGTAAAGATAAAGCAGCCTTTTGTAGAAATAACTTTGCGCCGGACGGACGAGATACGCGCGGCGCATGTAGCCAGCGTATGGTGCTAATCCGTTCGTGAATTGGGAAAAATCCCTCATTTGCATATTTGCAGGGGAAATCAATAGGCGCGACTGATGCGCCAAGCGAAATTAAGCGCTGACGATACTCTGGCGTCGGAACGTTCCGCCGGTCGCAAATGGCCCGTTATTGGGCGCATCTAGTTTGGTGGGTACGGGCACATAGAAACGACGGCGCATCTTCACAGTTACGCGGCGCATATCGAAATACTCCAGCGCAAGTGTTGCTGAATCTGGCCCATAATGGCTGCTCTGTATGTAGCTTCTGACAGGCTGTGCAAGCAGGCCCGTATCTCCGGAACCATAAATGATAGCCATCCCATATTTTGACCGGTTGTGGGGTAGGTCTTTAACTGACTAGCCCCTAAATGTGGGGTTTCTGTGACCTCTGGTCATCGAGCTACAACCCCCGAAGTCGATCTAAAAAAAAAAAAAAAAAATTGTTTTTTTTTTTTTTTTTTTGGGGAAAATGGGCCTATCTTGAGAAAGGGGCCTGGAGCTGCAGCTCCATCAGCCCCTCTGTTAATCCGGCCCTGCGCAGAAGTGGGGACAGGATATCTGTGAAAGACAGGTATCCTGTCCCCCCTCCTACTCGAAAGGTGCCAAATGTGGTACCGGAGGGGGGGAGGAGTACAACGAGCGGAAGTTACAGATTAAACAAAAAGATACATAATAACTACAAACATGGAATAACTATCGCTACAACTTTTATCTTTTAACAGGAGTAGGTAATTTACTAAAGTGCAAACATCATTGTTCCTCATATCCCTACTATTCACTAAAAAGTGGCTTCTACAATAATATTGTAATAAACAACAAGGATGGTGTCTCATTATGGTAAGATATGCTATGAATGTAATTCCTCATCCAGATGTCTCTACATATTATAGTGAATTAAATGATAGTTATGTGCAGTAATCAAATCATTTATCCTTCCGCAGCATACTCATGATAAACAATTAGCTAAAATCATTTATGAAAGAGCTCCAGGTGTGCTTTAAATAGCTGTGAAATGGATGAAACAAAATATTATTCTCATTTAAACCACCTGGAGTTTTTTTAACCACTTGAGCTCCGGAAAGGTTTTACCACCTTCATGAGCAGACCATTTTTGCTATTCAGCACTGTGCTACTTTAAGGCCGCGTACACACGATCGGTCCAACCCGATGAGAATGGTCCGATGGAGCATTTTCATCGGTTCACAGACTGATGGTCTGATGTGCGTACACACCATTAGTTCAAAAACCGATCGTGTCAGTACGCGGTGACGTAAAACACAACGACGTGCTGAAAAAAATTAAGTTCAATGCTTCCAAGCATGTGTCGACTTGACTCTGAGCATGCGTAGGTTTTTGGACCAATGCTTTTGCGTACTAACCATCGGTTTGGACCGATGGTCAGGCGTCCATCGGTCCGATTTTAAAGCAAGTTTTAAAACTTTGGTCCGACGGACAACGGACCGATGGGCCGTACACACTTAAGTGTAAAAAATAAAAATATTTTCTACTTTCTGTTATAAAAAATCTAATTTCTTCATAAATTTAGGCCAAAATGTATTCTGCTACATGTCTTTGGTAAGAAAAAAATAATACGTGTACATTAATTGTTTTTCGCAAAAAGGATGCATCAGAGTTGGTTTACTAAAACTGGAGAGTGCAAAACCTGGTGCAGTTCTGCATCGAAAGCAATCAGCTTCCAGGTTTTATTGTCAAAGCTTAAATGAACAAGCTGAAGTCAGAAGCTGATTAGTTACGATGCACAACTGCACCAGATTTTGTATGCACTACTTTTAGTAAATCTTAATAAGTAATAGTAATAGCAGGGTTCAGCAAATTTTGGTGGAACTGTGATAGTGTGGCGGGCAATCTAACACTAGCTGATGCTGGCTGGGGGGGGGGGGGGTACACTAACTGACACTGACATTAATAGTGACACTAATACTGATCAGTGCTAATACTGTACACTGTCACTGTACTAATGACACTGGCTGGGACATGGGTTAATACCTAGGGGCAATCAAAGGTTTAACTGTGTCCTAACAATGTGTAATGTGTGTAATAAGTGCTGCTTTTACTTTCTGTCTGTCAGACAGGATGCTGTCCTTTGTATACAGAGTTGTGTGTTTTTGTAAACGCACAACACTGTGTGTGATTTGGCCACAGCCAATCAGCTGATTTCAGCCAAAATCATTGGCTGAAGACAGCTGTCAAACTCATGCTGTGTCCAATCACAGCACAGGTAAGCAGGGGGCGGATGCATACACACCTTGAACCCGCAAGAAAGGCCGCAATGTACACGTAGGTTGCCTGGCCCAGAGATGCTGCCTGCTTGCAGGACAACTACTGTGGGTGGATGGCAAGTGGTAAATGATGTCTTTAACCACTTAGTAACCGCCCTATAAACGAAATACGTCCATAAGGCGGTTACTTAACTCTAACAGGACGTCCATGGACGTCCTCCCTTAAAGTCAGGTGTGCGCGCCCGAGCGGGCGCACACACGCGATCACCGGTGCTCGCCGGGTCCACGGGACCTGCAGCATCAATGATCGCGGTAAGGAGCCAATGGAGGCGGCTCCTTACCACGTGATCGCACCGTCCAATGAAGGCGCGATCACAGATGTAAACAAAGCCGTCCGGGCGCATGGGTAGCGTCGGCACCCGAAGCGTCAATGATCGCGGTAAAGAGCCAATGGAAGCGGCTCCTTACCACGTGATCGCGCCGTCCAATGACGGCGCGATCACATGTAAACAAACCGGCGTCATTTGATGATGCCAGTTCCTCCCTCCTCTCTCTGTACTGATCGGTACAGTGTGAAAGGAGAGCGCGGAAGGCAGCAGCAGTGTGGGATGGATCTGTGACTATTGCAGTCACAGATCCATCCATCCCTGCTCAGCCATCCCTGCATTAACCCCTTCCTTCCCTGTGCATTACTCTGCACACCCCCTGCACAATACTCTTCCTTCCCTGCGCAATACTCTGCAATACCCCCTGCGCAATACTCTGCATACCCCCCTGCGCAATACTCTGCATACCCCCTGCGCAATACTCTGCATACCCCCCTGCACAATACTCTGCATACCCCCCTGCGCAATACTCTGCATACCCCCCCTGCGCAATACTCTGCATACCCCCCTGCGCAATACTCTGCATACCCTGCGCAATACTCTGCATACCCTGCGCAATACTCTGTAATACCCCTGTAATACCCCCTGCGCAATACTCTGTAATACCCCTGCGCAAAACTCTGCAATACCCCCGCGCAAAACTCTGCAATACCCCCACGCAATACTCTGCAATACCCCCGCACAAAACTCTGCAATACCCCCGCGCAATACTCTGCAATACCCCTGCGCAATACCCCTGCGCAATACTCTGCAATACCCCACGAAATACTCTGCGATACCCCAGCCAATACTCTGCAATACCCCCACACAATACTCTGCAATACCCCCACACAATACTCTGCAATACCCCCACACAATACTCTGCAGTACCCCCGCACAATACTCTGCAATACCCCCGCACAATACTCTGAACAATACTCTGCAATACCCCCGCGCAATACTCCCCGCGCAATACTCTCCGCACAATACTCTCCGCGATCGTTTTGTTTTTCAGGCTTCCCAGCCTAGAGGTGAGATGTGGGGTCTTATTGACCCCATATCTCACTGTAAAGAGGACCTGTCATGCTATATTCCTATTACAAGGGATGTTTACATTCCTTGTAATAGGAATAAAAGTAATCAAAACATTTATTTTTGGGGAAAAACGTGTCAAACTAAAATAAATAAAGTAAAATGAACAATAAAAAAATAAAAATTACAGTGCCCCTGTACCCGTGTGCTCGTATACAGACGCGACCGCACTCGTAAGTCCCGCCCACATATGAAAACGGTGTTCAAACCACACATATGAGGTATCGCTGCGAACGTTAGAGCGAGAGCAATAATTTTGGCCCTAGACCTCCTCTCCAACTAAAAAGATGTAACCAGTAAAACATTTTTAAAGTGTCGCCTATGGGGATTTTTAAGTAGCGAAGTTTGGCGCCATTCCACAAGCGTGTGCAATATTGAAGGGTGACATGTTGGGTATCTATTTACTCGGCGTAACTTCATCTTTCATATTATGCAAAAACATTGGGCTAACTTTACTGTTTTTTTTAAAACACAAAACTGTTTTATTTCCAAAAAAAACGCATTTGAAAAATTGCTGTGCAAATACCATGCGCGATAAAAAGTTGCAACGACCGCCATTGTATTCTCTAGGGTCTTTGCTAAAAAAGCATATATAATGTTTTGGGGTTCTATGTAATTTTCTAGCAAATAAATGATGATTTTTGCATGTAGGAGAGAAATGTCAGAATTGGTCTGGGTGCTCCAGAACGCCTGATGGTGCTCCCTGAATGTTGGGCCTCTGTATGTGGCCACACTGTGTAAAAGTCCCACACATGGGGTATCGCCATACTCGGGAGGAATAGCAGAATGTGTTTTGGGGTGTAATTTGTGGTATGCATATGCTGTGTGTGAGAAATAACCAGCTAATATGAAAATTTTGTGGAAAAATGTTTTAAATAAAAAAATCTTGATTTTGCAAAGAATTGTGGGAAAAAAATGGCAACATTAAAAAACTCACAATGCCTCTTTCTAAATACCTTGGAATGTCTTCTTTCCCAAAAGGGGTCATTTGGGGGGTATTTGTACTTTTCTGGCATGTTAGGGTCTCAAGAAATGAGAGAGGCTGTCAGTACATCAGGTGTGATCAAATTGATACATTTTCAGTAATTGGTACCATAGCTTGTAGACTCTATAACTTTCACCCAGACTAAATAATATCCATTTTTTTTTTGTTTTATTACCAAAGATATGTAGCAGTATAAATTTTAGGCCAAATTTATGAAGAAAAATTACTTTTTTGCAAAATGTTATAATAGAAATGAAGAAAAATTCATTTTTTTACAAAATTGTTGTTCTTTTTTCATTTATAGCGAAAAAAACGCAGAGGTGATCAAATACCACCAAATAAAAGCTCTATTTGTGGGAAAAAAAGAACAAAAATGTCATTTGGTTACAGTGTTGTATGAGTTATTGTCATTCAAACTGTGAGAGCACCGAAAGCTGAAAATTGGTCTGGTTATTAAAGGGGTGTTCCAGCCAAAAGTTTTGTTTATTAAAAGTCAGCAGCTACAAAAAGTGTAGCTGCTGGCTTTTAATAAACAATCACTTACCTGCTCCAGCGTTCCAGCGACGTGCCAGGGGGGCTCTGCTCCTCTCCCCCCCTCCCTGTCCGGCATCTTCATTTCTACTCTGGGCACCCGGCCGTGACAGCCTTTGGCTTCACGGCCGGGCACCCACTGCGCATTCGCGAGCCGCACTGCGAATGCGCGCCCGGCGCGGCTCGCCGCTGATTGGACAGGCGATCGTCTAGGACCTGTCAGTGTCCTGGATCAGAGATCTCTAAACTGCGGCCCGAGGGCCGGATGCGGCCCTTTGCTTGCATTTATCCGGCCCTTGGGGCAATATCCCTCCCACTGATACAAGACACTATTCTGACATCTGACACCGACAGTGGAGCACCATTTCTCCCACTGACACCACTAATAGGGCACTATTCCTCCCTATGATACAAACAACGGGGCACCATTTCTCCCCCTAATACCATATGTTAAGTCCCACTGATGCCAGGAAAGTTTCCACCTCCCGCTTGCCAAAATCCGGCCCTCCAAGAGTCTGAAGGACAATAAACCGGCCCTTTGTTTCATATGTTTGGAGACCCCTGTCCTAGATGATCGCCTACGGGAGGGTCTGCAGTAAGGCGATTAAGCCTAATCGCCTTACCAGCCCCTCGGCGGAAGCAGAAGGTGGGACAGGAAGTCCCACTCCTCCTGAAGCCCCCCACTCCCCCCCAAAAGAAATTACATGCCAAATGTGGCATGTAAGGGGGAGGGGAGTGGATTAAGCGGAAGTTCCATTTTTGGGTGGAACTCCGCTTTAAGGGGGTTTAGGTGCCCAGTGGTCAAGTGGTTAAAGTGGTATTTAAAGTTAACCCTCTGTGTGTGTAATTGGCCACAGCCGATCAGCTGCCAAACTAATGCTGTGTCCAATCACACTCAGAGTGGGGGTAGGCAGGGGGCACAGGCATCAGTGCCTTGAACCCGGAAGAAAGACTGTGATGTACGTCACCCAGCCTGGGGCTGCCGCCCGCTGGCAGTACAACTACTGTGGGTAGGCACAAGTGTTTAATTATGTCTTTAAGGTGGTATTAAAGGTTCAGCTTTAAAAAACAGAACAAAACAAAAAACATGTCATACTTACCTGCTCTGTGCAGTCGAGTGCAGTGCACAAAGCAGACCAATACCCAGGGCCGCCATCAGAGGGGTACAGGCATTATACCTGTAAGTGACCAGTAAGTCCCCAGGGGCCCCGGCTGCCCCCTCCTGTTTTTGCTTCTTTTTTTTTTTTTCTTTTGCATTACACCTGTAAGGGGCCCGATGGTCCCCAGGGCCCCTTACAGGCCTGGCTGGCCCCCTTCCCCCTTTTTTTTCCTTTCTATTTTTCATAAATTTTTTATTTATTTTTGCATTACACCTATAAGGGACGCTTATTATCTTGCGTCAAGAGAGAATAGATTACGCTTGTTTTTTTTTCGTCAGAGCACCCCCCCCCCCCCCCCTTCGGTTCTCTGCTCCTAAAGCTGTGTAAGGGGCCCTGAAATTTGTGATAGCTGCCCTGCCAATATCCTTCTTCTCAGGTCCCCTGCTAACACTCCTGGCTCCTCTTCCATGACCAGTGCCCCCAATAGCAAGCCGTTTGCTATGGGGGCACTGGTGCATCCTTGCTCCCGTGCCCTGCTATATGCCTCCATAAGACACATATAGCTGCGGCTCATCCCTGCCCCCACTCTCTCCTCATTGGCTGTAAGGAGAGGGAATCCTAGGACAGCTGGAGCTCTTGTACACATCACTGGACTGAGAGGGACCTAGAAATCTTGTGAACTGATAATTTCCTGGATTTGTCACCTGTGCACAAGGAGGGGTTATAGTGTTACGGAGGGGGAGGGGATAAGGAGAGGTCTGTGTTCTTTGTAATCCATCTGAAATTAATTAGACAGGGTTAACATCATGTACCTAGAAATTCAGAGCGGTGTTGTCATGTGAAAGAGGAAATGTGTAAAAGCATGCTATATACTGGCACATGACAGGTATGTGCATGTACGTAAAAAGCAAAACACATTCTACGCCAAGGGCTTGGATTATACCAAAAACAAATAAACAATCCCACGTGTCCAAACTTAATGTGAAATAATTGTATCCTTATTATATAATTCACTTTAGTGAAAACAATGGTAAAAGTTATCTTCCAATGTAAATGGGTCGTAAAAGGTATATATATTTTTGACCACCAGATGTCACTCTCCCTCTTCTTCACTCTTCACATTTATGGGGAGTTCCAGGCATTTTCAATGTTTATTAAAAATCAGCAGCTACAAAAAGTGTAAACTCACCTGCTCCATGGTCCAGCGACGTGCTGGCCGGAGCTCCGCTCCTCTCCCCCCCCTCTCCGGCCGACGTCCTCATTGTTATGCCGTGTACACACGATCATTTTTCGGGTTCTAAAAAATTACTTTTTTTTATGTCATTAAAAACGATCGTGTGTGGGCTTCAGAGCATTTTTCGGGTTCTAAAAAAACAGGCAATTTTTTTTTTCGAACATGCTCTATTTTTTCACAGCGTTTTAAACAATGTCGTTTTTCGGGTTGTAAAAAATGGTCGTGTGTGGGCTTTAATGACGTGAAAAACCTGTGCATGCTCAGAAGCAAGTTATGAGACGGGAGCGCTCGTTCTGGTAAAACTACCGTTCGTAATGGAGTAAGCACATTCATCATGCTGTAACAGACAGAAAAGCGCGAATCGTCTTTTACTAACGCGGAATCAGCAAAAGCAGCCTCAAGGGTGGCGCCATCCGAATGTAACTTCCCCTTTATAGTGCCGTCGTACGTGTTGTACGTCACCGCGCTTTGCATTTTTTTTTCACGATCATGTGTGGGCAACGCCGTTTTAATGATGAAGTTGAAAAAAAGTTGTTTTTTCTAGAGCTTGAAAAACTTTGTTTTTTACAACCCGAAAAATTATCGTATGTACGTGGCAATAGTGTGGGCACCCGGCCGTGACAGCTTTCGGCTTCATAACCGGGCACTCACTGCACATACACGAGCGGCGCTACACAGGCCATCGCCTGGGAACTGTCATGTGTTCCAGGCGATCGCCTACAGGGAGGAGCCGCCACAAGGCGATATCACATATGGCCTTAGCGCCCCCTGGGTGAAAGGAGGAAGTGGGACAGGAAGTCCCACTCCTCCTGAAGCCCCCACTCCCTCCCCCCCAAAAAATTACATGCCAAATGTGGCATGTAAGGGGGTGAGGAGTGGATTAAGCAGAAGTTCCACTTTTGGGTGGAACTCCGCTTTAACCTCCATGGCGGTATGATTCTGTCAGATTTTTGATACTGATAGCAGTACAATTATTTTGCATGGAAATTTGGCGTTTTATATTGTAGGCCTGCAATTCTTAGAAATAACTCACTTAACTCTGTCCAAACAAGAGTCTAGTAGACATTCCGGGTAAGAAAAACTTTGAAACACAAAATCATAAATTTAATAATATAATAAATAACTATAAATAATAATATAATAAAATCAATGTTTGATGACGAATTTCCCCACAAATCACTACCACTCAATCCTGCAAGTGATTATAATTTATTATCGCTGTTTTATAGCTGGTTTAAAAGCACTTTTGATGTAAACGGACACTTTTTGGTTGCTATGGACAATCTCCAGTTTTCAGGCAGAAAGAAAAGTATGTATAATATAAAACTACAAGCAGGGCACTAGACAGACCACTAGGGACAAAGCGGGTGTGTATTTATTTGATACAGTACTGTAATCTGTAAGATAACAGTATACTGTATCTATACTGTGTTTTTTACTTTTTGAATTTGGCGCCAAACTCTATCCCCATGCGTCGCAATGCTTGCAGGGAACAGAGCTCGGTATCTTGAATTGAGTGAGACACGGCAGCTCGCAGATCACAGCGGCTCGGGGTTACCACTTTTGGTATGAAAATTTCACCCCGAGCCAGATTTAGGAAAACTGCTCAGCAGGTTAAAGGGTTTGTAAACCCACTTTTGAAAAAAAAAAAAAATAACACCTGCAAGACAAAGGCATAATGAGCTAGTATGCATAGCATACTAGCTCATTATGTAATACTCACCAGGGATTGAAGCCCCCGCTGCAGTGCCCGACACAGCACCGGCCGGCGACTTGTCGTCCTGGAGTTACTTCCGGGTATCGCGGCTTCGGCGCTGTGATTGGTCAGAATTGCAATGAGGTCACTCCCGCGACAGTCAGGGGATGGCCTCTATTGTAAATATGTCCTAAACTGTGGTGGTTTAAGAGTATATTTCCAGTACCTACAGGTAAGCCTTAATCTACGCTTACCTGTAGGTAAAAGTGGTTGTACAGGGTGTACAACCACTTTAAGAGCTGGCTCACACGAGATGTAGTCCAATTAGTTTTTTTATTTTGCATACAAAATGCATGCACAGTGTTTTCCATGTATTCAAATGGTCCTAGTTGACACCAGTGCAGTTTATTCCAGTGCAGTAAAAGAAATTAGATTTTTTTCTGTGTGTAATACATCTGGAACACAGCAACACACATTAACCACTTATGACCCGGACCAATACGCTGGTAAATGACCCAAGGTGTTTTTGCGATTCGGCACTGCGTCGCTTTAACAGACAATTGCGCGGTCGTGCGACGTGGCTCCCAAACAAAATTTGCGTCATTTTCTTCCCACAAATAGAGCTTTCTTTTGGTGGTATTTGATCACCTCTGCGATTTTTATTTTTTGCGCTATATACAAAAATAGAGCGACATTTTTGAAAAAACTATTTTTTACTTTTTGTTAAAAAAAAATCAAATAAACTAAATTTTAGTCAAACATTTAGGCCAAAATTTATTTAGCCACATGTCTTTAGTAAAAAAAAAAATCGCAATAAAAAAAAATAGCTACCTAGCGGGAACAGCGACACTAATACAGCGATCAGAAAAATGATCGCTTAGTGACGCTGGCAATAGGGAGTGAAAGGGTTAACTAGGGCGGTGATCAGGGGGTTAAAACTTTATTAGGGGGGGTGGGGAGGCTATCCTGAACCTAACACTAACTGATTTTACACTGCCTGTCACACTGACACTAAATGCAGTGATTAGATCACTGCATTCAGTGACACTGTGACAGGGGGGGGGGGGTGGGGGGACAGATCGCAAGGGGTTAAGTGTGCCTATGTGTGTGTATGTCAGTGTAGTGTTGGTGCAGGACTTACTGTGAGCTGTTTCTCCCATCGCAGCGGTTGGAAATACCGCTGCGATGGGAGATTACATCACTTCCCCCTTCCTGTGTTTACACAGGAGGAGGAAGTGACAGAAGGGGGAGCGCGCGCATTGGCTGGGAGCGATCGCGGGGGGGCGGGTAAACGCCGACATCCGCCCGATCGTCCCGGATCGCTCCCGGAGCCAGGGGGACCCCCGCACGCCGCGGAGGGGGTCCCGATGGGACCCCCAAACCGCACTTAGGCGGGGACGTAAATTTACGCCCTTGTGCCTGTACGAGCCATTCTGTGGCCGTATATGTGCGTGCGGGGGTCCTTAAGTGGTTAAAGACACATCAGAACACGCGTCCTCAATTGAGATAAAGAAAAAGAGGGGAAAAGATGCAATGAGCCTTTAAAGAAAATAATACAGTCCCTAAAGCCAAACATGGTGGAGGTTCCCTGATGTTTTAGGGTTGCTTTGCTGCTCAAGGGACTGGATGTCTTGACCATGTGCATGGCATTATGAAATCTGAAGGCTACCAAAGAATTCTGTGGTGCAATACAGGGCACAGTGCTACAAAGTTTGGTCTCCGTCAGAGGTCATGGGTCTTATAGCAGGACAATAACCCAAAGCTCACGTCAAAAAGCACCCAGAATTGGTTTAAGACAAAGCACTGGAGAGTACTGAACTGGTCAGCAATGAGTGCAGATCTAAATCCCATAGAACAGCCGTGGAGAGATCTCAAAACAGAAGTTGGGAAAAGGAACCCTTCCAATCTGAAAGACCTGGAGCAGTTGGCAAAAGAGGAGTGGTTCAAAATTTCAGTGGAGAGGCGCAAGAAAGTCATTGATGGTTACAGAAAGCAATTCATTTCAGTTATTTTTTCCAAAGGGTTGTGCTACCAAATATTAAATTGAGGGGGCCAACAAATTTGTCCAGTCCATTTGTAGAGTTTTGTGTGGAATGTTTCAGGTTTGGCTTTTTATTTCACTTTTTTTTGTGTCATACCAATACAAACAAAAGAATAAACATGAGAATGCCTGAACATTTGTAATTGCAACAATTTTCTTGGCGAAGTGGTACATTATCTAAAAAAAATGCAGGGGTGCAGTGGCGTAACTAGAACCTTTAGGGCCCCAGTGCAAGAAACCATGAAGGGCCCCCCTGACCCCCAGCTGGGACCCTTCCACCTAAGCCCGGTGGAGGAAACGCCAAGCCCCGGTCGCAAGTGCGATGTTTGTGACCCTGGTAGTTCTCCCACTGGCATCTGTTTTTTTTCCTACTATTTATTTATTAAAAAAATTACAATATTATTCTTCCAAAATATTTTTTCAAAAATTTTAGGAGCCCCGTTGTGGGGGGCGGGCTTTGGTGTGATATCAAGGGTCTAAGCAGACCTCTGATGTTTCACCTTTGAGACCGAGAAAGGAAATTGAAAACACAGCCTGAGGCCGCGTACACACGACCAGTTTCCTCAGCAGAATCCATCAAGAAACTCGGTGGGAGAGCTTTTTTTTGCAGAGGAAACCGGTCATGTGTACGTTTTTCATTGAGGAAACTGTCGAGGAACTCACCGAGAAAAAAAAAGAGCAAGTTCTCTTTTTCCTCGACGGGAGTCCAAATTGGCTCGTCGCGTTCCTCGTCGGGCTGCTTTTCGATGAGAAACTCGAGCGTGTGTATGCTAAGAAACCCGCGCACCTTCGGTAAAAGTAGCATTTGTAATAGAAATAGCACATTTGTCACACTGTAACAGACTGAAATGTGCAAATGTCTCTTACCAAACTTTTTCCTAACATGCAGTAACATGAGATTAGCAAAAGCAGTCCCTACCGTTGTATGTGTTGAAGTCACCACGTTTGAGAACAAGGAGATTTGGTCTTTAACGTGTGTACGCAAAGCAAGCTTGTTAAGTTCCTCGACAAGCCTAACAAGGAACTCGATGAGGAAAACGATGTGCTTCGCCCGACGAGTTCCTCGGTCGTGTGTACGAGGCCTCAGCTGCACAGAATGAATGAACAGGAATAGCTCTGTATAGAGCTGCCCCTTCATTTGCAAACTGAAGCCTAGTAAATACAGTTTACTATTTTTCAGTTATGAATGGACCGAGTCCATGATCAGTATAGATCGCTGAATCTGGGGACAAGGGGAGGGGCCAGGAAAGAGCAGGGGGAGGGGCAGGAAAAAGTACAGGGGGGCTGGAGACCACACAGGGGGCAGTAGAAAGAAGCTGCATAGGAGGAGCGGTGGGGGCGGCTGCATATAGACGAACTGATCTTTCAATTCCCCCCACTTCTCCTCTCCCTCCCGCAGGCTTTCAGCTGCTGCAGGAGGAAAATGGAGTGATCAGTTTCTCTGTATCAGTGTTTCTCAACATTTTACCGGTCAAGGCGCAACATATTGCCTCTTCACTGCCTGTCAAATGCCTCTGAAAAGTGATCTGAGCCTGCATTGCTTTTCAGAGGAATGATTTTTTCCCTTTTGCTAAAATGAACCGCCCTAAAAAAAATCAGCTCTGATCGTAAAGAAAAGGGGGGTCAGGATTAAAAGTAACGTAAATACATACACACGCATGTAAACACACATGTACGCACATACACACACACATATACATATAAATACACACACACACATATAAACATCCACACACATATAAATCACATAAGCACACAAACATACCCACACATAAATGCACACACATATAAAACACACAAACATGCACACATACACATATAAACATACATACATGCACACAAATGAACGCACACACATGCACACACCCAAACATGCAGACACACACACAAGCATACAAACATATGTAGATAGCCTTTTTTTAAATCAGCAGCTGCAGCACTGTACCTTCACGCTTCATTCCAGCGGAGGCAGAGATCATAGCACACACTGCTAGACACTTCTCTCCCTTGCTTTCACTTTCAGAGAAAACATAGCGTGACTGAGCTTCTGCACAGCCGATTTACGCATCGACTGAGGATCAGGGAGCCCGGTTCCATATGCTCCACTGCTCGGGGAGGGGTGCACACGGGCCCCCCTGAAGCATGGGGCCCAGTTGCAATGGTGACTTCTGCGACCCCTATTTTTCCGCCCCTGCAGGGGTGCCAATATTTTGGGCCATGACTGTATAATCAGTAAATATATATAAAATATTTAACCTTAATTGGACACAATATCAGCCTTTTACTCCAGCAGCACCGGAAGGGGCAGCACTGGGAGCCAATCCAGTGTGCTGACTGCAAATATGCTGACAAGGAACATGATAACTGAGAGGAGAGTGAGCAAAAAAATGACCTCATCAGTCTGCTGCTGCTCTGTTACTGCCCAGTCACAGGCTGCAGACAGGGAGATGATAACACTTCATTTCTCAAAAGTTACAGTTACAGAAAATTCTGTGTCATTTGCCTAGCTGTGCTATGTGGCAGTGGCATGTAAATCTCAGCATTTCTGAAAAAAAATATTACGCAGTACAGAAAGTGAATTCTGAGCTACCTAAAATAATGAAACTGCATTTTGCATCCATGTCTGACATGAATGCTCTACTTAATACACATATATTTGTAAGACATATCTAAATACGTACATTTTCTGAATAAATACATAAATACTGTAAAATGTCTGATGCTGCCTGTGGAAAATGTGGAGCTTATCTCACCATTGTTAAATATAAGAGTTATTTGTTAAAGTTAATCTATGGTTGCAAGCAAAAAATTTAGTTTTATAACATCAGCATAGTAATAAAAATACAATATAATAGTTATATTTGAAAATCTAATATAAGATTCCTTGAAAAATCTCCTTTGATGTTGTGAGTTCTGCTTGTCTACTGGTCATCTCTTTCCACAACTGCATGCTATGCTTTACAGCTTCTCCTCTACTGTTTACTTTCAATTTCTAAGGACTACATGTCCCATGGTACACTGCTACCTGCAAGCAGCAATTCTCCTGACTTCTTCTCTTAGCACATATGTAGTTCAGAAGGCAGGCTCTGTGAAATGTGTTACACAGCTGTGTCTACTCACAGGGCATATTGAATATATGCCACAGAATTCAAGGCAGTAAAAGTGTGGGGATCCTCACAAAGTTTATAAACTTCAAGATTATTCAAAATAATAGGAGTAGGCTAGAAATAATTGAAATGTAATGTGAAAATAAATATATGATTGATATAAAGCTCCTTAGTTTAAAAGATTTGGTGTGTGAGGATTTCCAGTCTCCAAAGCGTTGGATTTTTTTTTTTTTTGGTTAACAAGATTGGCATAATACCATGCCTGCATAAGAAAGTGTCTAGTTAAAGAATGCAAAGAAACAAGCTGTTGCTAGTTTTATATAATAATGTATAACTGATATGTGAATGGATTTTAGATATGCTTCTCACTAAATGCTTTATTGTGCAGTTAGTTTGTGTTGGCACGAAATTTGACAACTAATTGCACTTGAAATGTTGCTAATTCCACTTGAATAATCTGGGATAAGGAAACTGTTCTCTTCTTGCAAGCCATTTAAAGTGTAAACACTGGCAAACCACTAATTACACTGTTAAAATACATATTTGTTGGCTGTTTTAACAGACAAAAATGTTTAAAGGATAGGTTCACGTTTTGGAACATGTTACAAGTTGCACCTGTATTTAGGTTGGAAGGAACATGTAACATGTTCAAGCTCCTGCCCCCTCTCCCCTTGATTCTTCCGCCTCTGCGTGACAGCAGGTTCTCCCCCCACCTGCTGTCACAATTCACAATTCAAAGCAACACCACCATGTGGGGCTCCGTCCACATGGCCATGTAATTCATCCACAGTTTCCTGCGAATGAATCAACTACAAGCAATGTCACACAACACAGTAGATGGCTTGTAGTTCTGCCTGTGTAAGGGCACTGATGAGCACATTGTAATTTGTTCACAAGCCCTGCAACTTTCAAACTGCCAGCCTGTATACAGTAGAGGTATGGACTGAAAACTACAGGGTTTGTTTGCAGAAATCTGATATTGCACCTCTGTTCCACTGACCATGGGTGCAGTGCTTTTCAGGATCCTGCAGGAAAAATTTCCTGCCAAAACATGTGCATTTATTATTTTATCTAAAAAGATGAACTTATCCTTTATCCTGAACCATTATTTAATTCTGTTTACTGATTTCCTAATCAAGATACCTCTTGCAGACAATATACGAAGTACTGACCATTTACTTTTTTGCATTGCAGTCAGTAAAGCTTGGTGATTTGGTAGTGAAAACATGCAGATACAGTCATCTCCAAGCACTCTTATCCACTCTTTTCAAAGCTCCATTTGTAATATTTACAGCATTTCTCAATGCCTGAATGGTTGACTGGTTTACAATTCCACTCACATTCTAAATACATATGTGCAGTTAACATTTTTTTTAATGAATACGCAACTGTGTTATATGGAGGTCTTTTATATCTTCTTTAGTGGGCCATAGATGGAACGAAATACAGCCAGTTCAGCAGGTACCACAATTAAGTTAAGTGGTAAGTGTAACGGGATGGCCCGTGATACCCAGAGACTTTTGAAGGATGTGGGGTACTCCTGTGCCAGCTTCACCAATGACTCTTATGTCTAGGGTCATCCTATGTCCCATAGGGGCATAGGATGACTGAGAAATGATATCTCGGATTACATGAGATGGGACATTAATGATAATTCATGTATTGCAGGATTTCTTGAAATATTACAAGTTGTTTATTCTGACCCCAACAGGTCAATAGAGTGTTTCATTCAATGTGGGGACACATACTTTTGAGGTGTTAATTGAGTCGGGCTCCTAAGATATTTCATTGTCTATTGTGTGATGCTAATTACACTGTATTGTGTAAAAGTTCTATTGATGATAGATATGTGTTGGCAGTCTGAAAGGTCAGATGTCTGACCTTTCAGGTGTAGTGGATTAGCATGTCAATTATGTTTACTAAACCCCTGTGTATTGTGTATCAGGTGAGAACAGCTTGTCGCGGAGTCAGGACGTCTGGATAATAAGTAGTAATTAGCTCATTAGGCCCCTGGAAGACGATAGTTTATATCGAAACGGACGTAGGGCGAGCGACGCGCTGTTGTCACCCAGTTCCCATATGTTCCACCAGTGGACGAGTGCCTGAAGTTTTTTCTTGTGTTCCAGCCGGCACATTAATTCTTAAGGCGTCTTTTCATTGCATAATTGTAAGTGCATTTTATTCCCTTTTTAATAAATGTTATTAAGTTTAATACACTATGTGGAGCATTTGATTGTTTTTGCATGGTGGGCATCCATACTGCTGCACGTTCCTGGCTACCAGCTCTTACCGAGAGTGACGGTCTGACATCACGCGAGTGAAACTTCATATATGCTGTATCTGATCCTTTGTCACTAGGGATCATTGGTTTCTGGTAAGAGACTAATCTATAAGCTTGGTGGAGGATACACTTGTTTTGTTTTTTGACCACTTCTATCAACTTGTTGTGACTCAGGAGCACCGGTGTTTACTTTTTCACAGACTTTTTCTCTTATATATTAATTGGAAATTCAGCAGAGGGACATTTATTTTCATCACCATATGTTTTCGTTATTAATAATATTCATTAGGTGATCGTTTATTGTCCAGCGGCCATCATAGGTCACCCTTCTTCATTTTGTATTTACTCACTTATTGATTTGTGGTCATTTATATATTTATATTTTTATTCTATTTGTGGTAGCGCGATTTAATTTTTTCTTATGTTCATTTCTTGTATTTATTGTTTACATGTAGATTGCAGCACCTGGGGTAGCACATTTTATTATGTTTTAGCTCCCTTTTCTTTCCTATGTAAGTTTTAGCGCAGTTATTTCCTTTTTTCCAGCTCATCTGAATGTCATTATCTAAAATAATGTGTTTTGAGCACCCATTGTGTCATGTTGTGGGTGGAGTTGATTCATTGTCCACTCTTAGTTTCAACTGTATATAACAAGCTGAGTTACCATTAAAGTATTCATTCGTTGGGAACCAGAGAACAGAGCTGTGTGTCTCATTTTCTGGGGAATTGATATGGATCGTGTCTGCTGGATTGTTGGAGTGTCGGATAAGCTGTCTTGGGTTGGTGGAATGGAATATCGTAAACGGCGTTAACCCCTGACCGCTACAGTAAGCAATTCTGCCTAGGAGCATAAGGCCCCTTCACACGGTCGGACCATTTAGGTCCACCTGTCAGTTTTGACGGCGGACCTGAACGGCTGCTCCATGCAGTCCTATGGAGCATCGGATGTTAGCGGAGACATGTCCGCTGACATTCGACCCGATCCAATCCGCCAATATCAGACAGATGGTGATACGTCCCCATCCGTCCATGGCGGATCAGTGAGCAGAGAGGGACCTGTCATCCGCCGGCTCAGCGGAGATCAGCAGAGAGATCACCCGCTGAGCCGGCGGACTCTTCATCAAGCTTCTCCCCTTCCGGTGCCACCATCTTGGATTTGAGAGTCAGCTGTGACTTCCTGATGGTTTCCCCCAGCGGACCTGAACAGCCGCCTCTAGGCTGGGAAGACCCCACATCTCACCTCTAGGCTGGGAAGCCTGAAATAATAAAAAAAAACAATCTTGGCTTCGCTCGGTGAGTTGGTAGAAGCACCGGAGGGTGGCAGAAGGGGGGGCGTCCCCTCTTGCCTCCCGTAAGAATGATCAAGCGGTGAAACAGCCACTATGATCATTATTATGGTGTAGGGAATCGCTGGCTGAAAAAGCTAATATCTGAATGATGCCTGTAGCTGCAGGCATCATTCAGATATCCCCGCACAAAGTCAAGGACATCATATGACGGCCAGCGGGCGGGAAGTGATTAAAATGCTTTTTTTTAACACAAAGTTATGGCTTTGGGTATGGCCGAGTATGGTTGGGTATGGCTGAGTATAGCTGGGTATGGCAGAGTATTGCAGAGTATAGCAGGGTATTGCGGAATATTGTAGGGTATGGCAGAGTATTGCAGGGTATGGCGGAGTATTGCAGGATATGGCGGAGTATTGCAGGGTATTGTGGAGTATTGCAGGGTATTGCAAAGTATTGTGGCGTATGGCAGGTTATTGTGGAGTATGGCAGTGTTTTTGCAGAGTATGGCAGGGTATTGCGGAGTATGGCAGGGTATTGCGGAGTATGGCAGGGTATTGCGGAGTAGGGCAGGGTATTTTGCAGTATTGCAGGGTATTGCAGAGTATGGGCAGGGTATTGCAGAGTATGGGCAGGGTATGGCAGAGTATGGGCAGGGTATGGCAGAGTATGGGCAGGATATGGCAGAGAATGGGCAGGGTATGGGCAGGGTATTATAGAGTATGGGCAATGTATTGCAGAGTATGGGCAGGGATGGCTGTAGCTGTGACTTCAATTGTCACAGAGCATCGCTGCTGCCATCCGCTCTCTCCCCTCTCCTAATGTACCAATCAGTACACAGAGGGGAGAGAGGAACCGGCGTCATCACATGACGCCGGTTTGTTTACAAGTGATTGCTCCGTCATTTGACAGAGCGATCATGTGGTAAAGGGCCGCTATCATTGGCCCTTTACCATGATCCATGTTGCGCCGGGTTACGTAAACCCGGCAAGCACGGACACTTTTGCGAGCGCGCACCAGGGGGCACGCGGGAAGCGTGAGCATGGGAGGACATCCATGGAAGTCCTTCCAGAATAACTAGACCGTGCTGTAACCGTCTTTCGGCTATGGCGCCGTCGGTATGTGGTTAAGCATCATTAAAATCACTGCTCCTGAAAAAACAGCAGTTTTTAAAACTTTTTTTACATTGATACATGTTCCCTGGGGCAGGACCCAGGTCCCCATACCCTTTTTAGGACAATAACTTGCATATTAGCCTTTAAAATGAGCACTTTTAATTTCTAAAGTTCACGTGAACGTTCGGTCCGTTCGAAGGTTCTGATGCGAACCGAACCGGGCAGTGTTCGGCTCATCCCTAATGGACACAGTAGAATATGTTTATTGCTTCTGAAGAAGATGTGATCTTGCTTAACTTATGATGGTGAGATGTAAGTATTACAACTAAAATAGCCAATAACTAGTATCCATTACTTATCCAGGGTATTCCCTCCCCTTAGTCTTACCTTCCCCTTTTTCCCCCTTTCCCTTTTCCTCCCCCCTTAATTTTTTTTTTAACTCTAATTCATAAAAATGCCATAAAACTATCCCCTATTTTTTAGACGCTATAACTTTTGCGCAAACCAATCAATAAATGCTTATTGCAATTTTTTTTAACCAAAAATATGTAAAAGAATATGCATCGGCCTAAACCGAGGAAAATAAAAAATTTTATATATATTTTTGGGGGATATTTATTATAGCAAAAAGTTTAAAATATTGCTTTTTATTTTAAAATTGGCGCTCTATTTTTGTTTGTAGCGCTGAAAAATAAAAACCACAGAGGTAATCAAATACCACCAAAAGAAAGCTCCATTTGTGGGGAAAAAAAGGATATCAATTTTGTTTGGGAACCACTTCGAACAACTGCGCAATGGTCAGTTAAAGCGACACAGTGCCGAATTGTAAAAAGTGGCCCGGTCATTTGGCAGCCAAATTCTCCAGGGCTGCAGTGGTTAAGATGATCAGCATTGTAATGAGCAAGTGCCCGATGTATAAGCAGTTATGCACGCTGGAGAACGCAGATGCTCTCGTGCGCAACACACATATTTAACAAACTAAAACGTGTGCACCCTGTCAGACGAGGCTGAAATGGTGTGCTTTGTCAATGCGCATGAGCAGTTGAGGTGTAAAAAGACTTGATTCGTTGTAAGACAGATCTACATGTTCTGGACAGAATTTGTGCATTTAAACAAGATCATAGGTGTGCGCAGCCTATTGGAATAGGGTGTGCACCCAAAGCTCAAACACACACTGCCGATCACTCACTGTGTTCACTCAGTTATATTGTGCAAGGGGTGGATGGTTACAGAATTTTAAAATGATGGACAGAGATGATAAAAATGTTGATGGGTGTTTTCAATACTTGTCAGAGTATATTACACCCGTCCCTTCCAGATCCACCCCTTGCACGATATAACAGTAATACACCTGCCCCTTGCAGATCTGCTCCTTGCACGAGATAACAGTAATACACCCACCCCTTGCAGATCCGCTCCTTGCACGAGATAACAGTAATACACCTGCCCCTTGCACAAGATAACAGTAATACACCCGCCCTCTTTTCTTTGCACGAGCATCGGGAGCATGTCCCGCTGCATCTGGCACATTGGTCATCTTGGTCATTGCGCAGGCGCCGAGAACAGCTGACAGCTATTCCTCTTTTGCTATTGTTGGCGGCTTTGTTGTTGTTCGTACTGCGCAAACGCTGCGACTGCGCAGTACAAGGGGGTCAAAATCCACCGGGCGGATCTTTCTCGGCAGAACACCGGCAGCACTGTGGGGGAAGGGCAGTAGGGGAAATCTGTGCCGTACAGGATGATTAGGGTGTGCCTGGGCACACCTGGTACACCCTGTGCGCACGCCTATGAACAATATTATATACATAGGGCCAGATTCAGGTAGAAGTTACGTGGCTTATCTCGAGATAAGTGTAAATATGCGCCGTCTTATCTATGCGCCGTACCCACAAAACTAGATATGCCTAAATCGTTGGCACATATTTACGCTTGACGCATCTGGCGCGCCCATTGATTTCCTAGTCAAATATGCAAATGAGGGAAATATGCCGATTTGCGTACGTATTAGCGCCAGACGCTGGCTACGTGCGCCGCGCGTAAGTGTTAAGTCCGGCCTAAAGTTAGTCCTACAAATAGCTGCTTTATTTTTGCACCTGACGGGCACAGGTCAGCTGGAGAGCAGCTACAGCAGCACCGTTACCAACGAACTTAGCAAGCTGAGCAACCCCACTTGCAGGACAACACCACATCTGTCTGCCAACATGCCAGGGGCAGCCGTGGTCCTAGCACTACTAATGGGTCCACCGGTACGGAGGAGGAGGGCACGTGAGAGGATATACCGAACGCGCATGAGCCTCTTTGGCATGGGTGATGAGGAGGTTTATCGCATCTTCAGATTCAGCCCAGATGCAATACTTGAACTAACCACAGCCCTGCAGGATGACATCACCAGCAAGACCCACCGCTCACAAGCAGTGCAGCCACTGGTCAAGGTACCGGCAACACTCCATTTCCTTGCCAGTGGCTCGTTCCAGCGTACAAGTGGAGTTGTGGCTGGGATGTCACAATCCACCATAAGCAGATGTGTGCACCAGGTTGTCCCCACAATCCTCAGACGCATTTCCCACCACATCATCAAACCCACCAATGAGCATCTGCGGCAGAAGGCAATGCTGGATTTCTACAGACATGCTGGATTCCCACGCACTATCAGGGCCATTGATTGCACACATGTGGCCCTACAGCCCCCCCCCCCGTGCCACAGAGCACATATATGGCAATCGGAAGAACTGGCATTCCATCAACATACAGGTGATAGCCGATGCCCAATGCCTCATATGGCACGTCCGTGCCAAACCCCCCCCGGGTCCAGCCACGACAGCTTCATATACCATCAAAGCCACATCCCAGCTGAATTCGAACAGAACGTGTATGGGGACAGCTGGCTGGTTGGTGAGTGACTTGGGAGTCAGGCATGACTGTCAGACCCCATGATGGAGACATCACGAGGTGCACATGCATGACCTCCTGTCTTTTCCCTTCCAGGTGACTCGGCATATGCATTTGGGCCCCATCTCATGACTCCATTCCGGAATCCCCAAACCAGAGGAGAGAGAAGATACAATGAAGCACACATACGTACCCGTGCAGTGGTGGAACAAACATTTGGGCTCCTGAAGTCACGTTTCATATTCCTGGATAAGTCTGGGGGGCCCTGTTGTATTCCCCTACCTTTGTGTGTCAGATCATTGGGGCATGTTGCATACTGCACAACTTTGCCATGAGAAAGGGCCTGCAGATTGACATATGTGATGACCTGACCCCCCAACCACACAGTCCCCCCCTGCCCGAGATGACCCCATCTGCTGAGGGAAGAGCAGTCAGGAGGGTCCTCGTGGTAGGCATCTTTGGACGTTAAACACACACATTCATCATGGCACATGGACAATGCATGCATGCACACCACTGAGGTCCCTATATCACACACACCACATCCACATCACATTGGATTAGCCCAAGTCCAACATGTAGGACTAGGGAGCAGCAATGCCAGCGTCAAGGCCCCAATGATGTTGCTGTCCATTCATACGTCATTCACACGGCCGTGAGGAGAACTTATCCCCAACGACCGAGGGTGACACCCCTTAGTGGCAGGAGTGCCACCCCCACATTCACACACCATTCACACTGTACCCTGCACTCCTCACCGTGTGCAGTATAAAAAAAAAAAAAACTCATGTCCTGAGCATCAAAGTAAAAAAAATTCATCTCCTGAGCATCAAATTAAAAAAAACTCATGACCTGAGCATAAATAATAAAAAACAAGAAGAAAATAAGCCAAAAAAGAAGCCATTCATTTGGCGTGACAGGGGGCTCCTTCTGGTGCCACCTCTCTGGCTCCTCAGCTGCC
Source organism: Rana kukunoris (assembly GCA_029574335.1). Lineage (NCBI taxonomy): Eukaryota > Metazoa > Chordata > Amphibia > Anura > Ranidae > Rana > Rana kukunoris. Next base: position 433,415,131 of record CM056049.1, read on the forward strand.
TGGAGGAAGGCTCGGGTGGGGGGGGTAGGGCACCTGGAGGTGGCTCATCCCCGGGTGGGCCACTCCTGGCAGGTGATAGCTGCCTGCCCTCTAAGGCCACGGCTATCCAGCTCAGGAAGTAATTCGTCTGGGCCTGCATTCTGAGCTGCCGGTTGGCATGATGCCACTGGTCCCGCTGCCTCTGCCTCCCCTCAGCCCGGATGGCAGCTGTGTTGGCCTGGACGGCCGCTGTAAGGGAGCGCACGTCAGCCTGCACCTCCCCCAGACTGGTGACCACTGCAGCGCTGTTGCAGCTCACGTCCAGCACAGCGTCAGTAACAGAGGCCAGCCTGTCCGCCACCCGATCCAGGTGCCCAGCTATCTCCCCCATATGCTGGGTCTGCCTGGCCCATAGCCATCTGGTCATGGACCACATCAAAAACCCCCCTTGTTTTCCGTGTGGCCTTCCTGGGGGCAAGAGATGGCTGGATCCGGGGATAAGGAGTCGCCCTTGAGGGGCTTCCCCTGATGGAGGAGGCTGAGGGGCTTTCCCTGATGGGGGAGGAGGTGTGAGACGCCCCGGCAGAGGGGGTCGACTCTTCCAAAAAAAAGAATGACCTCCTGGTCACAGGCTCCTCCACAACAACCTCAGCAGGAGAGGTGTGGGCACTCCCCTCCAGTGCTGCCTCTTCACTACACAGGGGGTCAGGATCCGGATGCATTTGGAGGGATGGTGTGGGATGGCCCACGGCAGATGATGGCCCAGCTCCGTCATCTGTGGATGACACAAAGCATACACATGTTGGTGGTTCCACACACTTGGCACATGTCCCCTCCCCCCCCCCCACATGCTACACACCAAATAGGGGATAAAAAACACTTACCTGTCCTGGAGGCTTCCTCACCAGAATCGATGCCCTCAACGCCCTCCAACTGCACCCTCTCCAAGCAGCGGGCGACCACCTGCTCCTCCGGGGTCAGGCTGACCGCACATGGGGGTCCACCCCCCGTGCCCCTCTCGTGCCTCCTGATGGTGGACAGCTTCTCCTTAACCTTCCGCCTGACATTATTTATTTTCTTATTGATGTCCTGGGCTGTGCGAGTCTCATAGCCAAAGCTGTTCACCCTGCCAACAATGGGCTCCAGGATGGCCCGCTTCCTGTCCCTGCTGGTCTGGCGACTTTTGGCACCATGGAGAAAGGTGTCATAAGTCTCCATTGCTGTTATGAGGTCTGACAGCTCCTGGGGGTTGAAGTTTTTCTTCCTCCTCTGCCTGTGGGGAACGGAAGCAGCCATCTCACAGCAAAAGTACCTTCCCTGGGGGGGACGGACTGGACACACCCACTTCCACTTACATCTACTTGCGCCTTCACATTTACGTTCCGCCGGAGCAAGTGCTTGGTGAATACTGTATTTACCTCACTAGTTCGCGCCGGCGTAACGTATATGCACTGCTCTACGCCGGCACAAATATGTGCCCATCTACCTGAATCTGGCCCATACTTTTTAGCTTGGTAACAGAAAATGGGAAACTGTAGTAAAGTTATCTACAGTATTCAGATGAAAATGTAGAAGATTACATTGGCTGCGCTTGCTAATGGCAGGCGTGAAAGATTGTGCAAGTGCGCAATTGTGCTTTGTTTGTAAATATTGTTTTGTGCATGTGAAAGCGCCATAATATTTGATAAATGTCTTGAGTCCCGTTTTTTGTGCAATTGCTCCAATTTCTTTACTGCACCACAGGCGCCGGTCTTTAGTAAATCACCCCCAGTGAGTCCAGATCTTTGTAAAACATAAGTAGGTGCTTTTTTACAACACAGCTCTCGGCTACTATAAGTGAGTAAAAGTGAAAGTGTTTCTGCCGTACAAACATCAAGATTAACAATATATACGTGTGAATATGCATGTGTTTTAGGTGTGATCGTATAGTTTAGTCCAATCAGCATTCATATCTTCTTAACAGCAAGGGAACAGTTAAGTAGGTGGTTATATCATGTGACTGCGAAAAAAAAAGAGATTTCAACAGTATCTGGACAGTTCAGTTCCGAGTCCTTATCAGTAGTCTGTGTTGTCACATATCCAGTAGTTTCGATTTCCCAGGAATTGAAACAAAAAAAAAGAAGAAGAACATCTAGGGAAAGTAAACAAAGTTATATTACCAATTCTTAAAGCGATTGTCTATATATATATATATATATATATATATATATATATATATAATCTCAACATTATCAGACCCCTATAATTGTACTCAGATAGGTAAATGAGGGTCAGATATGAAACTGTATGGGAGGATTGATAGTGGCGGTCTGGGGTGGAGGAGGTTGGTGTTTTTGGTTTGCCTGAAATAAGAGATTAGATTTAAAATATATATTTTGAAGAATTAGTGTTTTGTTTTGATGTATGTTTGTATGTTGTAAAACTATAAAAAGAAAAAAAAGAAATAGTTAAAGCGGGAGTTCACCCTAAAAAAAAATTCTAACATTACATTGAGCCGAGTTGTGCTAATGAAATTATGCTGACCTTTTTTATTTTCCTCCCGTACATAGCGTTTTATCTATAGTTTCACCGCGGCTTCCGAGTAGAGAAACCCGCGGGACTGGCCGTTCCTATTCACATGCCAATTGATTGACATGCTTCCCACCGGCGCATACAGCGCGTCACGACTTGCCGAAAGAAACCGAACGTCGGTGCGCAGGCGCCATATAGAGCCGACCCGACGTTCAGCTTCTTTCGGCAAGTCGTGACACGCTGTATGCACCGGTGGGAAGCATGTCAATCAATCGGCATGTGAATAGGAACGCCCAGTCCCGCAGAATTACCTACCCAGAAGGCGCAGTGAAACTATAGATAAAACGCTATGTTCGGGAAGAAAATTAAAAAGGTCAGCATAATTTCATTAGCACAACTCGGCTCAATGTAATGTTCAAATTTTTTTTTAGGGTGAACCCCCGCTTTATGAAAAAAAAGCGCTTTACATCCAAGAAGTGTCTGGCGCCCAATGACTTTTATCACCTTTGCACCCACTATGCCTTACAACCCACCACATATTGAAGGATGTCAGCTATCTTTGGCCTTGAAGGTTCCCATCAGACTGGAAGAGGTCAGAGATTCTGCTACATGAAGCTTTACCTCATTTACTAAGCTTTGGAGCAACTGCTCTTGCAGATTGCAACTGCACTTTACAGCCTATTTGCCTTTAGTAAATCAACCCCAGTGACTCACATTCCCCAAGCATGTGAGCTGTAAATATGACCCTGTATTCTACCATGTACTTTGTGCTTTAGTTCAGAAGTTTATGGAAGTGTTGGGCTGTGACCTTTGTTGTAATGCACCTGACAAAGCAGGTGCATTACTCTTGCGCTAGTAGGTAAAACCCATTTGTTTGTTTTAGCTATGTGTTCAGAGGTGACTATCTAGGTGGGGAAAGAGTAATGCAAACTACAATCACAAAGCAGGCATTTGGCAGAGACTTGTGGCTAAATATAACCTTATATAAATGAAAGTAAATTCTCATGTCTAGTTCAAGATATGTAGTATATCTGTATGTATAGAGGCAAATGACTGCACAGAGCCTGAAGTCAAATCATTTAAAAAACTAAGCCTCACAAAAATGAATATATTGCATCTTACTAGTGCCTAGATGTGGTGGCTGCATTTGTTTTTATATAAATGTTTTCCTTTACTTTCACCTGCTTATCCTATCAGTAACACTTCCTGTCTTAGGGTGACAATGCTCACTTCGGGGTTGATTTACTAAAGGCAAATAGACTGTGCACTTTGCAAAGTGCAGTTGCATTCTGCAAGGGAATTTGCTTCAGAGCTTAGTAAATGAGCAGAAGCTCTGCTGACTTCCATCATCCAATCACATGCAAGCAAATATGCTGTTTTATTTTCCCTTCTATGTTATTGGGTATTCTTTACCAAATGAAGCTTTATCTTATTTACTAAGCTCTGGAGAAACTTCACTTGCAGAGGGCAACTGCACTTTGCGCAGTGTACAGTCAATTTGCCTTTAGTAAATCAACCCCTCGGTGTGCAATATCAGTATTTTAAAGCTTTACATGGCAAAAATGTACCAACTGTGGCAAGGATCTAGCTACTTGCGTCCAGGAGTGATTATCTGTCTCTAACCACAGATAATCACTGGCTGTGCAATTGCATCTAAACACCCATGGGAAGTTGTGGTCGCTGTCCACATCCACATGTAAATCCAGCTGCAGGAATGAACTGGATTATTACTGCAGTTGGAACATTTGTGAATGAGGCCTAACTGTTGTGTCTGAAAGAGCACCATTATCACTTTAGGTTGTCTCTCTTGATTTGATCTACAGAATTTCCCCCTTGCTCCATGGCATAGGGTGGAGGTGTTCTGTAATTCACATATGTGAACTGGGCAGGGATGATAAGACTATTTTGGATTTAAAGTGATTGTAAACGTTAGTTTTAAAAAAAAAAAAAAAAAACATGTCATACTTACCTGCTCTGTGTAATGGTTTTGCACAGAGTAGCCCCGATCGTCCTCTTTTGGTGTCCCCTTGCTGGCATTCCTGCCACAATTTTTTTTTCTCGTATGATACCAGATCGTATGATTTTCTTTTAACCACTTTAGCCCTAAAACCTCTTTTTGAGGTGTGTTGTTTACAGGTTAAAATCATTTTTTTTGCTGGAAAATTACTTAGAACCCCCAAGACACCCTATAGAATAAAATAGCAGTCATTGCAATACTTTATGTCACACTGTATTTGCGTTGCGGTCTTACAAGTGTAATTTTTGGGGGGAATTTTTATTTTTTTGTTAAAAAATAAGACAACAGTAAAGTTAGCCCAATTTTTTTTTTTATTGTGAAAGATAATGTTACGCTGAGTAAATTGATAGCCAACATGTCACGCTTCAAAATTGCACCTGCTCCCGGAATGGCGACAAACTTTGACACTTAAAAATCTCCATTGGCGACATCATTTTTTTTTTACAGGTTACTGGTTTTGAGTTATAGAGGAGATCTAGTGCTAGAATTATAGCTCTCGCTCTACCTTACATGTGTGGTTTGAACACCGTTTTCATATGCGGGCGCTCCTTGCGTATGTGTTCGCTTCTGCGCGCGAGCAAGACAGGGCGGGGCACTTTAAACATTTTTTTCCTTATTTCTTTTATGTTTTATTTTTACACTGTCCTTTAAAAAAAAAAAATTGGGTCCATTTTATTACAAGGAATGTAAACATCCTTTGTAATAGAAATAAATCATGACAGGTCTTCTTAAATGTGAGATCTGGGGTCAAAAAGACCTCAGATCTCACATTTACACAAAAACACTTAAAAATAAATTTAATAAAAATAGAAAAATAAAAATGTCCCCTTTTTTTTTGCATTGGGCGGAAGTGATGTTTGACGTTGGTTCCGCCCTCCAATGCTATGGAGGGGGCCATCTTTCCCACACTCGGCATCCAGGCAGTGAGGGGAGCGGACATGGTCGTCTCTACCTCTACCGACGACGGCGGTAAGCGGTGTAGGTGACCGGAGCGTGGCAGGGGGGTCCTCCCCTGCCACCGCTAAAAGGGATCTCACGGCGAATCCGCCATAGAAACCACTTGTATCTTAAAGAGAAACGCAAGCCGTTCCTGAAAAATATTTTTACCGCAAATACAATACAGATACATTACTTTAGAATTTTAGTTTTGTCATATGAGAATTTTCATACTTTAGTAACCTATTTGTTTTTGATATGGAGACTAGCATGCAAAGCTAAAAAAAAAAAAAAAATGGACGATCAATCGTCCAATAATCTCATTGCGTATACTAGGCTTTATGCGCATACACTTGTCAAAGTTAATCCGAAAAAAGTTTGACTTTTGACAAGTACTGGAACAGAAAATTGTCCATGAAGACACCAACAAATAGTCGGACGAGCTATTTTCATGCTTTCTCTTCTGAACATTCAAACGAAATTCTACAGGTGAAAGGCTTACATAAGGTGTATGCAACAACATGCCTGGAAAAAAGAGAGCAAGTTCTCTTTTTTCTCGACGGGAGTCTCAATTCCCTTGTCATGTTCCTCGTCAGGCTGGTTTTCGATGAGAAACACGTTGGTGTGTATTCTCAGAAACCCACGCACCTTTGGTAAAAGTAGCGTTTGTAATGGAAATAGCACATTTGTCACGCTGTAACAGACTGAAAAGTGAAAATGTCTCTTACGAACTTTTACTTAACACGCAGTACCATGAGATTAGCAAAAGCAGCCCCAAGCGTTGTGCCAGTGGAATCAAACTTCCCCTGCTGTTGTATGTGTTGAAGTCACCGTGTTTGAGAATGAGGAGATTTGGTCTTGACAGTGTCTACACAAAGACAGCTTGTCAAGTTTCTCGACAAGCCTAACAAATAACTAATCGAGGAAAACGATGTGTCTTGCACGACGAGTTCCTCGGTCGTGTGTACAAGGCCTGAGGTGTAGTGCTTCTCTTTTTTGCCTTTAGGATGGGTTCACACTAGAGCACAGAGCGGCTCATAGCAGGGGGTCTGGAGCATCTCTATTCACCGGTTCAGGTCCGATTTTAGCTACATTTTTGGCTGAATTTGTACCTGAAATGGACCAAAAGGCGCACAGGGCTACTGTGCAATTTGCACCGGACCTGCTCTGGAGATGTGTAAACCGGCTTCATAGAGAGCCGGTCACAATCTCCTGCTATGAGAATTGGATGCAGAGAAACCCATATCCAATTTGTAATGATGTGAACGCAGCCTTAATGCATTTTTGTAAAACTGTACTTTACACATACAACATGGTTAACAAAATAATAATTTTGTAAGTACGGTATAATCCCATGTTTAAATATTTTTATTATATATTTTACCCTCTTCAAAGCTATACTAGATATTGCATTACAGATTACTATTAAATTCCTGTATCAGGCTATATTATTATATATATATATAATTATATAGCCTGATACAGGAATTTAATCGTAATCTGTGATGCAATATCTAGTATAGGCTTGAAGAGGGTAGAAGGAGAGATGACACTGCTAATTAAAGGATAGTCAGTCTTTTCTGTAGCACTGCACCAACACTATAGGGTGAGTTTCCTCCAGGGTAGGGGCAGAAGCAGGTGGTGTGCTTCCTTATTTCTTTTATGTTTTATTTTTACACTGTCCTTTAAAAAAAAAAAAAATTGGGTCCATTTTATTACAAGGAATGTAAACATCCTTTGTAATAGAAATAAATCATGACAGGTCTTCTTACACGTTACCTAAAACCCACTAGATAACCAGATAGTTAAAGTGTACTTCAGGACAAAATAAAGAAAAGTGTATGTAGTACATACACACTTCCCCATGCTATATCCCCTTTAACCTTTTTTTTTGCACACATTTTAGGCTTGAAGATTATTTAAACTTCCCAAATCATTATATATTTTCTGAAAGCAGAGACCCTGTAGAATAAAATGGTGGCGGTTGCAATTTTTTATGTTACACAATAATTGTACTACTTTAGTAATCTTTATTTTCAGCAAAAAATACAGTCAAATAAATTTTAGTGTACTCAAACACAATATAATACCCGCTTTCTCAGTAAAATAGTCAGTAAAAAAAAATGTAAACAAACTCCCAGCTGTGTCGATCACTTCTGTTCAGTTTAGCTGTGACAATAAAAAAAATACACACATATATATATATATATATATATATATATGTGCACAGAAACATTTAGACCCAGATATATTTACTGTATAATTCTAACATTCAATTACTTCTTCCTTCTTCCCCCACTGTAGGGACGACCACCCCTGCAACAACACTGCATCATGTAATCCCAAAAGTATTGGGCTCTACACTGATTAATCCTAAAAAAGCTCTGCTGGATCTGGATTTTTTAGATCTGACCAAACAACTCAAGATAGACACATTCATAAACAAGGCGCCCCCCACCCCTCTGCCCGCCACACCCCTACCCAATCAACCTCTACTCCAACCAACCTAAATATTATCAATTTGACATCAACCACACTGTCCACTGATGAAATATCAGTGTTACAATTGGGCCTGGGCTTCTGTCCAACTGACCCCATACATGTAACAGAGACTATTAGGATCTTTATCTTTTCGCGCACAATTTAACCTTTAAATTCATTTTTGACAAGGATCGCCATAATATCTCCTTGGAGCGTGAGCTTACCGAACGTACCAAGGATTTTACTATGGACGAATTTAGGGCTCTGAGGGACCTTATGTTGCTCTACGATGAGGGTTGCACTGATGACCCCCCGACATCCTCCAATGTCGAAGCTCCTGGGGTTACCGGCGTACCCCTTGAAGCATCTTTAGAGACCACTCCTCCTGGTTCCATCAAACCCAGGAAATTTAAACTCAGCTCCCGTAGATTCCCTGACTTAATGACCTGCCCGGCCATCTCCTGACGAAGCGAAAACAAAATTCGCGAAACTAGTAGAGACTAGAGACTGCCTGTCTCATGACTCCAATTCCCTCACCGATATTTTCCCCTTTTAACGGAAGGGATTGCACGACCGGTGACCTGATTGTGGTCAAATGCGTTTGTATTGTATTTTAATGTTATGTATTTTTTATCTTGTTTGATGTGTTTATGTGAATACATTTCTAAAATTAACCCAATGTGAATTATTCTGGTTGTTTGCAACCAACCTACATAGTACCGGTATAGTCCTCCCTGCCCACTTTTTCCTGTTGGAGCCTTAGGGCTTGTGGGGAATCCCTGAGTCCCCTCAATTCATATTAGAATACTAGGACGATGGTACACCCCCTATTCGATTGTATTTCCTTTATTATAAAAGGTTAAATCATATACTTCTTCCTTTCAAAAATTTGCAGAAAGAAACATACACTTGTTTAAAGGAACATACATTTTTGGGGGGAAACATATTTTTTAGCAATCAGTGTGATGGGAGTGTAAGGCGCGGTTCACACCTATGCAAAATGCACTACAGTCCATTTAACATGGTTTACTATAAGGCTTAATTTCCACTGGCGTTTTTACAGCCATTTTTCTGAGCGTTTTTTACAGCTTAAAAAACGCCTGTCCATGTATATTTTCGTTTTTGCGCGTTTTTGAGCGTTTTTTAATGTCTGACGTTTTTACAGCTCTATTGCTGGAGCTTCAGAACGCACTGGTCCCGCGTTTTTTTTTGCAGCTCAAAAACGTCTCAGCCATCTAAAGCTCAAAAACGTCATGGTGGGCATGAGGCCATAGACTAGCTGCAAAAAACGCTCAGAAATGTGGCTTTAAAAACGTCAGTGGAAATGAGCCCTAAAATACATTCACATCTATGCTTTATTCAGCCACTGTGTTTTCGGGAAAAGGGTCAAGGACTTTTTTTTAAAGCAAAATGGCACTTTATTGGTTCAAAGCCAAAGAAAAGCATGTAGTGTTTTTGCCGTGATTTGGGCCCCCAAAAAAAAGCATCCAAAATGCATAAAGAAACACACAAAAAAATGTATAAAAAGTATGTGTGCAAAAACGCAAAATGCACAGCAAAAAGCATTACAAAAATGGATTAAAAGCAAACTGTATAGGTGTGAACCAAGCTTAATAGGCTACATGTACACTAGCCTACACTGACTGCGGCTGTGGGAAATCGCAAAATGCATTTTTACAAACATTTTGCCAGATTCACATTTTTCCGTGGTTTAACAACGGTTCTATGCTTAACACTATTCTTCTGTGTTCAGGAGAGAGATTTAACCTCACCTAAATGCCGCAGGATGGACGCAGGGTTGATTTACAAAAACTGAAGAGTGCACAATCTGTGGCAGCTCTAAAAAGAAAGCCATTCAGCTTCCATTTTTATTTTTGTCAACGCTTAGTTGATCAAGCTGAAGTTAGAAGTTAGAAGCGGATTGGCTACCATGCACAGCTGCACCAGATTTAGCATTCTCCAGTTTTAGTAAATCAACCCCATAGGCTTTTATGGAGTTAAATTTAGGAGCTTTGGCCAAAAAATGGCAAAAGCTGCTAAACTCAGGTTTAAGAGATGCTAGTGTACATGAAGTCTTAATGTACATGTTACATAGTCCGGTTGAAGAAAAACACAAGTCCATCCAGTTTAACCAACATGTATCAATATAAAACAACATTTCCCTATTTACATATAAATGTAAAAGAATGCAAACAAGAATGTCTAATCTTTGTACTTAGAGTCTTATGTATAGCATATAGAGGTTGTATATAGACATCTTACACATGTAAGAATTTGGATAGCAATCTTGTCAAATTGCATAAGCTCAAAATCTTTTCTGAAAACCATTAGAATGCACTAATGAACAATGATTACCTGTCCTCTTGCCAGAGAGCTAGACAGTATAGGTCTAATCCATACATAGTACATCTGTCTTGGTTCAATAGCAACCAAGCAATCAAATATCCCAGAGGATCTTTCTGCTCCATTTTCAATATTTTCAGTACTTTTTAGCATTTAGTAAAAAAAAAATGTGCAAATTAAATAATTGTTAAAGTAGGACCAAAGGCAAAATAAAAAAATGAATGACATATATAAGGGCAGCTTGTCACTACAACTAAAGTGGCAGTTAGAGTTGAGACAAACCGTTTACCACTGACAAGGGCGCTTACATTGGTCATTTTCAGTTTGTTTATGCCAACATTTATCTCAAAGGGGAAAGAAACTGTTGTAATAACTGCTTAAAAAGTGTTAGCTGGAATGAGCCTCAGTTATGTAACATCCATTTTAATCTACTAGTCCATCCAACACAAGCCCTTTCCAGACAGTGCTGCTGTCCAAGGGTGAGTCCAGTGCTCCTCCATAGATATTGTAGTCACCCTAGGACAAGTAGTATGTTACCGACTGGATCACAGGTGAAAATAAAAGGAAAAAAGCAGCTACCGCATTTAAGGTTTGGAAAGCCGCAATGCATAAAATATTTGTTTTTGGCTTTAATACCACTTTGACCTGGTAACTGTTACCGACTTCATGGATTGGTTCTGGTGCCAGGTTCATTTTGCTTCCTTGTGATTAAGACTTTCCCTCTGGAAGCTTCAAGTTCTGTCCCATTACTAGGAACCTGGACATTTGCTGGTTGGTCCAACTTACTTTGTGGCCAAAGGCCTTGCAATACAGTCCTGTCCTTATTGAATTTGTATGTCTCTTCGCTGGAGTTGTGCTTTTTCTCCAAGTTACGTGCTACGACATCAGTTACATGTTTTCTGATAATATCCTGCTTATTTGTATATGTGGTATTTTGCACTGCAGTGTCCCTTTTGGTAATGGTCAATTCTTGTCTGTCTTTTTGATTATTTGGTTTAACATTGATCCTGTTTCTTTCACCTTGCGCTTGATTCTTGTGGTGGTTAGAGCTACCTTTGCAGTTGTCGTGTTGGGATACAGCTGCTGTGGTTTTGGGGGTATCCACTGGGAAATGCTGTGTGTCTCTATCATGTAAGTCTTGTGTACTGGAATGGGTTTCTTTTGTTTTTGAACATTGGGTATCAGTCAAACTGATTTCCATCTGTTTTCCATGTGGAACATAAGGTGAATCCATAACCATAGGCTTACGTTGCCGGGGAAGGTCGGTTATATATTTTTCGTAATTATGAGCCGCTTTATTTGCATGTTGCCTTTTTGGGTCATCTTTGGCCTTCTGCCCATTCTGTCCAGGTAAACCACCAATAAGCAGTTCAAAGGGACTCTTGGTTGGTTCCAGTCTTTGCTGCGACTTCATGTCACCATGCTGTAAAGCAGTTGGAGAAGCAACAAAAACATCCGACATCAAAAGCCCCCCGCTATATCCTCTTCTTGCCAATTATTGGGCATCAATTTCTCAGTGATAGCAGATGATGAAGAGGAAACAGAAGAATAAA